>JAHQIW010004453.1:0-196638 GCA_019055375.1 Parelaphostrongylus tenuis | reverse complement strand
TACCATCTGATTGCTGGCATCGAGATCTATCTAAAAATAATCGCATCTTGGCTGAAACGTGTAAAAGCGCACAGAGAATTCATGTTGAACAATAATCACTGATGGTACGCTTTATTACAGTATAGCACCACTTTTTACGTCATTACTCAGTCTGTTTCTATCGGATCCGGAATCCAATTGTACCATCTGATTGCTGGCATCGAGATCTATCTAAAAATAATCGCATCTTGGCTGAAACGTGTAAAAGCGCACAGAGAATTCATGTTGAATGATACACTAATGGTACGCTTTATCACAGTATAGCACCACTTTTTACGTCATTACTCAGTCTGTTTCTATCGGATCCGGAATCCAATTGTACCATCTGATTGCTGGCATCGAGATCTATCTAAAAATAATCGCATCTTGGCTGAAACGTGTAAAAGCGCACAGAGAATTCATGTTGAATGATACACTAATGGTACGCTTTATCACAGTATAGCACCACTTTTTACGTCATTACTCAGTCTGTTTCTATCGGATCCGGAATCCAGTTGTACCATCTGATTGCTGGCATGGAGATCTATCTAAAAATAATCGCATCTTGGCTGAAACGTGTAAAAGCGCACAGAGAATTCATGTTGAATGATACACTAATGGTACGCTTTATCACAGTATAGCACCACTTTTTACGTCATTACTCAGTCTGTTTCTATCGGATCCGGAATCCAATTGTACCATCTGATTGCTGGCATCGAGATCTATCTAAAATAATCGCATCTTGGCTGAAACGTGTAAAAGCGCACAGAGAATTCATGTTGAATGATACACTAATGGTACGCTTTATCATAGTATAGCACCACTTTTTACGTCATTACTCAGTCTGTTTCTATCGGATCCGGAATCCAATTGTACCATCTGATTGCTGGCATGGAGATCTATCTAAAAATAATCGCATCTTGGCTGAAACGTGTAAAAGCGCACAGAGAATTCATGTTGAACAATAATCACTGATGATACGCTTTATTACAGTATAGCACCACTTTTTACGTCATTACTCAGTCTGTTTCTTTTGGATCCGGAATCCAATAGTACCATCTGATTGCTGGCATCGAGATCTATCTAAAAATAATCGCATCTTGGCTGAAACGTGTAAAAGCGCACAGAGAATTCATGTTGAATGATACACTAATGGTACGCTTTATCATAGTATAGCACCACTTTTTACGTCATTACTCAGTCTGTTTCTTTTGGATCCGGAATCCAATTGTACCATCTGATTGCTGGCATCGAGATCTATCTAAAAATAATCGCATCTTGGCTGAAACGTGTAAAAGCGCACAGAGAATTCATGTTGAACAATAATCACTGATGATACGCTTTATTACGTATAGCACCACTTTTTACGTCATTACTCAGTCTGTTTCTTTTGGATCCGGAATCCAATAGTACCATCTGATTGCTGGCATCGAGATCTATCTAAAAATAATCGCATCTTGGCTGAAACGTGTAAAAGCGCACAGAGAATTCATGTTGAACAATAATCACTGATGATACGCTTTATTACAGTATAGCACCACTTTTTACGTCATTACTCAGTCTGTTCTTTCGGATCCGGAATCCAATAGTACCATCTGATTGCTGGCATCGAGATCTATCTAAAAATAATCGCATCTTGGCTGAAACGTGTAAAAGCGCACAGAGAATTCATGTTGAACAATAATCACTGATGATACGCTTTATTACAGTATAGCACCACTTTTTACGTCATTACTCAGTCTGTTTCTATTGGATCCGGAATCCAATAGTACCATCTGATTGCTGGCATCGAGATCTATCTAAAAATAATCGCATCTTGGCTGAAACGTGTAAAAGCGCACAGAGAATTCATGTTGAATGATACACTAATGGTACGCTTTATCACAGTATAGCACCACTTTTTACGTCATTACTCAGTCTGTTTCTATCGGATCCGGAATCCAATTGTACCATCTGATTGCTGGCATCGAGATCTATCTAAAAATAATCGCATCTTGGCTGAAACGTGTAAAAGCGCACAGAGAATTCATGTTGAACAATATCACTGATGATACGCTTTATTCAGTATAGCACCACTTTTTACGTCATTACTCAGTCTGTTTCTTTTCGGATCCGGAATCCAATTGTACCATCTGATTGCTGGCATCGAGATCTATCTAAAAATAATCGCATCTTGGCTGAAACGTGTAAAAGCGCACAGAGAATTCATGTTGAATGATACACTATGGTACGCTTTATCACAGTATAGCACCACTTTTTACGTCATTACTCAGTCTGTTTCTATCGGATCCGGAATCCAGTTGTACCATCTGATTGCTGGCATCGAGATCTATCTAAAAATAATCGCATCTTGGCTGAAACGTGTAAAAGCGCACAGAGAATTCATGTTGAATGATCACATAATGGTACGCTTTATCATAGTATAGCACCACTTTTTACGTCATTACTCAGTCTGTTTCTAATCGGATCCGGAATCCAATTGTACCATCTGATTGCTGGCATCGAGATCTATCTAAAAATAATCGCATCTTGGCTGAAACGTGTAAAAGCGCACAGAGAATTCATGTTGAATGATACACTAATGGTACGCTTTATCATAGTATAGCACCACTTTTACGTCATTACTCAGTCTGTTTCTATCGGATCCGGAATCCAGTTGTACCATCTGATTGCTGGCATCGAGATCTATCTAAAAATAATCGCATCTTGGCTGAAACGTGTAAAAGCGCACAGAGAATTCATGTTGAACAATAATCACTGATGATACGCTTTATTACAGTATAGCACCACTTTTTACGTCATTACTCAGTCTGTTTCTTTGGATCCGGAATCCAATAGTACCATCTGATTGCTGGCATCGAGATCTATCTAAAAATAATCGCATCTTGGCTGAAACGTGTAAAAGCGCACAGAGAATTCATGTTGAATGATACACTAATGGTACGCTTTATCACAGTATAGCACCACTTTCTACGTCATTACTCAGTCTGTTTCTATCGGATCCGGAATCCAGTTGTACCATCTGATTGCTGGCATCGAGATCTATCTAAAAATAATCGCATCTTGGCTGAAACGTGTAAAAGCGCACAGAGAATTCATGTTGAATGATGCACAAATGGTACGCTTTATCATAGTATAGCACCATTTTTTACGTCATTACTCAGTCTGTTTTAATCGGATCCGGAATCCAATTGTACCATCTGATTGCTGGCATCGAGATCTATCTAAAAATAATCGCATCTTGGCTGAAGCGTGTAAAAGCGCACAGAGAATTCATGTTGAACAATAATCACTGATGATACGCTTTATTACATTATAGCACCACTTTTTACGTCATTACTCAGTCTGTTTCTTTTGGATCCGGATCCAATAGTACCATCTGATTGCTGGCATCGAGATCTATCTAAAAATAATCGCATCTTTGCTGAAACGTGTAAAAGCGCACAGAGAATTCATCTTGAATGATACACTAATGGTACGCTTTATCATAGTATAGCACCACTTTTTACGTCATTACTCAGTCTGTTTCTATCGGATCCGGAATCCAATTGTACCATCTGATTGCTGGCATCGAGATCTATCTAAAAATAATCGCATCTTGGCTGAAACGTGTAAAAGCGCACAGAGAATTCATGTTGAACAATAATCACTGATGATACGCTTTATTACAGTATAGCACCACTTTTTACGTCATTACTCAGTCTGTTTCTTTTGGATCCGGAATCCAATAGTACCATCTGATTGCTGGCAGCGAGATCTATCTAAAAATAATCGCATCTTGGCTGAAACGTGTAAAAGCGCACAGAGAATTCATGTTGAATGATACACTCAATGGTACGCTTTATCACAGTATAGCACCACTTTTTACGTCATTACTCAGTCTGTTTCTATCGGATCCGGAATCCAATTGTACCATCTGATTGCTGGCATCGAGATCTATCTAAAAATAATCGCATCTTGGCTGAAACGTGTAAAAGCGCACAGAGAATTCATGTTGAACAATAATCACTGATGATACGCTTTATTACAGTATAGCACCACTTTTTACGTCATTACTCAGTCTGTTTCTTTCGGATCCGGAATCCAATTGTACCATCTGATTGCTGGCATCGAGATCTATCTAAAAATAATCGCATCTTGGCTGAAACGTGTAAAAGCGCACAGAGAATTCATGTTGAATGATACACTAATGGTACGCTTTATCATAGTATAGCACCACTTTTTACGTCATTACTCAGTCTGTTTCTATCGGATCCGGAATCCAATTGTACCATCTGATTGCTGGCATCGAGATCTATCTAAAAATAATCGCATCTTGGCTGAAACGTGTAAAAGCGCACAGAGAATTCATGTTGAATGATACACTAATGGTACGCTTTATCACAGTATAGCACCACTTTTTACGTCATTACTCAGTCTGTTTCTATCGGATCCGGAATCCAATTGTACCATCTGATTGCTGGCATGGAGATCTATCTAAAAATAATCGCATCTTGGCTGAAACGTGTAAAAGCGCACAGAGAATTCATGTTGAATGATACACTAATGGTACGCTTTATCACAGTATAGCACCACTTTTTACGTCATTACTCAGTCTGTTTCTATCGGATCCGGAATCCAATTGTACCATCTGATTGCTGGCATCGAGATCTATCTAAAAATAATCGCATCTTGGCTGAAACGTGTAAAAGCGCACAGAGAATTCATGTTGAATGATACACTAATGGTACGCTTTATCATAGTATAGCACCACTTTTTACGTCATTACTCAGTCTGTTTCTAATCGGATCCGGAATCCAATTGTACCATCTGATTGCTGGCATCGAGATCTATCTAAAAATAATCGCATCTTGGCTGAAACGTGTAAAAGCGCACAGAGAATTCATGTTGAACAATAATCACTGATGATACGCTTTATTACAGTATAGCACCACTTTTTACGTCATTACTCAGTCTGTTTCTTTGGATCCGGAATCCAATAGTACCATCTGATTGCTGGCATCGAGATCTATCTAAAAATAATCGCATCTTGGCTGAAACGTGTAAAAGCGCACAGAGAATTCATGTTGAACAATAATCACTGATGATACGCTTTATTACAGTATAGCACCACTTTTTACGTCATTACTCAGTCTGTTTCTATCGGATCCGGAATCCAATTGTACCATCTGATTGCTGGCATCGAGATCTATCTAAAAATAATCGCATCTTGGCTGAAACGTGTAAAAGCGCACAGAGAATTCATGTTGAACAATAATCACTGATGATACGCTTTATTGCAGTATAGCACCACTTTTTACGTCATTACTCAGTCTGTTTCTATTGGATCCGGAATCCAATAGTACCATCTGATTGCTGGCATCGAGATCTATCTAAAAATAATCGCATCTTGGCTGAAACGTGTAAAAGCGCACAGAGAATTCATGTTGAATGATACACTAATGGTACGCTTTATCATAGTATAGCACCACTTTTTACGTCATTACTCAGTCTGTTTCTTTTGGATCCGGAATCCAATAGTACCATCTGATTGCTGGCATCGAGATCTATCTAAAAATAATCGCATCTTGGCTGAAACGTGTAAAAGCGCACAGAGAATTCATGTTGAATGATACACTAATGGTACGCTTTATCATAGTATAGCACCCTTTTTGCGTCATTACTCAGTCTGTTTCTATCGGATCCGGAATCCAATTGTACCATCTGATTGCTGGCATCGAGATCTATCTAAAAATAATCGCATCTTGGCTGAAACGTGTAAAAGCGCACAGAGAATTCATGTTGAATGATACACTAATGGTACGCTTTATCATAGTATAGCACCACTTTTTACGTCATTACTCAGTCTGTTTCTATCGGATCCGGAATCCAATGTACCATCTGATTGCTGGCATCGAGATCTATCTAAAAATAATCGCATCTTGGCTGAAACGTGTAAAGCGCACAGAGAATTCATGTTGAATGATACACTAATGGTACGCTTTATCATAGTATAGCACCCTTTTTGCGTCATTACTCAGTCTGTTTCTATCGGATCCGGAATCCAATTGTACCATCTGACTGCTGGCATCGAGATCTATCTAAAATAATCGCATCTTGGCTGAAACGTGTAAAAGCGCACAGAGAATTCATGTTGAATGATACACTAATGGTACGCTTTATCATAGTATAGCACCCTTTTTACGTCATTACTCAGTCTGTTTCTATCGGATCCGGAATCCAACTGTACCATCTGATTGCTGGCATCGAGATCTATCTAAAAATAATCGCATCTTGCTGAAACGTGTAAAAGCGCACAGAGAATTCATGTTGAATGATACACTAATGGTACGCTTTATCATAGTATAGCACCCTTTTTGCGTCATTACTCAGTCTGTTTCTATCGGATCCGGAATCCAATATGTACCATCTGATTGCTGGCATCGAGATCTATCTGAAAATAATCGCATCTTGCCTGAAACGTGTAAAAGCGCACAGAGAATTCATGTTGAATGATACACTAATGGTACGCTTTATCATAGTATAGCACCCTTTTTTACGTCATTACTCAGTCTGTTTCTGTCGGATCCGGAATCCAATGTACCATCTGATTGCTGGCATCGATATCTATCTAAAAATAATCGCATCTTGCTGAAACGTGTAAAAGCGCACAGAGAATTCTTGTTGAATGATACACTAATGGTACGCTTTATCATAGTATAGCACCCTTTTTTGCGTCATTACTCAGTCTGTTTCTATCGGATCCGGATCCAATGTACCATCTGATTGCTGGCATCGAGATCTATCTAAAAATACTCTCATCTTGGCTGAAACGTGTAAAAGCGCACAGAGAATTCATGTTGAATGGTACACTACTGATATGCTTTTAAGTATAGCACCACTTTTTACGTCATTACTCAGTCTGTTTCAATGGGATCCGGAATCCAATAGTACCATCTGATTGCTGGCATCGAGATCTATCTTAAAAATTCTCTCATCTTGGCTGAAACGTGTGAAAGCGCACAGAGAATTCATTTTGAACATAATTACTGCTGATATGCTTTATTATAATATAGCACCCTTTTTACGTCATTACTCAGTCTGTTTTAATCGGATCCGGAATCCAATTGTACCATCTGATTGCTGGCATCGAGATCTATCTAAAAATAATCGCATCTTGGCTGAAACGTGTAAAAGCGCACAGAGAATTCATGTTGAATGTACACTACTGATATGCCTTATTATAGTATAGCACCCCTTTTTACGTCATTACTCAGTCTGTTTCAGTGGGATCCGGAATCCAATAATACCATCTGATTTCTGGCATCGAGACCTATCTAAAAATTCTCTCGTCTTGGCTGAAACGTGTAAAAGCGCACAGAGAATTCATTTTGAACATAATTACTGCTGATATGCTTTATTATAATATAGCACCTCTTTCTACGTTATTACTCACTCTGTTTCAATCGGATGCGGAAACCAATAATACCATCTGATTCCTGGCATCGAGATCTATCTAAAAATACTCTCATCTTGGCTGAAACGTGTAAAAGTGCACAGAGAATTCATGTTGGACATAATACTGCTGATATGCTTTATTATAATATAGCACCACTTTTTACGTCATTACTCAGTCTGTTTCAATTGGATCCGGAATCCAATAGTACCATCTGATTGCTGGCATCGAGACCTATCTAAAATTCTCTCATCTTGGCTGAAACGTGTAAAAGTGCACAGAGAATTCATGTTGAACATAATTACTGCTGATATGCTTTATTATAATATAGCACCCATTTTTACGTCATTACTCAGTCTGTTTCAATGGATCCGGAATCCAATGTACCATCTGATTGCTGGCATCGAGACTATCTAAAAATTCTCTCATCTTGTCTGAAACGTGTAAAAGCGCACAGAGAATTCATGTTGAATGATACACTACTGATATGCTTTATTAAAGTATAGCACCACTTTTTACGTCATTACTCAGTCTGTTTCAATGGGGATCCGAATCCAATAGTACCATCTGATTTCTGGCATCGAGATCTATCTAAAAATGCTCCATCTTGGCTGAATCGTGTAAAAGCGCACAGAGAATTCATGTTGAACATAATTACTGCTGACTTGCTTTATTATAGTATAGCACCTTTTTACGTCATTACTCAGTCTGTTTCAATCGGATCCGGAATCCAATAATACCATCTGATTGCTGGCATCGAGATCTATCTAAAATCTCTCATCTTGGCTGAAACGTGTAAAAGTGCACAGAGAATTCATGTTGGACATAATTACTGCTGATATGCTTTATTATAATATAGCACCCATTTTTACGTCATTTCTCAGTCTGTTTCAATTGGATCCGCAATCCAATAGTACCATCTGATTGCTGGCATCGAGACCTATCTAAAATTCTCTCATCTTGGCTGAAACGTGTAAAAGTGCACAGAGAATTCATGTTGAATGGTACACTACTGATATGCTTTATTATAGTATAGCACCCCTTTTTACGTCATTACTCAGTCTGTTACAATGGGATCCGCATTCCAATAGTGCCATCTGATTTCTGGCATCGAGATCTATCTAAAAATACTCTCATCTTGGCTGAAGCATGTAAAAGCGCACAGAGAATTCATGTTGAACGTAATTACTGCTGATATGCTTTATTATAATATAGCACCCATTTTTACGTCATTTCTCAGTCTGTTTCAATTGGATCCGCAATCCAATAGTACCATCTGATTGCTGGCATCGAGACCTATCTAAATTCTCTCATCTTGGCTGAAACGTGTAAAAGTGCACAGAGAATTCATGTTGAACGTAATTACTGCTGATATGCTTTATTATAATATAGCACCCATTTTTACGTCATTTCTCAGTCTGTTTCAATTGGATCCGCAATCCAATTGTACCATCTGATTGCTGGCATCGAGACCAATCTAAAAATTCTCTCATCTTTTCTGAAACGTGTAAAAGCGAACACAGAATTCATGTTGAATGGTACACTACTGATATGCTTTATTATAGTATAGCACCCCTTTTTACGTCATTACTCAGTCTGTTACAATGGGATCCGCAATCCAATAGTGCCATCTGATTTCTGGCATCGAGGTCTATCTAAAAATACTCTCATCTCGGCTGGAACATGTTAAAGCGCACAGAGAATTCATGTTGAACATAATTACTGCTGACATGCTTTATTATAGTGTAGCGCCCCTTTTTACGTCATTACTCAGTCTGTTTCAGTGGTTTCATAATTACTGCTGATATGCTTCATTATAATATAGCACCTCTTTCTACGTTATTACTCAGTCTGTTTAAATCGGATCCGGAATCCAATAATACCATCGAGGTCTATCTAAAAATACTCTCATCTTGGCTGAAGCATGTAAAAGCGCACAGAGAATTTATGTTGAACATAATTTCTGCTGATATGCTTTATTATAATATAGCACCCATTTTTACGTCACTACTCAGTCTGTTTCAGTTGGATCCGCAATCCAGTAGTACCATCTGATTGCTGGCTTCGAGACCTATCTAAAAATTCTCTCATCTTGGCTGAAACGTGTAAAAGCGCGCAGAGAATTCATGTTGAACACAATTACTGCTGATATGCTTTATACCCCTGCTAACGACCGTTCTCTTACAGACAGAGGTATGATTCATTTTAAAAGCCGCAAGCTCGACTGCAGGTCACCACAAAGTCAGGTAAGACCATCATCCGACTTGATGTAATTATTTTAACTCTTTTGCCATTTGGGATAATATTATGATGAGAAATCATAGTGTTCTATTGGTTGGTCCGTTTACACTGTTGATTATGGGTTTAACTTGATATATTGATGGATAGTTGGACGCAAGACCATCACTGTATATTTATTTACGTGTTTTTATAAGTGAATATAAGACTTGAAATGTTGGTACTTGAATTTTAGTTGAGAGGTAATAGGTGGCTTCAAATTTGCGCCTTTTTAAGAACTGATCTTTCAACGGATGCAGCAAAATTTTCGAACATTTAGAAAAAATGCTGTTCTGAACTGTTAATACTGCTTAATTTTCTAGATGCACGCACCTAATAAGAGCTTTCAGTTTATTAATGAATTGTGTTGACAATGAATTATTACTGCCTTGTCTGCTCATATTTTACAAAGCACTCCGTCGGGCCGAGTTCGGACCACCGGCCTAATTATAGCTGCGCCTCCTGCAGCCCTTCGCTCTCCAAACTGAGCTATCGACCAACGTTCTAGAGCCACCGTGAAGTGTATCGCGAACAAAAATACTATTCGGAGTTGCTAATTATGCACAACTTTCCAAATTGCGTGCGCCATAGATGCGTGTTAAATCCCATCAGTGACTTATGCTATTAATGGTATATTGGTGGCTTGTGTGAACAGAATTTGCAAAACAAATCGTCGAGCCGGATTTGAAAGAGCGATTCAGAGATAGCTGCAATCATTAAATTCTCTGCTCCACTAATTGAGTTATCGATGCACGCGGACTTATTTCAGTGAAATGCAGGAAAATGCTTATCTGAACTGCTAATTTTGACCAACTTTCAAATTAATCACCAAATAGATCTCTTTTCATTCCACCAATCAACTGCTTTGGTAATGAGCTCCTTGCGACTTGTCTCCTCATAATTTGCAAAAAGCACCATTTAGCTGAATTTGAGCCAGTGACCAAGGGATAGCCTTCACCGCCTCTCTAAAATTCTTCGTTCTACTAGCTGAGCTACCGACTGATGAGAAAGAATTTTCATGCAGCAAACGAGTACAAGAATGCTGTTCTGAATTGTCAATGCTGCTCAAATTTTTTTATTTGCACACTCAGTAGAAGAGTTTTCACTCCGCCAGTAACAAGTGAATTGTGGCTTCTCTGCTCATATAGCTGCACTCTTTGCAAGAGATTTGGTAGACTGTACTACGCTTATGCAATCACCGTCTCTGCAGTGAGGACATATTTTGCAATCTTTCATTATGCAGCGCCGTCATATTAGTGGTTGCGAACTAGTTGGCGTCTTAGAGTGTTCGGTGGTATTTCAATAATAGCCACCGATTGCTCTAAACCTGCTCTTTTCAAACAGCGTTCTATAGCTGAACTAATCGCATTTAGAAGGAATAGGAGGATGAAGGGGGCTTTCCCTTTATTGGAATTTTCTTGCAGAGGCGTGTTGTTTTCTCCAAACCTAGGCCGAGGGTTACAATTTCGTATCCATTGGAAGTAGCTGAATCCCGAACCAGTTTCACGGATTACTCTCTCCTCCTCTTCTGTGCATACACTGGCTACTGTTTGAAACATGTTCTGTACTAACTCCTTTTTCGTGTGTTAGGGATAAGAAGAGAGATAGTGAACCAGGATACTCTTATAACTTGGCTTTCAGTACCACTTTGTTCTGTAGCCGCTCTCAGTTAAGGTTATATGCACGTTCAGGAAAGAGAATCAATGTCATTTATGTCTTTTGGTATGTCATTTATATACTCTGACTGTTCGTTCATTAATCTAAAGCAATTATCTAGCTCCTCTTGAGTGGAAGAAATAACCAAACAATCATCATATGCCTATAGTAGAGTAATGGCAGGAGATCCATCACTGGTGCTGCCACTTTCGACATAAAGGCAACAGCCAGGCTAGGTGTTAGTCGCTGCCCCATTGTCAACCCTCCCATCTTAGCAAAATATGTCTCGGACCATCTGAAGATTGAGCAGTCCAGGCATTCCTCTAATAAAATTATGAACTGTTAAAGTGACAAGCCATACATGTTTACAACACCCGGGTGCCTTACCAGAAGCTCGTGTGTGGCTTGCAATGCAGAGTCATTCGACACGTTGGTGTATAGAGCAGTGACGTCGAATGACTCCATCACGTACGTGTTGTTCGGACTGGCGTTGCGTAGACGATCCAGGAACATCTGAGTGTTGGTCGGATGGGCTGGCATGTGTCCTAGCAATTGGAATGTTACTAAAGTCAGAAACTAAGCTATCTTATCCGCCGGCCCGCCCACACAGCTGATGATGGGTGTAACATTGAATACTATAAGTATAAGACAGGGCATGTTGGTGACTGAATTTTCAATTGAGAAATGATAGACGGTCTTAAACCTGTCGCCTGCCTTGTGGACTCACTCACTGTTTAATTTGCGGTTTTGCCTTCTAAATTCCTCTAGAGATGATGGTCGATGAAGCAACACATCTTCGAGATGCTTATTTGTTATTGCAATATCTAACTTCCGAGGAATCACGGCAAGTTCTCATCCGTTATCACTGACTGATAGCCTTATCTTTTCTTTCCTTATCAACACTCGAGTCTCTTCCATGCCACGCTTTTGCAGTTCGGTGAGATTCGAGTGAAACCTTTTTGCACGAAAATGTGTAGGAGTTTCAATAGTTTTCGTCAGCAAATTTCCGGAATTTTCTATCAACATCCTCGTTGGAGTCTTATTGTCTGTAGAACGGCAGAAGAAATGGTATTGTATTGGTACAACCTCTACTTGTTATTCATTCCTCTTGGTCTCTTCATCTCTGGGCTTTTTAAAGAGTTTACCTTGCAGTGCATGTAAGTCACATGCAACCCGATGCAAGGATACTTTAAAAATGAGTTGAGATGGTGAGAAGCTTAGACGCAATTTAAATATCGAGCAAGCACCAACGATGTAACATGCTATGTGCTATTAGGTCTAGTGCTATAGGTCTAGTGGTGCTATTAGGTCCAGTGCTACAGGTGCCTGTTTCTCCCTACTAGGACTCATCAGTAGCACCCTCCTTCGGTTCAGCCGATCCCCTGATGCGAGATTTACCTGTCACCTATCGTCCCGTTGATCGTCGAGTGACTCGAGCGGGTACCAGCAACTCTTCCATTTTTCCCTATCGCGTGCAAGAGTAGCCCAGTGGGTCCTCCTCGCTCTAGGGATTCGCTGAGCATCATATCTTTCTTCCATCGCTTTCGTGAAGAAATCGGACCAACGGGTCAGTGGTCTTCCTTTAGAGCGCTTGACGTCCCGAGGAATCCAGTCAGTAACGGCTCTCGTCCATCGGTTGTCGTTGAAACGCATCAGGTGTCCGGCCCACCTTATTTTCGATATCCTGGCGTGTAGAACGGCGTCTGATTTTCCATCGTTGACGTAGGTCGGAACTTCGGATCCTTTCTCTCATTTGCGAGATACGGGATACTCCTAGCATCGACCTTTCGACTGCGCGTTCAATAACGCCAAGTGATCCTTCATCCTGCTTAAGTAGCGACCAGATTTCTGCTGCATACGTTAGAGCAGGGATAATCGTCGAGTTGAAAAGGTGGGTGAGGAGCCGGATGTTCCCTGTCCTCTTCACTACGTCCTCGATGCTCTTAAACGTTCCTCAAGCCGCTTGTTTCCTTCTGCTCAACTCTGGGGCTAGGTCGTTCATCATGTTGATTTCACGACCTAGATAGACGTAACTGGAGCATTCGGAGATTGTCGTTCCGTTGAGCGTGAATGGGGCATTAGAAACCCGTCCGTTCCTCATGAACATTGTTTTCGTTAGATTCAGTTGAAGACCAATCTTTCCACAAGCGTTATCGAAATCAGTCAACATTCGTTCTGCTTGGCTGATGTTTGGTGTTATGAGGACGATATCATCACCAAAGCGAAGATGGTTTAATTGTCGACCGTCAATTTTCACTCCTATTTCGTCCCATTCTAATGTTCGCATGACGTTTTGTAGGGTGGCAGTGAATAGTTTTGGCGAAATTGCATCGCCTTGTCGAACGCCTCTTCTTACGTCAATGGTTTTATTGTTGTAGAATGGAGATATTTGGTCGTGAAATCTTTATAAAGCTCACGAAGGATCACTATGTACCGAGTAGGGAAGCCCTGGTTATCCAGAGCCTCTATAACCGTTTCTGTTCCCACTGAATCAAAGGCAATTTTCAGATCGATGAAAGTGAGACAGATTATTTGTTTGTACTCTCGTGAAACTTCAATGAGTCTTGTGATCGTGTGGATGTGGTCCATGGTACTAAATCCTTTTCGGAACCCTGCTTGTTCGCATGGCTGTCCTTCGTCCAGTGTTCTGTCAATCCTGTTCAGGATGACTCGAGTAAAGAGTTTATAGAGAACGGACAGCAAGCAGATTGGACGATAATTGCTTATGTCGTGAAGGTCTCCTTTTTTGAACAACAATGAGGTCTTGCTGGTTTTCCACTGAATAGGGACCTTGCATTCTGGCAGGTAGCGAGTGAAGAGCCGAGCCAGGGTGTTGATGAGAACTGGCGGCAGGTTCTTCAGGTGTTCTGGTCTAATCCTGTCTGGACCGGCTGTTGTTCTGTTTTTCACCGACGATATAGCATGTCGGATTTCGGAAGGAAGGACCGGTGGAACGACATATTCATCCTCTTTCAATTTATATGACGGTAAGAGAACATGGCTAGCGAAGAGATCCGAGTAGTATTTGTGGATGATTTTCTCCATAGCCCTTCTCAAAGCTGTAAGTGTCCGGTCAGGGTACCGGAGTGCAATCATTTTGGTCTTATAGATGGCGAATCCTCGTTGGGCTTTGCGAATGCTCTTCCGAGCTCCTGCAGCTTCTGCCATAACTGCTGCTTTTCTCTCTTTAAGGTCTTCTTTTATCGCTTCTCTGCATCGTTTCGCAAGTTCGGACGTAAGGTTTCAGTTGCCTGTAGCTCACGCGATTTCACGTTGACTTATCAGCTTGATCTCTTCGTGACTTTGACTCTCAGATTTCATAGCGCCAACGTGTAGATATTCAACGAGCCGATCGCATTCTTCGTCGACGTCGATGTTGTCGACAGCGGTATCTTCCCAGGAGCCGACAAATGCTTCAAATACATCCCAGTTTATGGTAGTTCTGGAACTTCGTTGTTTGAATTTAGCGGCTTTCTCTTCTTTTTGCGAAAAACGGAACTTTGCTAGGAGGAGGCGATGAACAACAGCGACATTGATCAGGCAAAATCTTACATTTAGTATGATGTAGTCTATTGGTATGTGTCGTCATAATAACCCAGATAAACTCTCACCCTATACATTCCATTCTACTCCTTGGGTCGCAATGTGAGGTTCTCCAGATGTTCTCCTAGGCCCTATTTTCGCGTGAAAATCTCCAAGAATGACCTTGAAAAAGGTATGGTCTTCTACGAAGAATTTTTTGAGTTTCCATATAGAACGCTTTGACTTTGTCTTCATCATAGCTTCATGTTGGTGTGTAAGCAACGAAGACGGTCAAAACCCGCATTGAACTACATCGTTTCAGCAGTAGTCGTCCGATACGGGTTGTTAGTTGTCATCTTCATTTTCGTCATTTTAGCCCGTTTCAATTTTGGCAGCCTAGTTCGACCCTGAAATGAATCACTGTTCACGGTCAAATTCGATTTGACGACAACGCCAACGCCGCCGACTCCTCTGCTATCGCATGCGTCAAGGAACAGTTCTTCACTGTTGTCATAAACAGCGTTAAAAATGGGATCTTTTCGTCTCAGCCAGTCCGATGACGTCATACTTTAGCCTTCTTGCTTGAATCAATAGGTCTTTCACAGCGGATTGTTGAGCAAGTGTTTTTGCAGTGTAGGTACAGATCGTCATTTTAGCCCGTTTCAATTTTGGCAGCCTAGTCCGACTCCGAAATTTTGTCAGCCTCTCCGTACTCGTCCTACTTGGCGCTGCCGGACCCGGGACTCTTTCGGGGTCAGGGGAATGAGGACCATATTTGTTATTGTTTTCGGCTCTTTGATACTTAACATATAGCTTGTCATGCTCTAGACGTGTGGGCTAGGTACTCACGAGTGGCTTAGCAATCTCTCTCTGAGGAACGGTAGGAACTTAATTGTTGGAGGAGACTCCTAACCGCCTTCCATGTACTTCCAAGCCACTTGATTGTATCTTTTGTATGACTTGACTCGTAGAAATGGAGCTTTGTCGAATCGTCGCTGCAGAAGCAGGAAGCTCATGCTCTGAATCCACCTGCGCCTCTGGGAAGCACACGGTCGCTTTTAATTTGCGTTGAGCTCCCTATCCACCACCTGGGGAAGAGCCAGGCGTCCTCGCGATTAACCGGGCGGGATCCCTTAAAGAGGGAGATCCGTGGAGAGGTAGTTTAATGTTTCAAATATACCCATTGATGTGCAAAACTTTCGCGTCATGCCTGACTAGAACCCGCACCTGTCACACTACCGCTAGAAGCGGTTGAAAAAAAAAGAATCTTGTTTGATCTGTAATACCTAATATGTGTCACGTGACTGGGTTCAATGTCGAAACCGATTATCCGCACCAGGCCGTTGACGGCTGGCGGCTGATAGATAGATGCGGGCGGCTGATAGATAGATGTGTTGTAGCGTAGAAAGAGTAGTGTGCAAAAATGGGCATTAGTAGTGTAACGGATAGAGCACACCTCCCGGAAAGAGTGTGGTGCGGGTCCTAGTTCCGCCTGACGCGAAAGTTTTGCACATCACTGTGCATCAATGGGTATATTCTAAACATTTTATCTGATATTTTAAATGGGAAAACCCCTTCAGAAAAAAACTATCTTGAAGAATTACGGAACTAAATGAAAATTGGTGCATGAAAATTTACTTACAATCAAAACGCAGTCAAAATCTGATGTAGCAGTAATTTTATTGGAACTTGAATGGGACAACTGATCGTAAATCGTCGACATAATAGACTCTTCAACGCTTCATTATTTTGTGGCACTACAAATAAAAGCTTGGAAAGCAAACTCCATGTTTCTGAAACTTTTACTGGAGTTTTCAGTGTAGAGAAGCATGAAAATATCTCAAGTAGTGACTTATGGGAAGAAATGATTGGACGTAGATCACACCATTAGCTTTTATATGGCGGTGTCCAAAATAGTTCTATGACACCTAAACATGCACATGGCTATTTTCTAGATGGTTCTTGAAAAACACAGTCCATGCTCAGAGATTTGCTTCCCATTTTTCGCATAATGTCATCTGTTTATTTCTGTTCTACTTCAAATGGGTACTTCCCTGTGCTATGAAAGTAAAATATTCACCAGAAGCTTGTACAATAATTCTCTCATTGACGTGACCCAGTCTATAAAGAGCTCTTTTTAGAATCCAATAGAGACCACAGTATTTTTCGCGATCTATCCAGCTGATTTTCCAAGTCGCTCACTCCGTCAATGATGCTTACTCGTAAAAAACGTGGTGCTTTTGCCTGCGCGGCAAAAGATACACGGAGATCTTTTACGTATGCATGCTCGTTCCTCTTCCCATTAAGCGAAGACAACATCCATTGACCCATACACCACTGCCCAAGCACAGCGAGTTATTGGAATGAACACTAATCTAGGTATTAGTAATGAGTAACAGTGGCCTAGTTTCTCGGAATCACCATCTAGTGTTTGCTCCATGAAATGCTTCAGAAAAAGTTTCAGAAGCCACAGTCACTGTAATCACGAACGGTATTGTGTACGTGTGGCACTTTATAGTTTGAATTGTAACGCCGAGCAACGTCATAGAAACGAGATCGTCGGCATACAATTTTTTATAATCAAGGCAGCCGACAGGCAAATGTTTGTGACAGCAGTCTGGTAATCTAGCTGAAGGGCAAGTGTTTTTATTAGATGCGGTGATAGAGGAGTGGTTAGTGGTGCAGTCCATCGGAAAGCAAGCGTACTGATTCCAGTCTCTTCCCATTTACCTCTCTGCACTTCACGTTGAAATATCTCAGTTCGAATTTTGACTGCAACTCGAATCAACACAAGCTACATTTCACGGCGACACACATGAAGATGACGAACTTCTCAAGAAGCGACACGTGAAATATCCGATGATCTTTGTAAACGTTTAATGTGACGAGAGTGAATCGAATACAAGAAGTGCTGTAATCCACGCAGTCGATGTGATGATGACTAGCTATATAGATGTAGAATAAGAAATGCTTCATCGCTGCTTTGTAATCAACAATAAACGTTGAATATCGTGATATTCTCAGCATAACCACGTGCCAGTTAAGGTATCTATGTTATTAGATTTATGCTTACGGAAAATTAATAGTTTATTTGACCCTTATCATAATTCCTGATTTTCTTCTTTAGCCAAACACGAAGTGTCCTTATTTGACAGCTGTCGTTTCGGCAGTTCGCCTTCTTCACAGAATGGAAAGGTCAAATTGTCCGCAATCCAGTTAGTCAAACACCTCCGTTACTCTTCAAGAAAAAGTCACCAGACCTAGATTTCAATCGCATCAAGCACAAAATCAACTGACAACATACTCACCGCTTTTTTATGTGCCTTCCACCGAATGATTCAAGTGGGAAATTCGCGGAAGGAGATCACATAGGCTCGTAATGCACCCTACCCCTCAAAACAACACTCTTATATACTGACTCATATCACGAGTTTTAACGAGGCATTCCACCCTGCGGTTTATAGTTGGATTGGTGGTGTTAATCCGAAGTGCTTCCAAATTTTTTTTGCTGAGTTTTTGTTCCGCTCAAGGATGGTGACATCGATCTCAAAATAAATTCCGTCGTGTTTCTGCTCTCTATGCGTTCCTAGCGGACTGTTCCGTCTATTAAGACGTTTGTCAGCAAGGTGTTCTTTTATGCGGGCCTAGAGCGGCCTACCCGTTTCTCCAATATATTTAGAGCTGCACGCTTTGCAAGAGATTAGGTAGATTGTATCTACGCTCATGAAATCACCGTCTCTGCCGTTAGGAGATATTTTACAATCTTTCATTATACAGAGACGTCATATAAGTGGTTGCGAACTAGTTGGCGTCTTAAAGTACTCGGTGGTATTTCAATAATAGCCACCGATTGCTCTAAACCTGCTCTTTTCAAACAGCTTTCTATAGCTGTACTAATCGCATTTAGAAGGAATAGGAGGATGAAAGGGGCTTTCCCTTTATTGGAATTTTCTTGCAGAGGCGTGTTGTTTCCTCCAAACCTAGGCCGAGGGTTACAATTTCGTATCCATTGGAAGTAGCTGAATCCCGAGCCAGTTTCACGGATTACTCTCTCCTCCTCTTCTGTGCATACACTGGCTACTGTTTGAAACATGTTCTATACTAACTCCTTTTTCGTGTGTTAGGGATGAGAAGAGAGATAGTGAACCAGGATACTCTTATTACTTGGCTTTCAGTACCACTTTGTTCTGTAGCCGCTCTCAGTTAAGGTTATATGCACGTTCAGGAAAGAGAATCAATCGTCTTTTGGTATGTCATTTATATACTCTGACTGTTCGTTCATTAATCTAAAGCAATTATCTAGCTCCTCTTGAGTGGAAGAAATAACCAAACAATCATCATATGCCTATAGTAGAGTAATGGCAGGAGATCCATCACTGGTGCTGTCACTTTCGACATAAAGGCAACAGCCAGGCTAGGTGTTAGTCGCTGCCCCATTGTCAACCCTCCCATCTTAGCAAAATATGTCTCGGACCATCTGAAGATTGAGCAGTCCAGGCACTCCTCTAATAAGATCATGAACTGTTGAAGTGACAAGCCATACATGTTTACAAATCCCAGGTGCCTTACCAGAAGCTCGTGAGTGGCCTGCAATGCAGAGTCATTCGACAAGTTGGTATATAGAGCAGTGACGTCGAATGACTGCATCACGTACGTGTTGGTCGGATTGGCGTTGCGTAGACGGTCCAGGAACATCTGAGTGTTGGTCGGAAGGGCTGGCATGTGTCCTAGCAACTGAGATGTTATTAAAGTCAGAAACTAAACTATCTTATCCGCCGGCCCGCCTACACAGCTGATGATGGGTCAACTTTGAATACTATAAGTATAAGACAAGACATGTTGGTGACTAAATTCTCAATTGAGAAATGATAGACGGTCTTAAACCTGTCGCCTGCCTTGTGGACTCACTCACTGTTTAATTTGCGGTTTTGCCTTCTAAAATCCTCTACAGATGATGGCCGATAAAGCGACACAGCTTCGAGATGCTTATTTGTTATTGAAATATCTAACTGCCGAGGAATTGCGACAAGTTCTCCACCGTTATCACTGATTGATAACCTTATCTTTTCTTTCCTTATCAACTCCCGAGTCTCTTTCATGCCACGCTTTTGTAGTTCGGTGAGATTCGAGTGGAACCTTTTTTCACGAAAATGAATAGGAATTTCAAAAGTTTCGTCCGCAAATTCCCGGAATTTTCTATCAACATCCTCGTTGGGGTCTTGTTGTCTGTAGAACGGCAGAAGAAATGGCGGTATTGGTGCGACCTCTACTCATTCCTCTTGATCTCTTCATCTCTGGACTTTTTACGGAGTTTACCTTGCAGTTCGCATAAGTCACATGCAACCCTATGCAAGGATACACTAGAAAAAGGTTGAGATGGTGAGAAGCTTAGACCCAATTTAATAGCGGGCATGCACCAACGATGTAATCTGATAGAGGTATAACATGTTCTGTGCTATTAGGTATAGTGCTATACAGGTGCCTGTTTCGCCTTACTGGACTCTTCAGTAGCACCCTCATTCGGCTCAGCCGATCCCTTAAGGCGAGATTAGCCGGAAGGAAATAAATAGGACGAAACAGGCCCTTTTGTGGCACTAGATCTAACGGCTCAAAACATGTAATATCCTTTACATTTGATCAGCATCAACTCTATGAGTCCCATATGGCACGTATATGCACCATTGTTTGCAGCATCTATCACCATGGTTTCCTACGGCACCCGCAGCTATGAAATCTGCCACATTGCTCATTGTGGCGCGCAGCGCTTTCCGAGCTCACCGCGCGATCGTGTCGCGTGGGAAATTGTCTTGGGACATGCGGCTGTTTTTAGAACTGCACGTTGGCCGTTAGTCAGCCATTATATCTGGGGAGATATTTATTTCTGGAATTTCGTGTTCATGGCTTTCTCAGTATCTATATTTTGATTGTGTTCTAAAGAAACTGTGGCTTTCTTAGATCAATACCACTGGTGATGAGTTTTTGATCCTGAAGCTTTGCACGTTGTCATTCCTTGTAAGAATTTTGCATTTTCTTCAAATTTTTAGCACAATGTGCGCACCTAAGACAAAATGAAGTAAGAACTTTGTGATCTATTCTGAATTCGATAATCAGTTAGATCGAAATTTCATGCGTGGAAGAGACTCTACAGAAAATTCGTTGGGAAAAATGAATATGTAGACATGAAATATCAAAATTAGGCTCGAAAACGAATAGATATGATTCAGAACCAGCAATAAATTTGCGGCGTCAGCAAGTTGCACCAAATGTTTGCAGTAAAAGCACTTCAAAGATGAATCTATTTTTCAAATAAACTTCACCTACAGCGATACTTCGATGCTCCGTCTCCATGAATTGTTTGGACCCCAGCACACCTTCTTCTTCCTCGTATTCTTATTTCCCACTCGTTTCTTCTTCTCGCGATTATCGTCCATGTTCGCCGTTTGACTGAAGCATGACGGTTAGCGAGAGTCTTATGCCGTGATCTGCAAGATATCGGCAGGTGCGAATACAGCTGATTAATTCTTCTGTTGAACACGTCCACCAAACGTGTAGATGGCAGTACTCGAGGGCGAATGTGTCAGTGTGAAGTCCACTATACAGTCCGGTTCAGCACATTTGTCTTCTGATCTTCTTACAACATGACCAACACATCTGTGTTGCTGTCGATGTATATTCTTCTGGATCACGAAGACGAGAAAGATTTTAGAGATCTGAGCTGCGCAAGTCAACTGGGTGTTGTGAGTACCGACTAAAATTTTAGAAGAAATTGTTCAAGCGCTCTGTGAGTCGTTCCCAATAGTATTGACGTGTTCGAAGTATCAGCCCACCTCTCTGCTGCATAGCGAAGCGCTGAGAGGACTGTCAAATCAAAAGTCAAGCACGTAGGTTCAAATCCCTCCTCTAATTGGGGGCTTCTTTCAGAGGCACAAATGCGGCCCACTCTGCTGCTCTCCTTCTTCTATCTACTTCCTCTTGCACGTTGTTGCCCATGCTCCGTAAGCCCTGATGGCACATGAATGAGGTGAGGTGGTCTTCGTAATAGGAGAGTCGTTCATCATTGCACCATTGATTTTTTATGATCTGGGTCTTTGTGCGATTGATGTGCAATCCGATCTTCTTTCCCACTTCGTTGGGTTCCGTGAGCAACGTCTCTGCTTCACTTGTGCCTTACGAGAATGAGACGATGTCGTCCGCGAAATGAAGCTTAGACGGGAAATTTCCGCCAATACGTATGCCCTTCTCGTCCCAATCGAGCAATTTGATAATTCACTGCAGTGCGGTAGTGAACACCTTCGGCGATACCATATCGCCTTATCGATCCCCATCTCCAATTGATATGGTAAGAGGTCGATGAAAAAGCTGTATTTTCATTAAGCAGCTCCGATAACAGTCCGATAGAGTTTTTATGCAGGACGGATCTATTTCTTGATCGGCAAGCGCTGATAGGACTGCATTTTTTTTAGACGTCATCAAATGCTTTTTCATAGCCATTGAAGGTTAGGATCAAGGGTAGATGGTATTGCCACAGACTTTTATGACTCTCGAAACGATTTGGAGGTAGTCCATGCAGCAGATCCGTGCCGAAATTCTGCTTACTCAAGTGGTTGTGCCTCATCCTAAGTTCTTGATCTGCTCTGCGTCCCACACTAGGTCAATGGTTCGATCACAAGCTCGTAGCTCACCAAGCCATCTATCCTTCCCCGAGGTGTGAATTTGTACTATAATTGTCTGGATAAATAGCAACACTGACTCCATTCAGCGGTAGACCACCGCGAGTCATTGTAAGAGGCAGATATGCATTCAACTACCTCAAACGCAGATACTAATTGAAAACGAATCCATGGCACATCCCTTAAGGATTGATATAAGTGGATAGTGTAAAAAGTTTCCATCCATAATGCAATATAACAAAGTCTCTTGGATTTTTATGAAAGTTAGAACTCGTATGGTATGCTGATGATTGGAAAACATCCGAGAGTAGTCGGTGAAGCGGAATTGCATTGCAATGTGCAGCATCGCGTTTGACATACAGGCTTGTTTTGTAATTATTTTGTCACGGTTTAATCTTAAATAACTTTAGTGAAATCTCTTAATTCTAATTCTGTCTTTTACTGATGGCAAAATCCCTTCACGTGAGGAAAAATTCTGTATCATGACATAACTACTACCCTGGGAAGATTACGTGCTCAAATCACAAGCTAGACCTCACCGACAGCGGCGCAAGCGACGGCGTGACGCCGCCCGCCTATCGATGGTGGTCCTCAAAGGATTAATGCAGTGTCATATTTGAACATAGGGCTCAGGATTTGCCAATGTAGGCTTCGACTAACGGTTAAGCGTAACAAAGTATCTAGAGAAATCAGTCCTCTGTACTGCAATTGTCGTGTCTGCTCCTTGGGAAGGTTGCTAATCATTCTCAACATGATCTGTCGTAGTCCTCATGCTTCACAGGATGGAGAACTGTCTTCGAAAGTTTATTTTCATCCTGGTAACCATTTCCATAATTCCATGTCATAAACTGCATCGAATTACAATCCTCATAGCAGCCTCTACCCTGGTCACCTGTTGTTCAGAAGCACCAAGCTTGTGACATTTCTCTTCGCGATCGTTTGAGCATAGTAAAACAGCAAACGGTCACTTTGGAACTGGAATCAAATTCGATTGTGAAGCTCAGCATGTGTAATACACTAAATTTAATTTAGTCTATTTTGAAAGTTCGAAGGCATATTGCAGTTTTACTTGCAAATAGTTCCTTTTCAGTGAGAGCACAATCTACTAATAAAATTCACATGGTTTACTCTCCAGATCAAACCGACATATAGATTCAAAAAGTCACTAAAAAGGCCCATTAGGAATTTGATTGAATGCATACTGACAGCAAATTCTAAGCCTTTCATGAGTTTTTTATGGGAACTTATACAATGCAATGCACGTGCGTTGACAGCCTCGTCAGTCGCACGATGGCTTTCGCCTTCTTGTCCAATCCTCTTAGGGAGATCTCAACCTCCTTACATAAAGGAATCATTGACGAACACTTTACACCATGTGTAGAGTGAAAATTCACGTTATTCACGGATAACATAACATGCATGCCTAGTGACATGATCAACGGACATTGCAGTGAGAACAGTCGATTACTCAAGGCTGGCATTTTCGATAATTAGATAGACAATTAATACCTTTGTATTCGGTTTTTATGTTTTATATATTTAGGTCTTTGAGATCACCTGTATCACCTGTATCACCTGTCGTCCCGTTGATCGTCGAGTGACTTGAGCGGGTACCAGCAACTCTTCCATTTTTCCCTATCGCGTGCAAGAGTAGCCCAGTGTAGGGTCCTCCTCGCTCTAGGGATTCGCTGAGCATCATATCTTTCTTCTATCGCTTTCCGTTGTTGAGATATCGCTAAAAAATGATACATCCTAACAGCATATTTTAGCCTTTATAAGGACGATTACAGGCTGTATAATCGCATTTCTTCATCGCCCATATGTTGGCATAGTGACGCATCACCTCATATTGACATAACCTTTCATTTATTGGGGCATCAAGATAAGACGATTCCCCACACAATTACCTAAACAAAGCATCTGACGTGAATATTGTGGACCCTTCCAACATAAGCCCATTCGAGAACTAAACTTTCATGCACGCCCAATTCGAATACGTGAGAAGGGTGCACGCAACAGTTTAACGCGTCTGTTCCATGGACGATCTTTCCTACGAGGGTTCCCTCCTTTAACTGTAGATAGCTCAGTTCTTCGAAAGGCGGAAGACTGTGGAGTTGCACTATCCTTAGACCGCTGGTTCGAATCACAAACGACGGATTCTTACACAAATCATGGGGAAACAGACTACCAGTATTTTATTATCAGCTCAAATCACTGATGAAATAAAGTCGTTGTTGCTGGATGTGTAATTGGAATGATTACATAGCAACATCCAACCAAGCGGCATTTTTGTGCACTTCACGGAAAACCTATTCGTATAAGTCGATAGCTCAGTCAGCAGAGTAGAGGACTGTAGAGTTGCAGCTATCCTTCAGTCGGTGGTTCCATTCCGGCTTGACGGAGTGTTTTGCAAGTTATGAGCAGACAAGGCACTGAATTTCAAATCAACGTAAGTTACTAATGGAGTGGAAACTGTATTACTTGGGGTGTGATTCTGAAAGATATGCAGCACTAGCAGTTCAGAATAGCATCTTCGTTCAGTGCACGGAAACTATCGTCAGCCCATAGGTGTAGATGAAACGCTGGACTGTAAAGTTGCAGTTGTCCTTAGCTCATTAGTTCAAATCCCTTTCAGTGGATTGCTCTGGAAATTCTTCACCTACAGCCCAATGATTCATTACCAACGCAAGCTACTGGAAAGAAGAACACGCACCTATGGGGATAATAGTTTTAAAAAAAGTAAACGGATTAAGAAATTCAGAGTAGCACTTTTGTTCAGTGCACGGGAGCCTATTTGCATCCGTCGATAGCTCAGTTGGTAGAGCGGAGGACTGTAGAGTCGCAGCTATCCTTAGGTCGCTGCTTCGAATCCGGCTCGGCGGAATGTTTTGCACATTCCGTTCACACAATGATAATTTGATATTGATATAACATGTTTTGAGCCGTTAGTTATATCTACGTGCTAAATAGGCGCTTTCTTCGTACCCCAGGGCTCTTCACTAGCACGGTCTCTCCTTCGAGTCGATCTCTTGAAGCTATATTCCTCGATGAAGGAGTCGACGCCGAGTAATAAGGCGTCGCAATAACAGTATCCCCTGACATTGCAGAGACTAGCGGTAGAGTTGTGGCTGCTTGGTAGGATGGAGAGGTCTGTTCATGTCAGAAGTCAGAAGAATATGTCAGAAGTACGTTATTGCTACATAAAGAAGAGTATTTCACGGATGAACTCTTTCCAAAGAGTTTTGATATGACGAGCAATTACTTCTCTTGAAATCCTTCGCTTTTCAGCGATAATGCCACGTCTCTGTAAAAAAAATAAACAAACTTCTAACCCCTATTGTGCATTTGTATCGCCTGTCTTGCGAGAACATGGCTTGAGAGCACGTCTTTTACAACCAAACATCTAACACATCCACGTGTTGAACTCTAAAAGCCGTCTTAATACACAATGAAGGTTCAATAATGAACAGCAAAGAGGAGTGCCTCATGATTAATCACGCGTAACCTTCCACCATATCTCAGGTTAATCTTCTTGGCATGAGTTAGGCTAGTGCCACTCATGCACTAACTCTAAGTGGCTGGTCTTCAATGAACAGTCGGAGGACCGAACATCTGAACGGTGAGTGTTCAAAATGAAGCTTCTTGCTATGCAATCCAAATTTTTCTTTTTACGTTTTCTGTCGATTTCGGAGGTGTTTGACTGAGTGGATTGTAAACAGTTTCACCTTTTAAAGCTCCGCAGTAGGCAAGATTTGGCGAAACATGGTGCTTGGTGCAACTGGCTGTCGTTTAGTTCAAAAGGAACCAAGACACTGACTGGTCTTTGAATGAGACGACGTAATGGTGTTAGAGTAACCGCTTATCGTTCTATTCGTTGAGAGTTCTTGGTGAATTCTTGTATTGTTCGTCTCTTGCACGAATGCCGCGGTTTTGTTGGATCGCTGATTAATTTTATGTTATCTTTTCTAAGACTATCTTTTAAGTATGGGATTTTGAATCTACTTTGGATAAAGTCTTCGGAAACCTTATAAGCGCTGTAACCTAATGAAATGAGGTGTAATTCTTTGTCTATGCGCTGTGTATGTGGGATTTTCGAACGATGATGTATATTCATGATTACGCATAGGCTAAGAACAGCTATAAAGAGCACTGCACTGAGAAAACCTGAAAAACGTGAGATTAGTAGTTGTGAAAAAGAGCGAGAATTTTGGTAACGTTTCGGCTTCTGAAGTCGCATATTTGATCTAAGTGCACGCTTGTGATTATATGCTTGGTCTCCTGTGCTAATTCTGATGCTTGACAATAGTTTGATTATTGTGAAGATTTTCGAAATGCTCTATTTTTGGTAGATGGAACGGTTTCGTAAAGGTGTGGTGTGTATAGAAGAATAAGGAGAGTTGGTGGCCGCCCGCTTCCCATACATCGAGTGGGGCTTTTCTTGACATATTTTCTTGGACGTTATGAGATTTATATGAATTGAGTGTATTTAGATGTAGTTTGGCTCAGTCAGTTGTGGGTGGATGGAGCTCTTTACTGAGTTTTTCATCGATAAAGGATAATTCGGCTCATGAGTCCAATAATACAGAAACATTCTGCAATTGTTTTGTTGTTGGACTTGATACAGTCATTTGTCCCGTAGGTAATACAGTTAACTTTATCTTTGTGGTTGACTTCGTGGATGGTTTGTTTTCGACGATTGACTCGTGCCCAATCTGATTTATATCTGGAGTAGAAGTAGGCTTCCTTGATTCTTTTCCTCTAGCTTTATTCGTCTTCATATCCATTTTGGGATTTTTTTCCTTTTAGGATGCTGGAGACATTTTTTCTCCTGATGTTGAATTAGTTGCAGCACGACGTGTGGTACCGTTTCTGGCATCTATAGCTTGAAGAACCTCTGCATTGCAGAGTGTTGTGAGTTGCGGATGTACATATATGGCACAAATTATTATTTTTGAGATATTGAAGTCTTTCTTGAAGCGTTTTGCACTGAGTGCAATATAGGGGTTTGTGATATTGAAGTCTTTCTTGAAGCGTTTTGTACTGAGTGCAATATAGGGGTTTGTGATTCTCTTTGCGTTACATGCAAATGAGTGTCGACAATAGCTGCTTCGACTGCTTGGTAAAGGTTGACGAGGTGGTTTGTCGACTTGTCAATCTCTTGTTGGATAAGATCTCCTCGAAATATTTCAGGAGGTGATGCATGTTGAAGGGTTCAGTTGTGGTGATGTTTTTGCTGCTGACCACCTTTCGTTGGGTACAACAGGAAATTTTGACAACACATTTTGGTACATGCACTGACTGACTACGTTTTCTTCTTTTTGGGTTAGCTGGTCGATTATTGCTTGTATATTCTCTAGTAGCGTGTGCTGATTCTGTATAGCTGGAGATCGAAGGGAAGTTTGGTCCTGTTTTCTCAGAAGTTGCCGTATGAGATCCTCAGAGTTTCCATACTTGTTGGTGAGGAATTCGATGGTTTTTTGATGATTTTGTGTGGTCAGCTGGGATCTTTTTATAGATCTCAAAGGTTCTCCTTTCAAGGGTTCTCCTTTCCTTTTTTTCCTGAGTAATTAGTTAAATTTTTGCAACTCTGAGAGATTTTGAGAATCAACGTTCGCGTTGAAAAACTCCCAAAAGTTGTCCCAATCTCATATGTCGCCGTTGAAGGTTGGGATGGGAATGATGGGTGATTCTAGGTTTTTCACAGCCTTCGTATTAAGAGATTCATCGTTTTCTCTGTTCATTGTGGAGAATGATGTGAGTGATCGCTCGGCGTGTGCTCTGAAGCATCAATGCAAGCGTAGAGAGTTGTAGTATATTTAAACACCATGGTCAGAGCTTCTTCCGCGGGGTTTGCATAATTCGAATTCTTCCTCAACGTTTGGAAACGTTGAGTGCGTTTGTTCACATGCATTGCAAATTCGTGCAATGCATGTTCAAGCTTTGATGAAATTTTTTCGAAGGCGCCTACGTCTTCTTCTAGCTTTTGCAAGCTTTCTTGAACGACGATTGGCGTAATTTCCCCCTGTACGGCTGTAATGCTGAAGGTCTCTAGTCTTTCTTCTTTGAGCTGTGCTAGGACCGTTTCCAAATGTATAGTAAGCCTCGAAAGTATTCTTTTGTGACAACGATTGCTAGATGGGGCGGTATAATAGAATTTTTTTTTACTATTTCATTTTTTTATCCTTTGAATGATTAACTGGGCTAACCTGAATACTTTATTGAACTGGCAACTGGCGAATACACTAGAATACGGCGAATAGAGTAGATAAAGAATACAGTAGAGTAACGAGACGATAGTTACGATTATGAAAGGCAGTGCACCAATTGTAGTGGAGGTGCACCGGAGTTTTGAGACAAAGGATTCGATTCAGGCGGCCGATGCACCAGTTGCAGCAGGGGTACTTCAGTGGTTATATTGAGTTGTTAAAGTTGTTTAGGCCACGCGGGACTTTTATTAGCTGCTTCTGTGCCGAACTCCTTGTCTTGGACTATCGTTTGTCTTTATAATAACAGTACAGCAATAGCAATGGGTTATATAAGAAGGTACAATTAGCGTAGTTAACAGAGAGGAGGTCGAAGAGCTAGTCGAAGAAGAAGGAAGTCGAAGTGGAAGCCTAGATTTAACCTTGGACCATTTGTATACAATTCACCAAAGGTCGGGTTTAATGTTAGAGAAAAACAAAGGCAAAGCTAAGATTGGAGACTCCACATAAGATATGAACTTGAATTAGGTGACTAATTCAAAAGTGCAAAGAGGGGTCATTAGTGTCAACGTTAGTCACGAGATGGTTCGGGCACTTAACATACTGTAAACATGAACCGTAGTGCATCGAAAGTTCAATAGTCTTTCGATGCATATACATAAACTTACGAATTAGGATATACGGAGTGACTGTAGCAATACAAAGTAGTGATCCACATTTGAGAAAAGGTAGACAACATCCATTATATCATGGAGAATGTTGTCCACAACGTTAGTGTAAAAAGCGGTAACGTCGAAGAACTCTATTACGTACGCGCTGTAAGGAGACGCGTTACGTAAACGATTCAAAAAGTTTGCGTTTTACAAGACGGTTTGGATTGTGTTCTAGCAGCTGGCATATTTTTACGGTGAGAAACCTTGGTATTCTACTAGCTGATCCGTTTACCACCTGATTATGGAATTAACCTTAAGTATTGATGGATCGTTAGACGCAGGATCATCACTGGATGCCGATTTACGGTTTAACAACTAAGTATAAGACTGAGCATGTTGCTATTTGAACTTTAATTAAGAGATAATAGATGGATTTGAACTTGCGACATTCATGAACTGATCAGTCGACGGATGCGGCAGGATTTTTGCGCAGCGAAGAACGATGCTGTTCTGAACTGCTAATACTGCTTAATTTTTAGAAGTACACACACTCTATCATTGACTTGTGCTGCTAATGAATTACTGGCGCCTTGTCTGCTCATAGTTTGCTAAAAAAAATCCGTCGAGCCGGATTTGAACTAGCGATCTAAGGATAGCTGCGACTCTACAGTCCTCCACTCTACCAACTGAGCTATCGACGCATGTTTTAGAGATACCGTGCAGTGAACATGAACAAAAATGCTATCCAAAGTTTCCAATAATGCTTAACTTTCGAAATTATGTAAACCATAGATGCGTGCTCATTCCGCCAGCGACTTGTGTTTATACTAAATTCATTGGTTGTTTGTATGAACAGCTCTCCATTCGACCAAGCACCCACAACTCTACTGCTAATCTCTGCAATGTCAGGGGATACTGTTATCTGAACTGCGACGGCTTATTACTCGGCGTCGACTCCTTCATCGAGGAATATAGCTTCAGGAGATCGACTCGACGGAGGGACCGCGCTACTGAAGAGTCCTAGGGTACGAAGCAAGCGCCTATCTAGCATGTAGACCTAACTAAAGGCTCAAAACATGTTATGTCAATACCAAGTAATCATTGTGTGAACGGAATCTGCAAAACATTCCGTCGAGCCGGATTCGAACCAGTGACCTAAAGATAGCTCGACTCTACAGTCCTCCGCTCTACCAACTGAGCTATCGACGGATGTTTTAGAGCTTCCGTGCATTGAACATGAACAAAAACACAACAACAACGATTTTGATGGGACTATCACAATTCTAGCGCAGGAATTAAGAATATCCACGCGCAAGACTCTTGAGGCATTTTGGATAAACACCCAAAATCCCGAAATGAATCGGAAGGACGAGTGCGTCACCATCACACGAGATCTCGCGCCCTTTCTTCGTTTGATCCTCTAACTTGACCTAGACAGCATATAAAAAAGACCATTCGAATCACTCAAATAGTCTAATACTACACACGCCCAGGCTCTGAACAAGGCGGGTCGCCGAAACGTCAGCCGAACTTCTACGACTAATTTACCAACCTCGCGTCAGCTAATCAAGATAAGTTTTCTCGATTGTCATATAACAATCAATTATGCCGAGGTTCATAGAAAGTCGAACTTTTGAATTATTGCAATATGTACCAGCAAGTTATGCTCGACTTGTTAAGGACGTATTGTCATTAAGACAAAAAATCGTCTTGATGCGACAAAAGGTTTACTTTCTTCGCCGCTGCTTAAAATACAAACTTATTCCTAATTTTATAAGATCTAGGAAGCTATACTTTTGCGGCATACCAAAGGACTCTTCAAAAATATTGAGCATTGAAACACAACTACTGCGCATCTCTTTAAGATGCGTCCAAAACAAAATGTTCTCTTACATAAACAAATGTGTGTCAAAAGTACATTATTGTGCTCAGTATCTGGAGAAACGCCTTCGGGAGAGATTAGTGAACGAATCTATGGCTATTTGTAATGATATCCGGCGCAATATTAAAAATAATCTAAAAGGAAAGTTTGACTGCCTTCAATCAAAATCAAGGCGTAAAAGCGTCGATTTCCGCGTTTAACACCGATAAATCGGAAAATCAAGGCGCTTTAGAGAGATCAAGAGTCACTGTGTTAGCTGGCGTAACACTTCCGGATGATCCGCGTTCATTATTAGAATTGGGTCCAAGTTTTGCACCTAGTCAACCCATTTCTAAATTAACCCTGCGCAGGATCGTGTGCAGTCTACAAGAACTTCAAAATTAACTACGCTACAAAGCTAGACTAGAAGGGTTAGGTAACGAAAAACAAACACGGACACTACCGCCCATTCCCTTCCCACAAGTTTTTTACAAGAAAGAAAAACCAAATAGCGAACTCTACCCTATATTTCGCGTTTTTTCAAACGGAGTTCTGCAAATCCTCAACCACTTTCGGCTTAGAAAAATAAGCTCCCATCTGACACACAAACCAAAACATGGTTTGTTCCAAATCAGGAAGCTCGTAAGCTCAAAAACTATCCGTCTATCCGTAAGTGATAAAGGTGGGGAATTTGTAGTAATTCCAAATCAGCTGGATGTCGAAATAACGGAGAAACATCTTCTCAATGTCTTCAGTCTATCGCCCATCCTCTGAAAAAGAATATAAACTCCAATGTAAGAATCTAAACAAACAATGGGTCAACACGGGAAGTGCAGCGGGTTTGGAAACTTCAGTTATCTCTCGACTCAAGAACAATAATCCTATTTGTCCGGCCCTATACCTTCTCATAAAAACACATAAACTTACATCTACAGATGATCTAGTGTCAACCGATCCATCAAAGTACAAGGTTAGACCTATCATCAGTTGTATAGGCGGACCTACGGATAGAATAACGTGGTTTCTAAACCTTATTTTTTACCCAGGTGCTCAAATTCATACCAACCCATCTACCTAATACCCAAATGTTCCTAGATCACCTACGTTGCGCGAAACCAAACAACTCGCACGTAATGGAGTCATTTGATGTTACCTCACTCTATTCAAACGTATCAAATGACTCTGCAATGCAAGCCATTTTCGAACTCTTAACTGAAAATGAACAAAGAGTAAATATGTATGGCTTCGCAATTCAACAACTAATGACCCTCCTAAAACGATGTCTTGGTTGTTCAATTTTTCGGTGGTCGGGAAAATACTTTACACAACTCAGAGGGTTAGCCATGGGTCAACGTTTGGCACGTAGTCTTGCCATCGCTTTTATGTATAAGGTGGAAGCTCCAATTCTCGTTCACCGCCCGTTGCTCTACTGCCGGTATATAGATGATTGTTTCATTGTCTGCTCCACACAAGAGGAAATGGACAAATGTTTTGAAGTCTTGAAAGGACAGTCAAAGCATATCAAATTTACCCGAGAAAGTCCAAACGGGGGCTGGCTTCCATTCTCAAACATCCAAGTAAAGCTTTTGGATAGTGGCTATACTACAAAATGGTATCGAAAACCAAGTAACAAAAACATCTTGGTTAATCACCTTTCCTCTCATCCTTCACACATGAAAAAATCGCTAATCAAAAACAGTTTCGAACGGCTAAAAATGTGTGCACAGGAGAAGAAGAAAGGAACGAATCATTAGACTTGGCACAAAAAATTGCCATTTCCAACGGCTACAAAACATCAGCTACTTGGGAATATGCAAAAAATGGAATTAGGTCCCGAAAGAATAATACTCCGCACATGACTAAAGTTACCTTCAAAGTGCCATTTATATCAAACGAAATTAGTAGCGCAGTTAGAAGGTGCCTAAAAAGATGCGGTCTTGAAAGTTCCATGGTGGTTATTGACACCTCCCACCCTACGCCATCAGCTGATCCGCAATAGACTTTATGGTCGTTGTAACACCAAAAACTGAATGATCTGCCCTAATGGAAAAGAGGGAGATTGTATGAGATCGGGCACAATTTATTAACTAACATGTAAAACATGCGGGAAAATTATACAGGCGAAACGGGTAGACCACTTTTCATCCGCATAAAAGAGCATCTAGATAGTAAATCTAAAATAGATAAAGCGAAACCTTTAGGTTTACATAGAGCACAAAAGCACAACAACAACGATTTTGATCTTACTGTCACAATCCTAGCGCATGAATCAAAAACATCCACGCGCAAGACTCTTGAGGCATTTTTGATAAACGCCCAAAATCCCGAATGAATCGGAAGGACGAGTGCGTCACCATCACACGAGATCTCGCGCCCTTTCTTCGTCTGATCTTCTAACTTGACCTAGGCAGCATATAAATAAGACCATTCGAATCATCCAAATAGTCTAATACTACATACGCCCAGGCTCTGAAGAAGGCGGGTTGCCGAAACGTCAGCCGAACTTCTACGACTAATCTACCAACCTCGCGTCAGCTAATCAAGATAAGTTTTTTCGATTGTCATGAACAAAAATGCTATTCAAAGTTTCCAATGATGCTTAACTTTCGAAGTTATGTAAATTATAGATGCGTGTTCTTCCGCCAGCGACTTGTGTTCATACTAAATTTATTGGTGGCTTGTGTTAACAGACCTCTCCATTCGATCAAGCAGCCACTAGCTCTACTGCTAGTCTTTGCAATGTCAGAAGATACTGTTATCTGAATTGCGACGGCTTATTACTCGGCGTCGAATCTTTCATCGAGGAGTGTAGCTTTAAGAGATATACTCGAAGGAGAGACCGTGCTAGTGAAGAGACCTGGGGTACGAAGCAAGCGCCTATCTAGCATGTAGACCTAACTAACAGCTAAAAACATATTATGTCAATATCAAGTAATCATTGAGTGAACGGAATCTGCAAAACATTCCGTCGAGCCGGATTCGAACCAGCGACCTAAGGATAGCTGCGACTCTACAGTCTTCCGCTCTACCAACTGAGCTATCGACAGATGCAAATAGGCTCCCGTGCACTGAACAAAAGTGCTACTCTGAATTTCTTAATCCGTTTAATTTTTTAAAACTATTATCCCCATAGGTGCGTGTTCTTCCTTCCAGTAGCTTGCATTGGTAATGAATCATTGGGCTGTCGGTGCAGGATTTCCAGAGCAATCTGCTGAAAGGGATTTGAACTAATGAGCTAAGGACAGCTGCAACTCTACAGTCCATCGCTTTATCGACACCTATGGGCTGATGATAGTTTCCGTGCACTGAACGAAGATGCTATTCTAAACTGCTAGTGCTACATATCTTTCAAAATCACAGCCCAAGTAATACAGTTCCCATTCCATTAGTAACTTACGATGATATTAAATTTGATAAACGCCGCGAATCCTTTATCCCTTATTCTTCGATATGATGTTGTCAGCTCATAATTTGCAAAACACTCCGTCGAGCCGGAATGGAACCAGCGACCGAAGGATAGCTGCAACTCTACAGTCCTCTGCTCTGCTGACTGAGCTATCCACTTATACGAATAGGTTTTCCGTGCAATGAAGAAAAATGCTGCTTGGTTGGATGTTGCTATGTAATCATTCCAATAACACATCTAGCAACAACGACTTCACTTCATCAGTGATTTGAGTTGATAATGAAATACTGATAGTCTGTTTCCCCATGATTTGTGCAAGAATCCGTCATTTGTGATTCGAACCAGCGGTGAGCTATCTACAGTTAGAGGAGGGAACCCTCGTAGGAAAGATCGTCTATGGAACAGACGAGTTAAGCTGTTGCGTGCACCCTTCTCACGTATTCGAATTGGGCGTGCATGAAAGTTTAGTTCTCGAATGGGCTGATGTTGGAAGGGTCCAAAATATTCACGTCAGATGTTTTGTTTAGGTAATTGTGTGGGGAATCGTCTTATCTTGATGCCCCAGTAAATGAAAGGTTATGTCAATATGAGGTGATGCGTCACTATGCCAACATATGGGTGATGAAGAAATGCGATTATACAGCCTGTAATCGTCCTTATTGAAGGCTAAAATATGCTGTTAGGATGTATAATTTTTAACGATGTCTAAAAACGGAAAGCGATAGAAGAAAGATATGACTCTCAGCGAATCCCTAGAGCGAGGAGGACCCTACACTGAGCTACTCTTGCACGCCATAGGGAAAAGTGGAAGAGTTGCTGGTACCCGCTCGAGTCACTCGACGATCAACGGGACGACAGGTGGTGCAGGTGATCTCAAATACCTAAATATATAACACATAAAAACCGAATACAAAGGTATTAATTACTTATTTGATTATCGAAAATGCCAACCTTGAGTAGTCGACTGTTCTCAATGCAATGTCCGTTGATCATGTCACTAGGCACGCTTGATATGTTATCCGTGGGTGAAGTGAATTTTCACTCTACACATGGTGTAACGTCTTTGTCAATGATTCCTTTATGTAAGAAGGTTGAGATCGCCCTAAGAGGATTGGACAAGAAGGCGAAAGCCATCGTGCGACTGACGAGGCTGTCAAGGCACGTGCATTGCATTGTATAAGTTCCCATAAAAAACTCATGAAAGGCTTAGAATTTGCTGTCAGTATGCATTCAATCAAATTCCTAATGGGCCTTTTTAGTGACTTTTTGAATCTATATGTCGGTTTGATCTTGGAGAGTAAACCATGTCAATTTTATTTGTAGACTGTGCTCTCACTGAAAAGGAACTATTTGCAAGTAAAACTGCAATATGCCTTCGAACTTTCAAAATAGACTAAATTAAATGTAGTGTATTACACATGCTGAGCTTCACAATCGAATTTGATTCCAGTTCCAGAGTGACCGTTTGCTGTTTTACTGTGCTCAAACGATGGCGAAGAGAAATGTCACAAGCTTGGTGCTTCTGAACAACAGGTGACCAGGGTAGAGGCTGCTATGAGGATTGTAATTCGATGCAGTTTATAACATGAAATTGTGGAAATGGTTACCAGGATGAAAATAAACTTTTGAAGACAGTTCTCTATTCTGTGAAGCATAAGGATTGCGACAGATCATGTTGAAAATGATTATCAACCTTCCCAAGGAGCAGACACGACAATTGCAGTACAGAGGACTGATTTCTCTAGATACTTTGTTACGCTTAACCGTTAGTCGAAGCCTACATTGGCAAATCCTGAGCCCTATGTCCAAGTATGACACTGCATTAACCCTTTGAGGACCACCGCCGATAGGCGGGCGGCGTCACGCCGTCGCTTACGCCGCTGTCGGTGAGGTTTAGCTTGTGATTTGAGCACGTAATCTTCCCAGGGTAGTAGTTCTGTCATGATACAGAATTTTTCCTCACGTGAAGGGATTTTGCCATCAGTAAAAGACAGAATTAGAATTAAGAGATTTCACTAAAGTTATTTAAGATTAAACCGTGACAAAACAATTACAAAACAAGCCTGTATGTCAAACGCGATGCTGCACATTGCAATGCAATTCCGCTTCACCGACTACTCTCGGATGTTTTCCAATCATCAGCATACCATACGAGTTCTAACTTTCATAAAAATCGAAGAGACTTTGTTATATTGCATTATGGATGGAAACTTTTTACACTATCCACTTATATCAATCCTTAAGGAATGCGCCATGAATTCGTTTTCAATTAGTATCTGCGTTTGAGGTAGTTGAATGCATATCTGCCCCTTACAATGACTCCCGGTGGTCTACCGCTGAATGGAGTCAGTGTTGCTATTTATCCAGACAAGTATAGTACAAATTCACACCTCGGGGAAGGATAGATGGCTTGGTGAGCTATGAGCTTGTGATCGACCCATCGACCCAATGTGCGACGCAGAGCAGATCACGAGCTTAGGGTAAGGCACAACCACTTCAGCAAGCAGAATTTCGGCACGGATCTGCTGCATGGGCCACCTCCAAATCGTTTCGAGAGTCATAGAAGTCTGTGGCGAAAACCATCTATTCTTGATCCTGACCTTGATTGGCTATGAAAAAGCATTTGATGACGTCTAAAAAAAATGCAGTCCTATCAGCGCTTGCCGATCAAGAAATAGATCCGTCCTGCATAAAAACTCTATCGGACTGTTATCGGAGCTGCTTAATGAAAATACAGCTTTTTCATCGACCTCTTACCATATCAATTGGAGATGGGGATCGATAAGGCGATATGGTATCGCCGAAGGTGTTCACTACCGCACTGCAGTGAATTATCAAATTGCTCGATTGGGACGAGAAGGGCATACGTATTGGCGGAAATTTCCCGTCTAAGCTTCATTTCGCGGACGACATCGTCTCATTCTCGTAAGGCACAAGTGAAGCAGAGACGTTGCTCACGGAACCCAACGAAGTGGGAAAGAAGATCGGATTGCACATCAATCGCACAAAGACCCAGATCATAAAAAATCAATGGTGCAATGATGAACGACTCTCCTATTACGAAGACCACCTCACCTCATTCATGTGCCATCAGGGCTTACGGAGCATGGGCAACAACGTGCAAGAGGAAGTAGATAGAAGAAGGAGAGCAGCAGAGTGGGCCGCATTTGTGTCTCTAAAAGAAGCCCCAAATTAGAGGAGGGATTTGAACCTACGTGCTTGACTTTTGATTTGACAGTCCTCTCAGCGCTTTGCTATGCAGCAAAGACGTGGGCTGATACTTCGACCACGTCAACACTATTGGGAACGACTCACAGAGCGCTTGAACAATTTCTTCTAAAATTCAGTCTGTACTCAAAACACCCAGTTGACTTGCGCAGCTCAGATCTTCAAAATCTTTCTCGTCTTTCTGATCCAGAGGAATATACATCGATAGCAACACAGATGTGTTGGTCATGTTGTAAGAAGATCAGAAGACAAATGTGCTGAACGGACTGTATAGTGGACTTCACACTGACACATTCGCCCTCGAGTACTGCCATCTACACGTTTGGTGGACGTGTTCAATAGAAGAATTATTCAGCTGTACTCGCACCTGCCCATATCTTGCAGATCAAGGCATAAGACTCTCGCTAACCGTCATGCTTCAGTCAAACTGCGAACATGGACGACAATCGCGAGAAGAAGAAACGAGTGGGAAATGAGAAGACGAGGAAGAAGAAGGTGTGCTGGGGTTTACACAATTCATGGAGACGGAGCGTCCAAGTATCGCTGTAGGTGAAGTTTGTTTGAAAAATAGATTGATCTTTGAAGTGCTTTTACTGCAAACATTTGGATGCAACTTGCTGACGTCGCATATTTATTGCTGGTTCTGAATCATATCTATTCGTTTTCGAGCCTAATTTTGATATTTCATGTCTACATATTCATTTTTCCCAACGAATTTTCTGTAGAGTCTCTTCCACGTATGAAATTTCGATCTACCTGGTTATCGAATTCAGAATGGATCACAAAGTTCTTACTTCATTTTGTCTTAGGTGCGCACATTGTGCTAAAAATTTGAAGAAAATGCAAAATTCTTACAAGTAATGACAACGTGCAAAGCTTCAGGATCAAAACTCATCACCAGTGGTATTGATCTAAGAAAGCCATAGTTTCTTTAGAACACGACCAAAATATAGATACTGAGCAAGCCATGAACACGAAGTTTCAGAAATAAGTACCTACCCAGATATAATGGCTGACTAACGGCCAACGTCCAGTTCTAAAATCAAGCCGCATGTCCCAAGACAGTTTCCCACGCGACACAATCGCGCGGTGAGCTCGGAAAGCGCTACGCGCCACAATGAGCAATGTGGTAGATTTCATAGCTGCGGGTGCCGTAGGAAACCATGGTGATAGATGCTGCAAACATTCTGATCAGATTGTGGCCTTTGTTAAGGATATAACATGTTTTAAGCCGTTAATCTAATGCCACACAGGGGCCTGTTTTGTCTTATATATTTCTTTCTGGATAATCTCTCCACCTCCCTCTATGAGGGATCCCGCCCGGTTAGCCGCGAGGGCACGTGGCGCGTCCCCAGGTGGTGGATAGGGGAATAAAATGCGAACCAAAAGCGACCGTGTGCTTCACAGAGACGCAGGTGGATTCAGGGGACGAGCTCCCTGCTTCTGCAGCGCCGACTTGACGAAAACTCTATTTCTACGAGTCAAGTCGGCCAAAAGCCTGTAATCAAGCGGCTGGGAAGTACATGGGAGGCGGTTAGGAGTCTCCTCCAACAAATAAGCTCCTCCCGCTCCTCCGAGAGAGACTGGCAAGCTACTCGTGAGTACCCAGCCCCCACGTTTAGAGCCTGGCAAGCTATACGTTGGGTATTAAATTGCCAAAAACAGTAACAAATATGGGCCTCATTCTCCTGACCCCGAAAGAACCCCAGGTACGGCAGCGCCAGGTAGGACGAGTACGGAGAGGCTGCTAAAATCTCAGGGCCGAACTAGGCTGCCAAGATCGAAACGGACTATAATGACGATCTGTACCTACAACGCAAGAACCCTTGCTCACTAATCAGCTGTAGAAGATCTATTGATTCAAGCAAAAAGAATAAGGTACGACGTTATTGGCCTGGCTGAGACGAGAAGGCGCCATCCTTTTCACGTTGTCTATGACACCGGAGAAGAACTGTTCCTTGGAATATGCGATCGCAGAGGTGTCGGTGGCGTTGGCGTCCTCGTCAAATCGAATTTGACCGTGAGCATTGATTCGTTTGAACAACTAACAACCCGTATCGGGCGATTACGATTGAAACGATGTGGTTCTGTGCCGACTTTGACCATCTTCGTTGCTTACGCACCAACATCAAGTTATGACGAAGACAAAGTCGAAGCTTTTTATACGGACCTCGAAAAATTCTTCAGAGAAGATTATACATTCTTCGAGGTCATTGTCGGAGATTTTAACGCGAAAATTGGACCTATAAGAACGTCTGAAGAATGCCACATAGGGACCCACGGACTAGAATGGAATGAACAGGGTGAGAGGCTATCTGAGTTTATCATAACGACCCAAACCATCCATGGTAACTCGCAATTCCAAAAACCTCTTTCTCAGCGATGGACGTGGGAGTCTCCCAATGGAGAGTACCATAACGAAACTGATCACATCATAGTAAATCGTAGGTTTTGCCTGACCGACGTCGCTGTTGCTCCTAAGTTCTACACGGGATCAGACCATCGCCTCCTTCGCGCAACGTTCCGATTTTCGAGGAGAGGAGAGAAAGCCGCTAAATTCAAACAACGAAGTCCCAGAACTACCACAAACTGGGATGTATTCAAATCATTAGTCGGCTCTTGGGAAGATACCGTTGTCGACAACATCGACGAAGAATAAGATCGACTCGTTGATTATCTTCACGTTAGCGCTATAAAAGCCGAGAGTCCTAAGGTCACGAAAAGACGCCTGTGTCCGCAGATACTCGAGCTGATACGTCAACTTGGAATCGCACGAGCTGCAGGCAACCAAAACCTCATGTCCGAACTTGCGAAGCGCTGCAGAAAAGCGATAAAAGAAGTCTTTGAAGAAAGACTAGCAGCAGTTATGGCAGAAGCTGCAGAAGCTTTGAAGAGCATTCACAAAGCCCGCGAGGCTTCGCTAATTTTAAGACCAAGACGATTACATTCCAACGGCTTGACCCTTACAACTTTCAGAAAGGAAATGGAGAAACTCATCCCCAGTACTACTCGGATCTCTTCGCTAGCCATGTCTTCCTACCGTCACATACATTGAAAGAGGATAAACCAGTCGATCCACCGATCTTCCTTTCCGAAATCCGACTTGCTATATCGTCGGTAAAAACAGAACAACACCCGGTCCATATAGGATTTGATCAGAACACCTGAAGAACCTGCCGTCAGTTCTCATCAACACCTGGCTCGACTCTTCATCCGCTACCTGTCAGAATGCAAAGTTTCCATACAATGGAAAACAGCAAGACCGCATTGTTGTTCAAAAAAGGAGACCATCACGACATAGGCAATTACCGCCCAATCTGCCTGTTGTCCGTTGTCTATAAACTCTTCACTCGAGTCATGTAAACAGGATTGATAGAACACTGGACGAATAACAGCCCTACGAACAAGCAGGGATCCGAAAAGGACTAAATGCCATAGACCACATCCACACAATCACTAGACTCATTGAAGTTTCACGAGAGTGCAAACTACCGTTCTGTCTCACTTTCATCGATCTGAGGAAAGCCTTTGATTCAGTGGAAGCAGAAATGGTTGTGGAGGCTCTGGATAACCAGGGCTCTCCTGCTCCGTACATAATGATCCTTCGTGAGCTATATAAACATTTTACGACCAAACATTTCCATTCTACAACAGTATCACCATCGACGTAAGAAGTATGGTCCGACAAGGCAATACAATTTTGCCGAAATTATTTACTGCCACCATCCAAAACGTCATGCGAACATTAAAATGGGACGATATAGTAGTGAAAAATTATGGTCGACAATTGAACCATCTTCGCTTTGGTGATGATATCGTCCTCATAACACCACGCATCAGCCAAGTGGAGCAAATGTTTACCGATTTCGACAACGTCTCAGGAAAGATTGGTCTTCAATTAAATCTAACGAAAACGATGTTAATGAGGAACAGATGAGTTTTGAATGCCCCATTCACGCTCAACTACACGAAAATCTCCGAATGCTCCAGTCACGTCTATCTAGGCCGTGAAATCAACATGATGAACGACCTAGATCCAGAGTTGAGCAGGAGGAAACGAGCGGTTTGGGGAACGTTTAAGAACACTGAGGATGTAGTGAAGAGGACAAAAAACATCTGACTCCGTGGCCCACCTTTTCGACTCGACGATTATCCCTGCCCTAACGTGTGCAGGAAAAACCTGCTCGCTACTTAAGGAAGATGAAGGGTCACTTGACGTTATCGAACGCGCAGTCGAAAGGTCAACGCTAGGAGTATCCCGTATCTCGTGAATGAGGGAAAGGATTAGAACTTCCGACCTACGTCAACGATCGAAGATCAGAAATGCCGTTCTACACGCCAGGACATCAAAAATAAGGTGGGGTCCAGACACGTAATGCGCTTCAACGATAACCGATGGACGAGAGCCGTTATCGACTCGATTCCTCGGGATATCAAGCGCTCTACAAGAAGAACATCGACCCGATAGTCCGATTTCCTCACGAAAGGCATAGAAGAAAGATATTATGCTCAGCGAAACCCTAGAAAGAAGAGACCCACTGGTCTACTCTTGCACGCAATAGGGAAAAATGGAAGTGTTGTTGGTACCCACTCGAGTCACTCAGATTTACAAACCCGCCAGGTTCTCACTAATGGACCATCATTGTAGAGGTAATCATAGTAGATGAACTCATGGCTTAAACTCACTAAGAAATAGTCTTTTTTTCTAGAAAATGTCCTCATACTTAGAAATTACTTCAAAGCACGAAGTGTTTAATCAAAGCATTTTTAAGCATTTGTCCTTTACAAGAAATGGGCTCCATTCAAGTTGCTGAACTTCGAAGGAAATATACCTGAACAACTAAGATGTGGAAACATTGAAAATGAAATCTGTCGATTAGATCCTTCGCAACCTCTATAAGTTACCAGATAGGGCATTATTTTTTACAAAATCATTTCGCATTTTGTACTCAACACTTCAAACCAGATTACGACATCACATGAGATATAAGAATATGGATAGCAAAATTATGCGATCTTCACTCCAATTGCTGAAATAAAGCGGATAATCTTTCTATTAGGCAGAGTCAGAGTTTCAAGAGTGTTTGATTCAAACTGATTAATAATTACAAGAGTACTTCTGAACAAAATTCTCTTTATTTACCCTCTTTTAGGGATGATATGATGGTGTAGGTCTACTCACTGAGGATTTACGTCAGATGAGGCTTGAACCCACATTTCACCTTGCCCGGAAGTGCGTGCTCTATCCTTTGTACCACTAACGTCTGTTTTGATACCACTCTTTCTACGATACAATGTATCTATCTCTCAGCAACAAACCGTCAACGGTCTGGTCAAGGTAGTCGGTATCGACATTGAACCCCTGCCCGGCGTAAACATCTTACGCATCAGTCTACATCAATGGGCATGTCCACGTTGACAACATCTGAGCTGTTATTAGATCAGACCATACGCCGCATGTGCGGCGGAACGGCGGCGCGGGGGTCTTTATCATCACTATTTGCAATGGAAAAATAGAACTTTGTTTGGTAATCTGAATCACCGAAGGGATATTATCGCCATTAAATGATGAAATATAGCAGAGGAGAGTTCAATAGAAAGTTTCATTGTTAGAAAATGCCCACGTATTGAAAAATCATCTATGCTTCAACAGGAAAAGCATATTGCTGTGAAGGGGGACATATATCCAGCCGTTACACAACTTCGTTCTCTCTTTTTCATCCATGTTTTTGTAGCCATTTGATATCTTGGAAAGTGCTTATTCTCTCACTAAGTTTGCTTTGTGAAATGACTTTTATTTTACTTTCTGCTAACGAGAAAGCTTAACCTTTTTTAAGCAGAGTTCATTTTATTGACTATCTGCCCTTTCTCTCGAGATTCGAGGTCTTGCTCAGAAGCACTGCTGTTGTTTCTGCTATAGATGGCTTCAACAATGCCTCTTCTATCATATTTTGTCATTTACTTGCAACAAAGTTTTCTATATTGAACATAAAAATCCACATTTCATTAGAAAATTACCTCAGCATCATCGACCTAAACCAGAACGTTGCCGTTGGTTGCTGACAGAAAGATGCTTTGTAGCATAAAAAGAGTGGTGTCAACACAGACTTCAATGGTGCAAGGGATAGATAATGTGCCCACGGATAAGGTGTAATGAGCGTTAAAACTTGGTCTGACGAAAGTGCTGAGATACGTGCAAAACTGGAACGTGATGTACGAGCAGTAGCTCCGAACCGCGACTACTGCATTTCTCAGCGAAAGCGTTCGTATTACACCAACGAGCCCTTATTCTACCATTCTCCAAGCTCTGATTTATCAAGTCTCAGGCGGTGTCTCTTTCTTCCATATAAATTGTCATAGCTGTTAGCAATCGACCAGCATCTGTCACGAATCACAAATTCGAATACGAGTTCCGTCCGTCTGTGTAGTTGGTGGACGCGTGTTGTGAGCTCAATGATCCATCTTGATGGTTTTCTCGAGATCGTTTATTTTTTCGGAATCCACCGTAATGTTCTCTTCATATTACCTTCGCAATTCTTCTCTTCATATGAGCTGACTTCCTCTATATTTATCACTTTACTTGATCCGTGCCACAATTTTCTTTACAGTGCGGACACCAGTACTAACACTACCCACTTAGTGTCCTCGCTTGTTTGAATATTCCATCTTTTTCAGAATCATTGTAGAACATTGATCGAGCGCGTTTTCTTACGATCTGAAGATAGTCAAAATGGATCGATCGTAAAACGCTCCTTATTGATCGCCTGAGAGTGATGGAGGGCTGTGTTATCTAGTCGAACTAAGCTGCGACGAGTATCATTAGCCACCCGACCACATCCCCCTGCTCTATTACGTGAGTATCAATTTCAATCACTAGAAACGCGTTTTATTTGGTTTTGAAGGTGTTCTCCTCGAAGATGTAGCCTAAAACTCGCTCAGTGTTGACCTCGCATGTTTATTTACAAAAGAAATGCTTATAAGCACCATATATTTAGTGGAAGTTCGGTGTGCCTGAAATATCAGCTCGCATTCTCCTGTATGGCACAGAAAACTAAAAACTGCTGCGTGGAATAAAAAAAAACTTGTTATCTTCAAACTGATAAGTAGCGTTTGTCGTGTACCCAAAAGCGACCCACGCTGCTCGTGACCTTCCACCAAATTCGTCTTCGACGTCGTCGTCCATAATCGCTGAAAATTCAAGGTATGCACACGATGTACACTCAGTTAGTGATCTATCTGGCATGATCTTACACCAATGTGCTTTCTCGGATTAATTTGCAGCCAGAAAAGGACATGACAATACAGAATTGATACCCTGTATCGCAGAAAGATTTATAACAGATCAGGAGTTGCAATAGTGTTTAGTCGCAGGTTTATCTCCCGCCTGAGGTTCAAGTTTCGCGTGTTGCTCAATATTATTGGATATGATTCAGTGTCCATTTTTCTTCGTGTTTGCTGAGCTCGTAAGAATTGTCGTTACTTCTCCGGTGCTGTTAGAACGTAGGGAAGGCATCGAGGGATAGTTGAAGGTTGGAGAGGAAATGTTCATTAACACGCACAACCCTTTCTTGCCCTAGTCGAGTCAGTGCTTTCACTATTATAGAACCAGCGTGAACAACGTTGGCGGTATTGTCTCGTCTTCCTTTACCTTTTGGAATAATAAGTGGTTGGTGAAGATCATTCTCGTCATTATACAATAAATCAACAGGCGTATTTTTTTACAAGAATCGTCCTTATGTAGCCAACTATTGCTGAAGTGATGGCGATGGATTCCACACTGTTAAATGCATATCTTAGGAAATGAAGAAAAAAATTGAGTTTATTTGATATCTTCTGTATAAATCTACGGCTCTCAAGAGCCTTTAGATGCGGTCCATGTAGCCACGTGCAAATTGATTAGAAGGCCCAGATTGATTTATAGGTTAAGCTTTGCCAAAGTTCTTGATAATCTTCTTAGCTAGTTAACAAAGCACATTCAACAAGGTGATTGAGTGGCAATTACGAAGATCGTCATTTTTTGTGCAAAAAGCAATCATAAGAGTCATCCATTGTGCAGGTAGCCCGTTCTTTCTATGGCTATGATGCTAGGTGTTTTATACGGTTTATAAGGATGAAGTCAACTCTCAAAAGATTGGCTGGATTATCGTCCGATCAGGTAAATGAGTCAAATTCTAATTTCCTAATTGCAGTGTGAAATAACGAAAACGCATGTCGTAATTATTGTTTGAGCCAACATGTCATGTGCCGAGCAGACGTATAGAGCCCGATAGTTGGCTCAAATAATATTTACAATATATATTAAAATGTGAGTGTGGTCCTAAGAAAACACTCGAAATGAAACGTATGATATACGAGAACGATTACTGGTAATGTTATGCCGGTGGAGATGGTAGGGTATGGCAGAGGAGTTCTTCATCAGAAGAAGTTCGCATCGAATTTCTATTTCATAGATTTCATCTCACCTCTAAAAATGTAGCTCTCCATTTGCTTTGAATTAAATAGAAAAACAGAACGGCATTACGAATATGTTTCGATTTTTTCATGAGTTTCCTCTTGCTGCTTTCTCCACAATACTTATTTTCCATACCGACGGAGATCCTACTGCTTTGCACCTCTGAAAACGTCATTTGTGACAAAATGTTCGCTGTCTGTATCAACAGATTCATGATGCAGCGTTCTCTTTTTCATGCGCTCTTTTCAATAAATGTACGGTCATTTGCATAGGATTAGAAGGATTTTCGCACAAGTTCGAAGACATTTTAGCAGCAGTAAATGTTTAATGCTTCATGGCATTTCATGAAGAGCTCCCTGATGGCTTGCAATGCGGAGTTATTCGACTCGTTAGTGTAAAGAGCAGTAACGTCGAAGAACATACGCGCTGTGTAGAGAGACGTTACGTAGACGATTCAAAAAATAATTTAAGTTTCACAGGACGGTCTGAATTGTGTTTTGCCAACTGGGATAATATTATGATGAGAAATCATAGCGTTCTATTGGTTGGTCCGTTTACACATTTGTTTATGGGTTTAACTTGAAATATTAATGGATAGTTAGACGCAAGACCATCACTGGATACTCATTTACGGGTTTCAGTAAGTGAATATAAGACCTGAGATGTTGGTATTTGAATTTTCGTTAAGAGATAACAGGTGATTTCAAATTTGCGTCTTTTGAAGAACTGATCTATCAACGGATGCGGCAGAATTTTCGAACATTTAGAAAAAATTCTGTTCTGAACTGTTAATACTGCTTAATTTTCTAGAAGCACACACACCTAATAAGAGCTTTCAGTTTATTAATGACTTGTGTTGACAATGAATTATTAGTGCCTTGTCTGCTCATATTTTACAAAACACTCCGTCGGGCCGAATTCGGACCAGCGACCTAAGGATAGCTGCGCCTACTACAGTCCTCTGCTCTCCTGACTGAGCTACTGGCGAACGTTCTAGAGCTACAGTGAAGTGTACGCGAACAAAAATACTATTCGGAGTTGCTAATTATGCACAACTTTCCAAATTGCGTACGCCATAGATGCGTGTTAAATCCCACCAGTGACTTATGCTATTAATGGTATATTGGTGGCTTGTGTGAACAGAATTTGCAAAACAAATCGTCGAGCCGGATTTGAAAGAGCGATTCAAAGATAGCTGCAATCATTAAATTCTCTGCTCCACTAAGTGAGTTATCGATGCACGCGGAATTATTTCCGTGAAATGCACGAAAATGCTTATTTGAACTGCTAATTTTGACCAACTTTTAAATTAATCACCTAATAGATCTCTTTTCATTCCACCAATCAACTGCTTTGGTAATGAACTCCTTGTGACTTGTCTCCTCATAATTTGCAAAACGCACAGTTTAGCTGGATTTGAGCCAGTGACCAAGGGATAGCCTTCACCGCCTCTCTAGAATTCTTCGTTCTACTAGCTAAGCTACCGACTGATGGGGCAGAGTTTCCATGCAGCAAACGCGAACAAGAATGCTGTTCTGAATTGTCAAGGCTGCGCAAATTTATTTAATTTGCACACTCAGTAGAAGAGTTTTCACTCCGCCAGTGATAAGTAAATTGTGGCTTCTCTCCTCATATTTGCAAAGCTCTCCGCAGAATCAGCTACCTAAGGATGACTGCAGCTCAACACTTTTCCGCTCTGACAAGTGAGCTATCGACTGTAGTTGTAGCGATTCCATGAAGTGAATTAAAATACAGTTCTGGACGATTTATTTTGTTAGATCTTCAAAATTGCGCACGGAACAGAAAGATCTTCACTCGTTCATTCATTCGGCTCCGACTATGAGATCCTGGTAGTTTGCTTGTTGAGCATTTACAAACCATCCGTTGAGCAGGATTCGAACCAGCGACCTAAGGATAGCTGCAACTCTATAGTCCTCCGCTCTAGCAACTGAGTTATCGACGGACATGGAATGGCTAACGTGCACTGAACAAAACTGCTTTAGTAAATCTTTGATTCCGCTTGATTTTTGAAATTGAACACCTTATAGATGGGTGCTCCTCCATCCAGTAGCTTGCTGTGGAAATGAATTATTGATGGTTTGTCTAAGCATTATTTTCTGAACAATGCCCCAAGTGAGATTCGAACCAGCGAGCTAAGGACAGCTGCAACTCTATACCCTTCCGTTCTATCGACACCTGCCGGCTGACGACAAAGTTTCAGTGCAATAAACAAAACTGTTGTTCTGAACTGCTAATGCTGCTTACCTTCTGAAATTACACACCAAATAATAAATTCCTCATTGCACAAGTGGCTTGTGTTGATAATAAAATTTGGTGCTTTCTCTGCTCATTATCTGCAAAACGCTCCATCGAGCCAGATTCGAGCCAGCAACCTAAGGATAGGTGCAACTCTATAGTCCGCTGCTCTACTAACTAAGCTATCGACGGATGCGCTTGGGCTTTCCGTGCAGTGAAGAAAAACGCTGTTTGATTCGAAGTTGCCATGTAATCATTACACTTACACAACCAGGAAAGAAATCATGCATTCAGTGATTTGCGTTGATAATGAAATACTGATGGCCCATTTCACCATGATTTGTGTGAGAATCCCTCTTGCGTGATTCAAACCAGCGATCTAAGTATGGTGCCACTCTGCAACCCTTTCCCTTACCAACTAAGCTATCAACAATTCTGAGAAATCACTATCGTAAAGAAGATCGTCTAGGACACAGAGAAGTTTAGCTGCTGCGTGCACCCGTCGTTATACTGCACGTATTCGAACTCGGCGTAGGTGATAGTTCAGTTCCCAATGGGCCGATGTTGTAAAGGACCACAATCACCAAATCAGATGCTTTATTTGGGGATAGGTGTGAGAATCATCTTATCTTGATGTCCATTTATGTCAAAATGAAGTGATCCTCCTTTACGCCATCATAGGGGCTGTGAAGAAATGCGAATGTACTATCTGTGGTCGTATGGAAGTGGCCATTCCTATCGGTAAGCCATTCAGATATATTATCAATAGGCGTTCATAAACCCTTAAAGGATAACGCGTATCGAATAAGATACACGATTGCTTGAAGGCCTTTTTGTAGGAAAGAGTTTTCGGTTCCCGCTGATTGGGAGTGACAAATGAAAAACCGATCTCATTCTTTGGAGAGAAAATTTTCAGTGAAGTTTCAGCAACCTTTCGAAAGCTGAAACCTGAGGCTACAGCTCCACGTCGCGGTTTTTCAAAGGCACTCCTTTATAACGCTGTAGTATTCAATATAAAATCATGTTCCATAAAACAACGTGTTTTTTCTCTTATCTCGCTTATATTTCGCTGGACCAAAGCTCCATCCTTAGAGTGCTAGTACTCAGACTATAGCACAGGCTTCAAAAAACTTAAACATATGTTTGCTTTTCGAAAAGCTCTTTTGATCTTTTAATCTCTTCTGGTCATTTGATTTGTGCTTTAATCTCTTCGAACAGAGCTCTTCGTTTAGACTACTAGTAATTATCTTTCTGTGTAAGGTTTTCTGATTCTAGCGATGTGCTTATTTTCTGGAAACATGGTTTAGTAGGGAAAATAAGATCAAGTTTTACATTTCTCGCAACGTTATTTACTGGCTATTTGACAAGGCGAGAGCCGTGACAGGAGGCGTGGCAAGAGCGGGACGATCGATGTTTTGTTATTTAGTTGGTAATTTTTCCTCCACTTCAGATAAAACGATTGAATAACATACTCCGAAAATCTCCCTACACTTTGACATACTTTTCGATTTCCATCAAGTTATAATGGTGATAAAAATGAAGGAGAAAAGCGAGTGCGAAACATATTTTTTGATCTGGATGCTACAGTGTTATGAAGGGATATTTAGAAAAACGAGCGATGTAGGGCTGTAAACTCAGATCTCAGCTCTCGAATGGTTACTACCACTCCTATAAAAGTTCCTCTCCAGCAAATGAGGTCGGTTTTCTGTTGTCTCCTCCTGATCAGAAAGGACCGAGTTTTCTCTCGGACATTCTTAATCATTCGAAAGCACAAATCTCTACGTTTTCAACGATATGTTCAATTTTTAGAAAACGTTTTAGTACGTTGTAGTATCGAAAATTTGGAATAGTAAGACCCTCACTCGGCGCCGTATCGATCGTAACATGCATGATCAATTTTGATCAATCACTCATTGTTTACCGAATTGTGCTGCCTAGGATGGCTCTTGGATTTTGTACAGAACTAAGGAAGATTTTATTATGATTCCCTATGTACAATTCATTATAATTGATTCATTTTCAAATTCAATATGACTGCTTAGTAAACCAGCGTTTTTCTATGTACATGACACATGTATCTGAACCAAAAGCATATGAGAGAATAGACAAGATTGTGTTGTGTCAGAGTGATACAAGAGTTCCAAAATTTTTGCAAAACGGAGAAAAACATGAAAATCGCTCAATTCGCTCGATGATCATCAATTCCTATAGCGGTTCCTCAGGGGTTAACGATTTTTGAACCTTTATGTCGCTTCGCTCTTCAAGAGTGAGACCATGCTCATTTCATTAAACCATTGAAAAGAAGCAGTCTGAGACGAAAATTACAAGAACCTCAGAGCTTTCGCGATAGACTGAATGAAATGTGGTGTATCACATATGCTGAACTTTAATATCAAATCTGCTTCCAGTTCAAAAGTTACCGTCTGCTGGTGCACTGCGTAATGGAACAATACTCGAAGAGAAATCATCACGAGCCTAGTGCTTCCTCAGGGACAGGTGACTCGGAAGATGATGCGATGAGGAATGTAATCCGCTTTAATTCATAATAAGCAATTATGGAAATGAATGCCGAGGCACAAGATGAATTTCTAGAGAATGTTTTCGTTTCACTGAAGCAGAAGGACTACAATAGATCATGTTCAAAATAATTAGCCAAGTGCCCAAAGAGCAAAAGCAACAATTTCGGTACAGAGCACTGATTTCCTAGATACTTTGCTACGCTTGATCTTTAATCCAAGCATACATTGTCAAATACTGAGTCCTATGTTCAAGCACGACACTCCATTAACCCTTTGAGGGCTCCCGTCGACAGGCGGGCGGCGCCACGCCGTCGCTTGCGCGGCTGTTGGTGAGATCGAGCTTGTGATTTTAGCACGTAATCTTTCTAGGGTAGTAGTTTCTGAATGATACAAACTTTTTTGTTACTTAAAGTGACTTCGTCATCAGTAAAAGATGGAATTAGAATTATAAGAGCTTAATATGGCTATTTCAGGTTGAAACATGCCGAAACAATTACATAACAAGGCTTGCCTGTCAGCAAATGATGTTGCAGATTGCAATGCAACTCCGCTCTATGAACTACTCTCGATGTTCCCAATCATTAGGATATTTTATAAATTGTGACTTCATTGAAAGTCGAAGAGACTTTGTGATGTTGCATTATGGAGATAAATTTTCATACCAATTACTTATATACCTTTGAGGGATGCACTATGGGTTCGTCTTCGAATATGTCATTGTTTGAGGTGGTTGAATGCATATCTGACCTCTAAAATGACTCTCGGTGGTTACCGCTCAATCACGTCAGCTCTGCTAATTATCCGTACAAGTATAGTACAATTTACACCTCGGAGGGATGGATGGCTTGATAAGCCATGAGCGCGAGATGAAACCATCGACCTTGTGTGCGACGCAGAGCAAATCAAGAACTTAGGATGAGGAGCAACCAGTTGAGCAAGCAGGGTTTTGAAAGGGAATCTGCTGCGTGGACCACATCCAAATCGTTTCGAGAGTCATAGAAGTTTGTGGCGAATACCATTTGCCGTTGATCCTTATCCGGTTATGAAGAGGCATTTGATAGCGTCGAAACAAATGCAGTCTCATCAGCACTCGTCGATCAAGAAGTAGATCAGTCCTACATAAGAACTTTATCGGACTGTTATCGGAACTGTATCACAAAAATACAGCTTTTTTATCAACCTGTTATCAAACCCATTGAAAAGGGGTTCGACAAGGCGATATGATATCGCCAAAGCTGTTCAACGATGCTCTGCAGTAGATCCACTTCGTGTGGAAGTCGCTCGATTGAGACGAGATGGGCATGCGTATTGATGAAAAATTCCTGTCAAACTTTCGTTTCGTGGACGACATTCAAAATTTTCTTATTCTCGAAAAACAATAGCGAAATAGAGACGAAACTCAAGAAACTCAATGATGCAGAAAGAAGACCGAAATACGCATAAATTGCATGGAAGCCCAGCTCATAAAAGCCTATGGTGCAATGATGAACAACACGAATTAGACAATTCTCCGATTGTGTAGACCACCTCGTACGTGTTGTAATTTAGGTGTTCGTTGAACATGGCAAACAACATGAAGGAGGTACTTGGCAGAAAAAGGAAAGTAGCGTTGTCGCATTCCAGCCTCTCAAAGAAGCCACCGACCAGATGAGGGGAACCAAAACGACGCGCTCACCTTTTTGATTCGACAGTCGTCCCAGCGCTTTGCAATGCAGCAGAAACGTGGGCTGATAGTTCGACCACGTCAAAACTACTGCCAACAACTCACAGAGCGCTTAAAAGACATCCTTCAAAATTCCGTCGGCACTTGCAACATCCAGCTGGCTTGCGTAGCTCGAACCTTCGAAATCATCTTATCTTCGCAATTCAGGAGAATTAACATCGATCACAAAACAGAGATAGGCCGGTCATACTGTCAGAAGATCAGATGACAAATGGGCTGAACAAGCTGTATAGTGTACTCACGTGAACACACTAGCCCTCGAGAACGACCACCTAGAGGTTAGGTGGACGTGTTCGTTAGAGAATCAATCAGCTGCACTCGCAGCTGCCGATATTTAACCCATCACGGCTAGAAACTCGCGCAAGCCGCCATGCTTCAATCAAACCAGTAAACGATGATCGTGAAAAGAAGAAACGAGTGAACAATGTGCTGGGTTCCGCATAATTCGTGCAGGCAGATCGCCCAACTATTCTAGAAAGTAAAATGTATTTGGGAGTTTTTTTTCCAGCGTTTTTACTGCGAATAAATTAGATACAACTTGCTGACGTCACAAATATGTCCCTGCTTTCAAATCACATCTGTTCGTCTTCGAGCCTAAATTTGATAGTTCATGTCTATAATTTTATTTATCGCATAAAATTCTTTGCGCGTTCTCTTCTACGCGAGTGGTCTTCGATATTTCAATCATAATACCTAACATTTTGATCCGAAACCACTATGGATCATTAAGTTCTTATCTGATTTTGCCTCAAGTCTGTACACTGCACTAAACATGTGAAGAAAAACGCATAATTTTCACAAGGAATGACAACGTGCAACGCTTCAATCAGAACTCATTACCGATAGCATTGATCTAAGAATCCCGTGCTTTCTTTAGAACACGATCAAAATATAGATTACTCAGAAAGCTATCAACACAAAGTAACAAGAAGAGGTATTTTTTCGGAGATCCTGGCTGACTAACAACTAACGTCTAGTTCTAAAATCAAGCCGCGTGTCACAAAATGGTTTTCCATGGGACACGACCGCACTCGGAAAATGCAGCGCGCTACGCTGAATAATGTGGTAGATTCCGTAGCTACGGGCGTCATACAAATTCCTGGCGAGAAGTTCTGCGAACAGTGACACGTATACGTAGCACCTAGGACTCAAGGAGTTGATGTTGATCAGATTATGGTTTGTTAAGGATATAGCATGTTTTGAGCGGTTAGGTCTAGCGCTACAGAGGCGCCTGTTTCGTCCTATTGGGACTGATCAGTGGCACACTCCCTCGGTTCAGCTGGTCCCCTAAGGCTAAATAACCTCCTGTACAGGAATTGACGCAGAGAAATAAACACTCCAAGTCTGATGATGGAATTACCTAACATTATAGTGATCAGCAGTCAAGCCGTGGCTTTTACAATGAATCATACCTCTACTTTCGACCACTTTTTTATAGAACCGCTCAAAACGATATAATCTGATGAGGACATAACATGTTTCGAGCCGTTAGATCAAGTGCTTTCCGGACGTCTGTTTCGTCCTATTTAATTCCTTTGGGATTGTTTCTCCTCAGGGGCTCAGCTGAACCGAAGGAGGGTGCTACTGATGAGTCCTAGTAGGGCGAAACAGGCACCTGTAAAGCACTAGACTTAATGGCATAAAACATGTTATACCCCATTCAGATTACATTGTTTTGACCCGGTCTATAAAAGAGTGATCGATAGTAGAAGATGGCTTTGTCATTGGTAAACGATTTTGATCATACTTTTTTAAGTCACCTAAGCTTCTTCAAATGCGATGTGGCTAAAAGCTGTGCTATAATTTAGGCTGCTAATGTGGAAACTCTTTACCAGGCAAAACTGATGACGATCGCTGCTCACACCGCACTGTAGCAAATTCTAGCAAACGTTACTACATTAGTGCTTTTACTTTTCCTGTCGCTAAAACTTAAAGAGCATGTGGCGCAGTGGCTAGAGGTGCTTTGCGTCGCACACGATGTCAATGGTACGATATTGCTCTCATGGCTCACTAAGCCATCCATCTCTCCGGGGTTCGTAAATTGGTACCAAACTGGCCTCAGACTTGTCTGGGAGGATAAGCAGCGCTAACTCAGTTTAGCAGGACGCCACCGCGAGTCGTTGTAAAGGCCAGATGTGCATTCAATTATCTCATACGAAGTTAAAAGTTGAAGGTGAGTGCATGGCGCTTCCCTCAAAAATTGATTAACGCCGAGAGCTTTATCCTTTATCCTTTATCACGTAAAAAACATGAGTTCAGAGTTTTCCAAGCTTCAACAGGAGCTCAGAAGTCACCCCTCCTAACCAGATTAGTAATCTAAAAGAGACTAACTCAAGGAGACCATCTTTTTATGTTTACTCAAGGCGAACAATTAAAGAAGTTTTAAAATGTTGGGCATTCACAATGCTCTCTATAGCCAACAGAGTTTGCTGATCTCATCAGACACTAAGTGTTGATTTTCTCAGCATTCCATATCGTTAACACTTGAGACATTTTCTCCCTGAACAAATCTAACAGTTTCGCTGTCAATGTTCATTATAAACAACAGAAAATGTTGATTAAATTTATGCCTATTTACGGAGATACAGATCAAAGGTGAAATTAAAGAGATAACGCCAATCTCCATCACAACATTTTCCACGGTTGGCAGCGGCTCAGAAGGCCAAACGAAGCTGTCGGCTATTCTTGGACTCGGATGATATGATATATTACTTCAGCAATATGAGGAAGATTAGCAGGTTTCCTGAATCAAGAAGCCATTTCAAATTGTTTAGCCTTTTCCTCATTATTTCACATACGATGTACACTGATAAATTTAACACTTTCAGCACGACGTCATTGAGTATCATGGATTGACTTTTATTCATTATTGTGTTGGTATGAGGGCAGCTAATCTCACAATTTCATGAAGGCAGTCCATACATCAGCGGTAGGAATTGTATAAGTCGCATACAGAAAAATATCAAGTACTTTAATGTTTTGACACTAGAGCAATAAATACCAAATCTATCAACCAGACGTAAACAGAATTGCTTATTAACACTATTCAAAGTATGCGCCATCAGCCTGGACACATTTCTGCCATCTCTCAGGCTACAAATTGATACGGCACTCACTGAACTCGTCATCCTTGGATTCGAAGAACGTTTCCAATCCTCGACGCAAATGACTGATGTCACGGAACTTCTTCTTGCTCACGAAGTGCTCTAGAGACAGGAAGATGTGATAGTTACACGGCGACAAATCAGGATTGAACGGCGAATTATCAACAACTCCCAGCTAATTTCGGTTGACATTTTCTCTGCCAGTTTGGTGAGACGAAGCCTTGCGTTGTCTTGAAGCAGATTGAGATTGCGGCGACGTCGACGTGACAGGCTCAACTGCAATGGTCCAAGTGCTCACAGCCTGGCTTTGATTGTCTCTGCGGCTGGCGACAAGTCCAAATGAATCGGCCCTGTTGGGCACTCAAAGATGATGAGTGGCTTGTGATGATTGTACGTACTATCTGTAACTATGAGCGCGACTCGAAACCTTGCATTAACCGGCTGAGGTTACATTTTATGAGGACCTTTCGTACATTATAAATATTTGATTCTGTTGTTTATAGATTAGGATCGGAACAAAGGGTATTCTGGTTTTGAATTTGAAATAACGAGACTCACGTTCACTAGAAATCCGGTTGTGATCCACATATCTTCCTTGTAAGATTGGCAATAGCTTGTCTTAGAATGATCACTGCGTAATCGAAGTGTATGCTTTCCTCCTGCGAATGTTCTATATACAGTACGTCGAAAATCGAATCTCTTCGCTCAAACTGAGTTATTATGCGACAACATCAGTAACATGAAGGATGAAAGAGGTGAGCATTGATGTTGTGTTGTTCAGTCACTATGGGGATGCGCCATGTATTCGACTTCATCAAGCATCGCAGAGATAACTGAATGTGTATCTGGTTTATACAATAACTTGTGATGGCCTGGTGATTCGTCATGTCACTATTTTATACTTCACATGATCTGGTACCAAATTGCGCACATTCTGTGCACTACACCCGAACCCCTAATAAGGCATCACAGTAGGTCAGTCAGGTACTTTTTGATCTCTTGACTCCCTTGTTCTTTCTTAGCCATTATGCAGGGAGCAATTCTTAATGTTCACTCGCATACACGGTGGGGTCCATGTAGCATAGTAGTTGGAAATGCTCGTGACACAGACTTAAGTGTTCGATGATTCGACTCTGTGCACTGGGAGAATCGAGCTAACATCCTTCCAAGATTAGAAAATTGCCACCAACAAGGGTTTTTCGGGGGACGACTGACTTGATGCATTTGTAAGCTACCGTAAGCTGCTGTCTATGCCAGATATGTTCCTAATCAGGAGCGAAGGTGAAGCAGTAGTTAGAAGTGCTTTGCGTCGCACACAAGGAGGCTTGTTCGATCTCACCCTCATGGCTCCAGCAAGCCAGCCATCCTTCCGAGGTCTGTAAATTAGTACCAAACTGGCGCCAGACTCGTCCGGAAAAATAAGCTCCACTGACTCGATGCAGCGATACGCCACCGCAAGTTATTGTAAAGGCCAGATATGCATTTAACACCTCAAGCAGAATGAAAATTGAGGACGCATCCCTCAGAGACTGATCAACGCCGAGAGCTCTATCCTCTACGTTTTACAATCACCTCTGCGAAACTAGCTCTAGCAAAACATATAATATAACTTTCGGAGACGGACAAGTGCTACGTTTCAACCTTTATCACTAGCCTCATATGTGCATGATTATTGCTGAGCACACAATCAAGGTATGTTCGTCATTCCGACGCAACACAGGAAGTACGTATCTCGTGAACCTGTGTGTGAGTCACCAGTAGATAACCGTCTCCACAATCTTCAACTCTTGTCAGATATTTCCGCAACTATTAGTATTTTCATGTGCGAGATGCGTTGAATCACATTAGCATTTACACACTTGAACGACGCATATAATTTTCGTTAGCCTTTCCAAACCAAGCTGCGTCGATCACAATATTCTGTGATATGTAAAAACTCATCAATGAGTAAAATTACTATTGATTAATGTGTCACTATCAACGTAGTAGTAAGGTTATGCCTTAACAATTCCTACTTTACGTTAATACCAGGATGTTTCTAAAAACTAAAAGTTAGAAGCTGTATAGAATGGTAGGGCAGCTGAAACGTGTTTAGCATTTCTAACCATAAAATTTAGAAAATACTAGGCTTTTACCCTACGTCCAGCACTACAAAAATGTCAATGCCAAATGTAACAAAAATCGATACATGGCTAAAAGCAATCGTAAAGATGCGCTGACACCAATGCGTATCGTCCATTATGTATTGAATTTGGAAGTTCAAACTACTTTTAGTCATTGATGAGTAAAATGAACCGTCTAACTTTGCAAGCTTATTAATAGGTTGGAGAAAAAGTTCTGAGAAAATGTTCGCAACCTTTTTGGATGTTTTTGTGTCATTTCTTGTGTTTTTGGGCATATTTGAAGCTTGTCTTCTTCCGCGTTGATTCGTATATTATTTATCTACTTATTTTGAAATGGAGTTAACAAGCGAGCAAATTAGGTTGTTGATGATGCCCTAATGGCTGCTGGGTCTAATGCAACGGTGGCAAGTGAGCACATCAATCGGCTTGTCCAACTTCTCTTGGACGACCTGAACGCGGCTGATCTTCCAGACTTTCTTCACGTTCGTTAGTCTTTTCAATCACCTGTACACCGTACTTTTGCCAACTGTGTCTTCGCCCCAAGTTAGATTGATGCGTCCACCTGCCACCGTTGCATTTGAACCCAACAGCCATTCGCACATCATCAACAACCTAATTTGCTCGATCGTTAACTTCATCTTGGAATAAACAGACAAATCATACACCAATCAACATCGGAGAAGACAGGCTTTCGAATGAGCCCAAAAACACAAAAAAAAATGGCCAATACCCAGAAAAGTTACAAGCATTTTCTCAAAACTCTTCCCTAGGCTATTGGTTCAAAATTAGATATTTGCGACTGTCTACCGCTGCCATTGCACGTTGTGATAAAGCGAATGTTGGTGGAATACGGGCATAAATTTTTCTAATTCATGTGACAGCCCAGTAATAGAGATTCCTCTCAAAGGTTTAAGCAGAGCGAATGCGTTGTAGTTAAGAAGCTATTACCTGTGGTAGACGAGACATATATCGTTGAATTTGCTCCTCCGAAATGCGTCCATCGTGCACTTTTTTCTCCTTAACAAAAAAATCAACATAGAGTATAGCTGTTTTTATTAAAAGAAAACAAACTATGTAAAGTCTATGAACACTACCAGAATAAGCAATTGTGACATCACATCACGAAGATCAGATACTTTTGCATGCAAATGGTTGCAAAATAGAATAGATGGCGACGGCCTTTCATTCTGTAACGGAGTCTCATAAAAGAAGCACATAAAGAGTCCGCCAAAATGCCATATATTCAAAATCAAAAATTTGTGGAAAAACTAACTTCGATAGGAAAACTGCCCCGATGTTGGAAAAAATCCAAGGAGTCGCATGCTCTCCAGACTGAAAATAAACTTCCTAAGTTCCTTTATTAAGAGAATCACCAATATGAGATAAAACACTTGCTAATATTAAATTATTTCTTTGCATATCGTTCGAATTTGGGTGTAATACTTAGAGCGAGTTCCTTCTCACGGAAGAAAAATTTCTTCTCCAACAGGTGAAGGTACATCACCACCTCTGGTAATGAACTCTCATGCTCACCTACGTACTCTGGGCTTTATCAGTATTGAATTAGTGGACTAACCATAGTGAACAACAAGTGAATACTTGGAAATACAAACTAACTACGTTCTTGAGGTAACTCTTTCCATCCTGTAGCATTAATTCCTCTCTTCGCTGGCTTCGGAGACGGCAAATGCAGTTGGCGCCAGAAGCCCTCGCTTCGTAGACTCTGAGAATACATACATATACAGAAAAACGAAAAAGTAGAAGCTAATAAAAAATTAAATTGTTAAAAAATAGAAAGCAAATAAATAATCAAAGAATTGATTTATTTTTTTAGGGAAAACACATTTTACTTTTTGAGCGCCAGAAACTCTTCGCGTCATCTCTTGTAGGCTTTTTCTAAAGCAAAGATAACTTGTTCAATAGTCGCGTTTGATTAGAAGTTCGCTTTTCGCATAATTTTTCATAAGTAGTACGAGCAGATAGAAAATAACGAAATCTAATACTTTTAGCTGCCCATTTTGTGAGCATATCACAATACTTTTTATTTGCGACCTTCGAAGTAATTGGGTTAAAAAAAACATTGGGGGCAAAAACGCGGTGGTGTAGATGACAGCGCAACATTGTGAACCAAAACGTTTACACTCGATCATAGTCACATCGACATATGTATGCTACCTGAGAGTCCATCTGAGATGCGTAACGCCTAAGGAGAACAGTCTCAAGATCCTCCTCCTCGCCCTCGCTCACAAGCCAACGACGGATTGTTTGCGCATTGGATAGCTCGACACATTCTTGGATAAGTCGCTAACCATTGACAAATCCAAATCATTGAACACTCACTAGCTAAGCCTGGATTCCCCCACCACTCTAGGCCGTTACTACGTTGGCACATTCTCCTGTGAGCGTGTGAATCACGCCAGATCATATCATCGCGGTGAAAGGAGATGTTAGCCGCACTAATGATGTCAACGGATGGCGCCTGTAACTACTGTACTTATGGGATGGAAGTGACGATGAGGTCATTTTATGATCGCACACACACTGTGCCTTTTTTGTGTCGTATGATAACACCTTGAAAAAAGAAAAAATGTTTGAAAGGAAAAATTTACATTTCCGTAAGCGCCAGCTCTCAATAGCGACGATGATACACTAGTAGTGTTGACATTATATCCAAACGACTGCCAACCGGAATGCTGTAGTTCTTCTCCATCATTGTCGATTCCCCCTGTAAATGACTGTAGCATTCAGATGATACTTCCAATTTATGTGTCACGAAAAAAAAGGAAAATTCCAAAGAAGTACAAATTATATAGAATAAAAAATATAGAGCGAAGATCTGTCAAACAATCATACCTTCGCTAAATACAGATCACTATGTTTTCGACCTAATAAAGTCTAAAGGATACATGCAGTACGACAAAACCTCACCACCCTATCCTAAGAACTGCTCAACATGAAACCAAAAACAAACTGGAATAACACGTGCGTCCACATTAATCCCTTCTTAGGTACTGCGGGGTAGGTGGCTGAAGCGCTCAGTGATTCTCGGCGCGGGGTGACCCCCCACCTCCTCTCTGTACCAATAGTCCTTGATAATCAACAACGAATGCCCTACGGAGGCCCCCAGTCTGGCTACCCCAATTGTGCAAGATGTGTTCACGATGTTCGTGAAGAAGTCGAACTCTTCAAGGAAGCGAGGATGCGAGACAAATGCTATTGCGTTGACAAAAAATTTACCAAACTTTTTCGTTTTTGCTGATTATTTTTTTATTGCACTTGATTTTCTCTTCTTACGATGTTTAGAGCAGCTTCTTGTGATTAGTTGTATAGAACATTTACACATTTGCTTTGAATAGAGTTGTACCAAGAGCAAAAAACTATTGTTAATGTTACACGAATAGCGTTCGGGTTCATGTGCTGCTTTGGAACGCAACAAAACTCGTGTAGCATCAACATTTGTTTTTTTATGCCCGAAAAATCCTATCTCAAAACGAATATGTAAGTGTTATATATCAAAATAACCACAAGAAGCTGCTCTAAACATGGTAAGAAGAAAAACTTAAATGAATTAAAAATAATCAACAAGAACGATAAAGTCAGGAAAACTTCTTGCCAACCCAATGGAAGTGCTGAGACTTGTAATGTAGAAAAAATTGTGATACGGGTCATGTAAAATGACAAGGTGGGAAGCTTAAGCACTTCGTCCAACATCCTCTCAATGCCGAAGAGCATTTCATTAAGTTCAAAGAGGATTCTCTCAACTTCATTGGTGAAATGGAAAAGTTTTGGCCTTACGGCAAAGTTAAGCCTGAGTTTCGTCACTACCGAGGCTCGTTCTACCAAATTTCTCATACCTGTCATCTCACGTCCTCTGACGCTCGCATCTTTTGAATTAAACAGATAGAAAAAGAAATAAAGTAGCTTTATACGTGCATGAATTTTTGGATTCACATAGATCACCGAGTGAAAGCAGAGGAGAAGTGCGCCGTTCGTGTGCTTCTTCATTCCAAACGGACGGTAACGACCAGATTGACCATGGTGGATATGATGGCGATGGGTGCATCTCATTGACCCTGTATTGTAGGGAGAAAATATATTAGCAAATTTTTTCGATTCCTCAGTAAAACAGTTGAAGATATCACCTTCTACGAGGGTATCGAGGCTTCAATTCTCTAGAATTCATCATTCCACCAGGTGTCGGTAGTCGATCCGTGAATTGAGCAGATCCTCTTGGACTCTTAACGGGTAGAATCCTAGCACAAGATGAAGTTGACGAACACGAAGACGACGTAGCGAGTCGGTAGGACAGTGCTGAATGCTTGAGTTACTGGCGCTCCCGCCATCTCGTGCCAACTGCAGGTCCCGCAGCGATCGCCTTCGGCTACGGTGTTTTCCGCATTCCGATCAGGTGACGACAATCACAACTAGGGTTTCCAGTATACAAGGGAGGACTTTCACAAACGACTTTTTTCAATTTGCAGAGTTGGAAAATGTTAATCGAAATATGTTATCGGAATACACTGTTTCTGAGCGAGATCTGAAAATAGCTGATTGGAAGGTATTGTTGCATCTGCTCTGTGACAGCCGCAAGCCATGCAGTCGGCAATCAGTCACTCTGAAAAATGCCCCACCGATTTTTTCAGCGTGCGATAAGTGTCGGAAGTTCGTCGTCGATTCCTAACTCAATCGAAGGGCACCGTGCAACTGATTGAGCTGGAAGGCCGAAGCACGCGTACTACATTATAGAAAAGCCATAAGAGACCTCATGAAAGGCTCAGAATATATTATCAGATTATATTGACTTGAATAACGTCAATTTGTCGTAAGGCGTTGTTGGCCGAGTGGTCGCCTTCTCTACAATACTCTCTGTCGATGAATCACAATCGCCTTCGGAACTTATGTGCCAGGCGGTGACAAAACTTTAAATCGATGTCATTCGCTGGACAGGAATTTTTCATAGGAGTATTAGCATTCGTTAGAAAGCTTAAATCTTTGGCTACAATTCCTCATTGCCGGTTTTTTCAAAACACCTTTTTATGAAACCGAAGTATTTAGAATAGGAATTTGTTTTACACTCACCTTTCGCCTTCATTTTTATCACTCGTGTAATTCACTGAAAGCACGAGAAGCATATCAGCCGTAGAGAAATTTCGTACTATCAGAACCTTCGTTTTCATCTAAACTTTCTATCGATGCAGTGAGGAAATCCCCAAATAAATAACAATATCAATAACACAATGAATTGCAGTAAAAGAAGTGATCGCCCCCTGCCCCTCCCCTGCTCTTCCTTGTCCTCCGCGCTTCGTGAGTTGAGTGGTAAACGAAGTCGCCCGAAAGGTTCATAGCAGACTATAATGTGAATGAAAGCCACCTTAACGGCTTGTTAGTAAGGTTATCGTCTGATCTACTGCGTAGCTCGTTAGCGTTCTACCAGATCATGCGTTAAAACGGCGGCAAGTACTGATTTTACTAAGTATTTTTTCACTATAACGACAGAAACTATAGATAGAAACGCATCGTTCTGATACTACGGAAAACTCTCTACTCGCTAATATGATGCTTGGAGCGATTTCTACTCGCAGTAAAAGTGAAGGCCAAAGGCGTGTGAGAGACAAAATGTTGTTCCGAATGCTACAGCCTGATAAAAGGGTGCTTTAAAAAGCCGGTAACATAGAGTTGTAGCCAAAGATTTTAGCTTTTTGATGATTGATAACAGTTCTATAAAACGTTTGTGTCCAGCTAATGAGATCGGCTGCCAAATTTGTCGCCGCTTAACGTATAAGTAATCTTTCTTCAAGTGACTTTCATTGGAGCCTCGTTGAAACAGCCAGTCGATTGAAGAAGGTACTGAAGCGCTCATACAAGGGATACGGCATTAAATGTAGATATACTGCTAGTGATAACTTCACTTGACGAGAGGTTATCAATTGTCGACATTCGTTCCCTAAGAGAGGGACGAGTGGCCGAGAAAACGGCAATGATGACGGAAAGGGCCGCCAAAACACGCGCATCTATCGGCTCTGTTGCCACGGATGAATTTCTAACCAAATCTCGAAAAGACTGCTGAAAACGTTCTTAAAGCTTTCAAAACTCTCTAGTTTGGTTATTTCTGAATTATAAGAAGACGTGATCGCTCGGTGTCTCACGATGTTTGTGAAGACGATAAATTCTTCAGCAAACGAGAAGACGAATGGCATGCTGGGAGTGCCGGCCCCTCACAGTAGAGAAAATTCGTGATACAAATTAAGTAAACTGATAAATCTCTGCAAGCATAATGTCGGATAGCACATAAACCTTTACTGGCATGTGATTATGATAAAAATCGCACGGTCTTTAACGTTTATTGTTAATCACAGAGAGCCTCATCTCAGTGACAAAGCATTTTTATTCAAAATCTATATAGCCAGTCATCTTCGCACGTAGTTTGTGTATAGCAGCACTTCCCGCATTCGTTCTCGTGGCATTCCATTTTCTACAAAGGTCACAGGACTGTTCATGTGTTGCTTCGGCTGCTGCTTGAGAAGTTCGCCTTCTTCATGAATGTCGTCGTGATGTGCTGGACGAGTTGATTTTCGGTGTAGTCTTAGAGAAACTCGAGCTAAGACTTTTCCACGTGAATTGCAGAAAAGTGATTGTGGAGAGACCAAAATCAGCACCTTTGCTTTCTGATGAACTGCAGCACTGATCACTCCGCTATCATCCCATCTAGCGAAAACTATCACAGTTCATCTAGATCACCAGAGTGCTGTCACAAGCATTTGCTTGTCGTTTGTCTGCATTGCGAAATTTCTGCACCGACGATGTCGTCCTTTGACGCTGCTCGGCGTTGCGATTCAGACTATAAAGTGCCACCACGTATAGTGTACCGTACCTGTACCTGATTACAGGAAATATGGCTCCTTCAAACCCTTACCTTTCTCTAGCAATTCAAGGGCCAAACAGTAAACGGTGTTCCCAAGAAACCAAGTCACCGTAGCTTAATACTATACTTGAATCAGTGTAGATTTCAATGTCTCTCTGGGATTAGGCGGTACTGTATGGGTTAGTAGATCTTGTATTCGCTCATGGGAAGAAGAGCATGTATGCATACGTAAACAATCTCCGTATATCCTTTACCGCGCAGGCAACAGCACCACGTTTTTCAGCAGCAAGCATCAAGACGGAATGAGCGACCTGGAAGAAAAGCTGAATAGATTGGTGAAATACTGTAGTCTCCCTCGGATTCTGAGAAGAGCTCTCCAAAGACTGGTTCACTTCAGGAAGTAACTTGTAGTTCAGTCATCTGGTAAGGTAAATACTCTGCTTCCCCAATACAAGGGTAGACCGTTTGAAATGAAACAAAAAAAACCGGGGTGACATTTTTGAGGTACGGTAAGTAAGCACGGATTCCCCTCTTTAAGGGATCCCGCACGGTTAGTCGCGCGGACATGTGGTGCGTCTCCAGGTGGTGGACAGGAGAATAAAAGCGAACCGAAATCGACCATGTGCTTCCCACAGACGCAGGTGGATTCAGGGGATGAGCTCCCTGCTTCTGCAAAGCCGACTTGGCAAAACTCTGCTTCTAAGAGTCAAGTCGGCCGAAAGGCCCGCAATCAAGCGGCTGGGAAGTACATGGGAGGCGGTTAGGAATTGCCTCCAGCAAATGAACTCTTTCCGTTTCTCCGAGAGAGACTGGCAAGCTACTGTGAGTACGCAGCCCCACGTTTAGAGCCTAGCAAGCTGTACGTTGGGTGTCAAAATGTTAGAAACAGCGTAAATATTGGTTTCATTCCCCTGATCCAGAGAGAGCATCTGGTACGGCAGCGCCAGGTAGGACGAGTATGGAGCGGCTATTAGAATCTCAGAGCCGAATTAGGCTGCTAAAATGGTAACGGATTAGAATGATGATCTGTATCTACAATGCTCGAGCACTCGCTCACGAATCCGCTATGGAAGATCTATTGATTCGAGCAAGAAGGATAAGGTACGACGTCATTGGCCTGGCTGAGACGAGAAGTCGCCATCCTTTTCACGCTGTGCATAACAATGGAGAAGAAACTGCTCCTTGGAACATGCGATAGCGGAGGTGTCAGCGGCATAGCCGTCCTCGTCAAATCGAATTCGACCGTGAACAATGATTCGTTTGAACAACTAACAACCCGTATTGGACGACTACGGTTGAAACGACGTGGTTCTATGTCGGCTTTGACTGTCTTTGATGCTTACGTACCAACATCAAGCTATGGCGATGACGAATGCGTTCTACATGGACCTTGAAAATTTTTTAGAGAAGATCATACATTCTTCACGGTCATTGTCAGAGATTCTAACGCGAAGATAGGACCTAGAAAAACACCTGAAGAACCTCGCATTGGGACCCACGAACTAGAGTGGAATGAACAAAGTGAGGGACTTTCTGAGTTTATCTTGACGACCCAAACCATCCATGGTAATTCACAATCCTAAAAACCACACTCTTAGCGATGGTCGTGGGAGTCTCCCATTGGAAAGTACCACAACGAAATAGACCACTTCATAGTAAATCGAAGGTTTCGCCTGACCGATGCCACTGTTGTTCCTAAGTTCTACACGGGATCAGACCATCGCTCCCTTCGCGCAACGTTCCGTTTTTCGCAAAAAGGCGAGAGAGCCGCTAAATTAAAACAACGAAGTCCCAGAACTGCCATAAACTGGGATGTATTCAAATCATTATTCGGCTCCTGGTAAGATACCGTTGTCGACAAGATCGACGAAGAATACGATTGGCTCGTTGAATATCTTCACGTTAGCGCTGTTAAAGCATAGTTTCAAAGTCACGAACAGAAGCTTGTTTCCGCAGACCTCGAGCCTATACGTCAAAGTGGAATCGCCCGAGCTACAGGCAACCGAAACCTTACGTCCGAACTTGCGAACCGCTGCAGAGAAGCGATAAAAGAAGACCTCGAAGAGAGAAGAGCAGCAGTCATGGAAGAAGCTGCAGAGCCTGGGAAGAGCATTCGCAAAGCCGAGCGAGGCTTCGCCAATCATAAGACCAAGATGATTGCACTCCGATGTCCTGACGGGACATTTACACCTTCCAGAAGGCTTTGGTGTAAACCATCCACCAATACTACTCGGATCTATTCGCTAGCCATGTCCTCTTACAGTCATGTAAATTGAAAGAGGATGAATATGTCGCTCCCTCGGTCCTCCCTTTCGAAATCCGGCATGCTCTATCGTCGGTAAAGAACAGAACAATACCCGGTTCAGACAGGATTAGACCAGGATACCTGAAGAACTTACTGCCAGTTTTCATCAACATCCTGGCTCGGCTGTTTACTCGCTACCTGTCAGAACGCAAGACTCCCATTCATTTGAAAACTAGCAACACCGTTTTGTTGTTCAAAAAGGGGACCTTCACGACATAGGCAATTATCGTCTAATGTGTTTGCTGCCCGTTGTCTATGAACTCTTCACTCGAATCCTCCTAAACGGGATTGACAGAACATTAGACTTAGGATAGCCATGCGAACAAGCAGGGTTCCGAAAAGAATTTAGTAAATTAGACCACATCCACACGATTACAAGACTCATTGAAGTTTCACGAGAGTACACGCAACCACTCTGTCTCACTTTTATCGATCTAGAGAAAACCTTTGATTCAGTGGATACAGAAGAGGTTGTGGAGGCTCTCGATGACCAAAGCCTCCCTACTCGATACGTAATGATCCTTTATGAGCTTTATAAAGATTTCACGACCAAAATACCTTCTTTCCACAATACATTCTACAATTCCCATTCTAAATGCAACAATATCACCATTGACGTAAGAAGAGGGGTCGACAAGGCGATAAAATTTCGCCGAAACTATTCACTGCCACACTCCAAAACGTCATGCGAACATTAGAAGGGGATGATTTGGGAGTGAAAGTTGACGGTCGGTAATTAAACGATCTTCTTTTTGCTGATGATATCGTTCTCATAACACCAAGCATCGTCAAGCGAAACAAATGTTGACCGATTTCGATAACGCCTGTGGAAAGATTTTCTTTAACTAAATCTAACGAAGACGATGTTCATGAGGAACTGATGGATTTTGAATGCTTCATTCATGCTCAACGGAACGACAATCTCCGAATGCTCCAGTTACGTCTATCCAGGTCGTGAAATCAACATGATGAACGACCTAGCTCCAGAGTTGAGCAGGAAGAAACGAGCGGCTTGGGGAACGTTTAAGAGCATTGAAGATGTAGTGAAGAAGACAAAGAACACCCGACTTCGTGCCCACCATTTCGGCTCGACGACTACCACTGCCCTAACGTATGCAGCAGAAACCTGTTCGCTACGTAAGCAGGATGAAAGACCACTTGCTGTTATTGAAGGCACATTCGAAAGGTCGATGCTAGGCGTATTTCGTATCTTGCAAATGAGAGAAAGCATTTGAAGCTCCGAACTACGTGAACGACCGAAGATCAGAAACGCCGTTTCACATGCCAAGATATCGAAAATAAGGTGGATTGGACACGCGCTTCAACGAGAACCGATGGACGAGTGCCGTTACCGGCTGGATTCTTCGGGATAACAAGCGCTCTACAGGAAGACCACCGACCCGTTGGTCCGATTTCTTCACAAAAGGTATAGAAAAAGAATATGATGCTCAGCGAATCCCAGGAGTGAAGAGGACCAAATGGGATACTCTTGCACGCGATGTGGAAAAGTGGAAGAGTTGCTGATACCCGATCGAGTCACTTGACGATCAACAGGACTACAGGTGATACAGCTGAGTAAATCTCAAAACATGGAGTGTGGTTATCAACAACCATCTAAAAAATGGCCATGTGCACGTATAGGTTGCATAGAACTATTCCGAACACCACATAAGAGCCAATGGTGTGATTTGGCTCTGAAAAATTCTTTTCATAAGTCACTACTTCGCATATTTGCACTTTTCTACACTGAAAATAACAGTGCGGGTTCTAAAAAACATAGAGTTTGTGTTTCCAGGGTTTACTGAAGTGTTACAAAATGCGCAGCGTTGAAAAGTCTAAGATGTCGACGATTTACCGTTAACAGTTCCATTAGTTTCAATAAAATTTCTCACACAGTACTTCTGGGGGACACTCTGCAGCTGACGAAGCTGCCAAGACCGAAACACGTGTATTGCATGTATGAGTGCCCATAAAAGAATCCACGAAAGGCTTGAAATGTGCTGTCATGATATATTGAATTAGAGCGAAATTTTTAAGAAAGGTGGAATCTGAAGGTAGAACTGAACGACATAGTAAAAGGAACAACCACTTTTTTACGATCACAAGCACTTCATTCGCATTTCTTCATCGCTCATATATTGGCGTAATGACGCATCACTTCATAATGACATAATTTTTCCTTTATTGGGAAATCAAGATGGGATGATTTTACACAGTTCTCTTAACATAGGATCTGATGTGGAAACTGTGGTCTCTTCCAATATCAGCCCATTTGAGAACTGAGCTTTCATGTACACCCAATTCAAATACGTGCGACGGGTACACGCAACAGCTAAGCTCACTTGTTCCATAGGCGATCTTTCCTACGAGGGTTTTGTCCTGTAAATGTCGATCGCTCAGCTGGTAACGCGGAGGGCTGCGGTGTTACAACATCTTCAGACCGCTGGTTCGATTCCGAACAAACGGATTCTTACACAAATAATTTGAAAACAGGTCATCAGTATTTCAATGTCAACTCAAATCACTGATAAAATGAAGGTCTTTTGTTGGATGTATAGTCAAAATGATTGCATAGCAACGTCCAATCAAACAGCATTTTCTTCACTGCTTGGAAAACATCCGTAACCGTCGATAGCTCAGTTGGTAGAGCCGAGGGCTGTAGAGTTGCAGCTATTCTCAGGTCGCTGGTTCGAATCCGGCTCTACGGAGCGCTTTGCATATTATGAGCAGACAAAACACCAGATTTCATATCAATGCAAGTTACTGATGGAGTGAAAACTGTATTATTTGGTGTGTGATTATGAAGAATAAGCAGTACTAGCAGTTCAACAGCATTTTTGTTCAGTGCACGGAAACTATCGTCAGCCGACAGGTGTCCATAAAACGGTGGACTGTAAAGTTGCAGCTGTCCTTAGCTCACTAGTTCAAATTCCTTGCACGGATTGCTCTGCAAATCCTGCGCCGGCGCCACCAATGATTTATTGCCAACGCAAGCTACCGGAGGGATGAAGACGCAATTATGAGGATAATAGTTTCGGAAAATTAAACAGAATTAGAAATTCAGAGTAGCACTTTTGTTCAGTGCACGGGAGCCTTTTCGCATCCGTCGATAGCTCAGTTGGTAGAGCGGAGGACTGTAGAGTAGCAGCTATCCTTAGGTCGCTGGTTCGAATCCGGCTCGACGGAGTGTTTTGCAAATTCCGTTCACACAATGATAATCTGATATTGATATAATATGTTTTGAGCCGTTAGTTAGGTCTACGTGCTAGATAGGCGCTTTTTTCGCCCCAGGAGTGTTCAGTATTACGGTCTCTTGGTACAGTCGATCTCTTGAAGCTATACTCCTCTATGAATCATTCGACGACGCGTAATAAATTATCGCAATTCAGACGGCAGTAATCCCTGACATTGCAAAAACTAGCAGTCGAGTTTATGGCTGCTTGGTCGAATGGAGAGGTCTGTTTACACAAGCCACCAATAAATTTAGTATGAACACAAGTTGCTGGCGAAATGAGCACGCAGCTATGGCGTACATAACTTCGAAAGTTCAAGATCATTAGAAACCTTGAATAGCATTTTTGTTCATGTTCACTGCACGTTAGCTCCAAAACATCCGTCGATAGCTCAGTTGGTAGAGCGGAGGACTGTAGAGTCCCAGCTATCCTTAGGTCGCTGGTTCGAATCCGGCTCGACGGAGTGTTTTGCAAATTATGAGCAGACAAGACCACCAGCGATTTTTTATCAGTACAGTGTACTTCAAAAAACCAAGCAGTGAGCAGTTCAAAACAGCTGTCTTCTTCACTGCGCGTAAATTCTGCCGCATCCGTTCATAGATCAATTCGAGAAAAGACGCATGTTTGAAACCATGTATTATCTCTTAACTAAAGTTCAACTACCAACATGTTCAGTCTTATCCTCACTCAATAAAATCCGTAAATCTGAATCCAGTGATATCCTGCGTCTAGCGTTCCGTCAATGTTATAGGTTAAGCCCATAAATAACTGAGTAAACGGACCAGCTGATAGAATACCATGGTTTCTCACCGTGCTATTATCCCAGCTGCTAAAACACAATATCGTCATGCAAAACTCAAATATTTTGGATTGTCTGCGTAACGCGCCTCACTGCGGCGCGTACGTAATAGAGTTCTTCGACGTTACCGTTTCTTACACTAATGTGTCGAAAAACTCCGGATTTCAAGCCATCCGAGAGCTCTTCACGAATAACCAAAGAGCATTAAACATTTACGGCTAGTCAATTCAGCTTCTTTTTCTTTGAAATTAGTTTAAACTGCTCATTCTCTGGATGGCCTGGAAACTATTAAGCACCGAGAAGAGGGCTGGAATTTTGGCAGCGGCTGGCACCAAGTCTTGCTATTGCCTTCTTGTCCAAAGTTCAGACCTTGTTTTGACCTTCGGCCATTACTTTGTTGTGAATATTGGATGATTGTTTGATAATTTGTTTCATATAAAAGGAAATGGACAGATGTTTTGAATTGATGAACAAACTGTCGAAGTACATAAAATTTATCTGATAAATACCGAAGAAAACTGGCATACATTTTGAACATGCAATTCAAACTGTCCGAAAACAAATGCATTACTATGTGGTATGGACAACCAAGTAACCAAATTATATTTGTTAATTATTTGCCTCGTCACTTCTTACGTACAAAATGAGCGAATGTAAATTAATGTTCCGAACAACGGCTAGTGTCTGCATAAAAGGGTGGAAAAGCGGAATCCCTAAGATGGCTTGGCAAATAGCCATTTCCAATGGATGCGGAGAAGGAACTCCTCGAGATATGTGTAGAGGAATTATCGCGCTACAATGTGATAGATTCAGCAAAGGCTTGAGGTCCCGGTTTATCCTTCAATTCTGTTTTAAACTGCATAAGCGTAGTTATCAAAAGATGCTTGATGAAGGCAGGTCTATGTAGCCGCTCTCAGTTAAGCCTATTTACACGTTCAAGAAAGGGAGCCAATCGTCTTTTGGTATCTCGTGGGTGAATTTTATAAACTCTGGCTGCTCATTCAACAATCCAAAGCAATTATCTAGCTCCTTTTGAGTGGAACAGATAACTAAACAATCATCTATATATCTACAGTATAGTAATATACATAGATCCATCACTGGTGCCTCCACTTTTGACATGAAGTCAATCGCCAAGCTCGATGCCAATCGCTGCTCATTGCCAACCCTCTCATTTGAACATAATACTTCCCGGACCATCTAAAGATTGAGCAGTTCAGACACTCTTTTAATAGGGTCTTGAACTGTTCAGTCGACAAGCCATACATGTTTACAGCTCCCTGGTGTTGTATCAGAAGCTCATGTGTGGCTTGTAATGCGAGTCATTCGACACGTTGGTATATAGAGCGGTGAAGTTGAATGACTCCATTACGCACGCGTTGTTCGGGTTCGTTCAGTGGAACATATATAAAAAGCGGTGAGTATGTTGAGAGTGAGTTTTGGCTTGATGCGATCGAAATCTAAGTTTGGTCATTTTTTCTAAAGGAGTAATAGAGGTGTTTGCCTGATTCGATTGCGGATAATTCGACCTTTTCAGGCTCTCGAGAAGACTAACTTCCGAAACGTCAGTTGTTGAATAAAGATTAATGTGACACTTCGTGTTCCGCTTATAGAAGACTATAAGGAGTTATTGAATTGTGCCGAGGTTAATAGTCGGTCTTGCGAATTGTTAGACCTAGAACATTTAAACAATGTGTTCTTAAATGAAGCTTTTAATCTACGATTAATAATTTCCTTCTTACGTTTTTTGCCGAAATTATGGAATTGTTTGCTTAAGTGAACTGTAAACAATTTAACCTTTCCAAACTCTGTAAAAGGCGGGACTTGTCAAAACGTTAGCCCACTGTATTATTGTACTGCTTTACTACATTACTATGCTGGGTTAATGTACGTATTTGGTGGTATTTCAATCCTAACTACCGATTTCTTTAGGCCTGCCTTCAATCAAGCATCTTTTGATAACTACGCTTATGCAGTTTTAAACAGAATTGAAGGATAAACGGGACCTCGCCTTTGCTGAATCTATCACATTGTAGCGCGATAATTCCTCTACACATATCTCGAGGAGTTCCTTCTCCGCATCCATTGGAAATGGCTATTTGCCAAGCCATCTTAGGGATTCCGCTTTTCCACCCTTTTATGCAGACACTAGCCGTTGTTCGGAACATTAATTTACATTCGCTCATTTTGTACGTAAGAAGTGACGAGGCAAATAATTAACAAATATAATTTGGTTACTTGGTTGTCCATACCACATAGTAATGCATTTGTTTTCGGACAGTTTGAATTGCATGTTCAAAATGTATGCCAGTTTTCTTCGGTATTTATCAGATAAATTTTATGTACTTCGACAGTTTGTTCATCAATTCAAAACATCTGTCCATTTCCTTTTATATGAAACAAATTATCAAACAATCATCCAATATTCACAACAAAGTAATGGCCGAAGGTCAAAACAAGGTCTGAACTTTGGACAAGAAGGCAATAGCAAGACTTGGTGCCAGCCGCTGCCAAAATTCCAGCCCTCTTCTCGGTGCTTAATAGTTTCCAGGCCATCCAGAGAATGAGCAGTTTAAACTAATTTCAAAGAAAAAGAAGCTGAATTGACTAGCCGTAAATGTTTAATGCTCTTTGGTTATTCGTGAAGAGCTCTCGGATGGCTTGAAATCCGGAGTTTTTCGACACATTAGTGTAAGAAACGGTAACGTCGAAGAACTCTATTACGTACGCGCCGCAGTGAGGCGCGTTACGCAGACAATCCAAAATATTTGAGTTTTGCATGACGATATTGTGTTTTAGCAGCTGGGATAATAGCACGGTGAGAAACCATGGTATTCTATCAGCTGGTCCGTTTACTCAGTTATTTATGGGCTTAACCTATAACATTGACGGAACGCTAGACGCAGGATATCACTGGATTCAGATTTACGGATTTTATTGAGTGAGGATAAGACTGAACATGTTGGTAGTTGAACTTTAGTTAAGAGATAATACATGGTTTCAAACATGCGTCTTTTCTCGAATTGATCTATGAACGGATGCGGCAGAATTTACGCGCAGTGAAGAAGACAGCTGTTTTGAACTGCTCACTGCTTGGTTTTTTGAAGTACACTGTACTGATAAAAAATCGCTGGTGGTCTTGTCTGCTCATAATTTGCAAAACACTCCGTCGAGCCGGATTCGAACCACCGACCTAAGGATAGCTGGGACTCTACAGTCCTCCGCTCTACCAACTGAGCTATCGACGGATGTTTTGGAGCTAACGTGCAGTGAACATGAACAAAAATGCTATTCAAGGTTTCTAATGATCTTGAACTTTCGAAGTTATGTACGCCATAGCTGCGTGCTCATTTCGCCAGCAACTTGTGTTCATACTAAATTTATTGGTGGCTTGTGTAAACAGACCTCTCCATTCGACCAAGCAGCCATAAACTCGACTGCTAGTTTTTGCAATGTCAGGGATTACTGCCGTCTGAATTGCGATAATTTATTACGCGTCGTCGAATGATTCATAGAGGAGTATAGCTTCAAGAGATCGACTGTACCAAGAGACCGTAATACTGAACACTCCTGAGGCGAAAAAAGCGCCTATCTAGCACGTAGACCTAACTAACGGCTCAAAACATATTATATCAATATCAGATTATCATTGTGTGAACGGAATTTGCAAAACACTCCGTCGAGCCGGATTCGAACCAGCGACCTAAGGATAGCTGCTACTCTACAGTCCTCCGCTCTACAACTGAGCTATCGACGGATGCGAAAAGGCTCCCGTGCACTGAACAAAAGTGCTACTCTGAATTTCTAATTCTGTTTAATTTTCCGAAACTATTATCCTCATAATTGCGTCTTCATCCCTCCGGTAGCTTGCGTTGGCAATAAATCATTGGTGGCGCCGGCGCAGGATTTGCAGAGCAATTCGTGCAAGGAATTTGAACTAGTGAGCTAAGGACAGCTGCAACTTTACAGTCCACCGTTTTATGGACACCTGTCGGCTGACGACAGTTTCCGTGCACTGAACAAAAATGCTGTTGAACTGCTAGTACTGCTTATTCTTCATAATCACACACCAAATAATACAGTTTTCACTCCATCAGTAACTTGCATTGATATGAAATCTGGTGTTTTGTCTGCTCATAATATGCAAAGCGCTCCGTAGAGCCGGATTCGAACCAGCGACCTGAGAATAGCTGCAACTCTACAGCCCTCGGCTCTACCAACTGAGCTATCGACGGTTACGGATGTTTTCCAAGCAGTGAAGAAAATGCTGTTTTGATTGGACGTTGCTATGCAATCATTTTGACTATACATCCAACAAAAGACCTTCATTTTATCAGTGATTTGAGTTGACATTGAAATACTGATGACCTGTTTTCAAATTATTTGTGTAAGAATCCGTTGTTCGGAATCGAACCAGCGGTCTGAAGATGTTGTAACACCGCAGCCCTCCGCGTTACCAGCTGAGCGATCGACATTTACAGGACAAAACCCTCGTAGGAAAGATCGCCTATGGAACAAGTGAGCTTAGCTGTTGCGTGTACCCGTCGCACGTATTTGAATTGGGTGTACATGAAAGCTCAGTTCTCAAATGGGCTGATATTGGAAGAGACCACAGTTTCCACATCAGATCCTATGTTAAGAGAACTGTGTGAAAATCATCCCATCTTGATTTCCCAATAAAGGAAAATTATGTCATTATGAAGTGATGCGTCATTACGCCAATATATGAGCGATGAAGAAATGCGAATGTAGTGTCTGTGATCGTAAAAAAGTGGTTGTTCCTTTTACTAAGTCGTTCAGTTCTACCTTCAGATTCCACTGGTTTTCAAAAATTTCGCTCAAAATCAATACGCCCTGACAGCACATTTCAAGCCTTTCGTGAATTCTTTTAGGGGCACTCATATATGCAATACACGTGTTTCGGCCTTGGCAGTTTCGTCAGTTGCAGAGCGTCCATGAGGACTGGCTAAGACGAAATGCACTGTGCAACTGACGAGGCTGTTAAGGCCGAAACACGTGTGTTGTATAAGGACCTTATTAAAGGCTAAAAATATGCTGTTAGGATGTATTAGTTTTAAGAAGTCTCAAAAACAAGTCGAATATAAAGCTATTATTTATGAAAAATACCAGCCTTGAGTAATCGACTGTTATCAATGCAATGTCCGTTGATCATGTCACTAGGAATACATGATATGTTATCCGTGTGTGAAGTGTTTTTTCACTCTGCACACGGTGTAACGTGTTCGTCAATGATTCCTCTATGTTAGGGGTTGGGGTTCCCCCAAGAGGATTGGCTAAGACGAAAGGCAATGTGCAACTGGCGATGCAGGTCTATTGCACTGTACAAGAGCTTGTAAAAAAAACCTATGAAAGGCATAGAATATTTTGTTAGGATACACTCAGTAATACTTCTAATAGGCCTTTTCAGTGAGTTTTTATACATTTTATTAGTGAACTGTGCTGTCATTAAAAAGGAGCAGTCTGCAAGGAAAACTTCAAGAATTCTTTGAGCTTTTGGAATAGACTAAATCAAATGTGGTGTATCACACATGCTGAGCTTCATAATTAAATGTTTTTACAGTTTCAACGTGCACGTTTGCTGGTTTACTGTGTTGAAACAATCTCGAAGAAAGATTGTCACAAGCATAAGAACAGGTGTCCTGGGTAAGGACTGCTATGAGGATTGCAATTTGATGCAATTCATAACAAGAAGTTATGGAAACGAACGAATGCCATGATAAAAATGCATTTCTCAAGACAGTTCTCCATCCTGTGAAGCATAAGGACTATGACAGATCATGGTGAAAATGATTGGCCACCTGCCCAAGTAGCAAAAACGACAATTGCAGTACAAGGACTGATTTTTCTAGAAACGTTGCTACGCTTAATCTTTAGTCCAAGCCTACATTAACAAATCCTGATCCCTATGTTCAAGAATGACACTGCATTAACCCTTTAAGGACCATCGTCGATAGGTGGGCGATGGTGATCCACACTATGCGTTAAAAAGGCGGCAAATATTGTTATATCATTGAGGATTTTTTCACAGCATCAACAGAAACTGTATATAGAAACGCATGATTCTGATAAAAGGATATAAGATAAAGCTCTCGGCGTTGATCAATCCCTGAGGATGCACCGTGCATTCGTCTTCGATTTTTGACTTCGTTTGAGGTGATTGAATGCATATGTGGCCTTCACAATGACCCGCTGTGGTTTCCCGCTGGACCGAGTCAGTGCTGCTTATCCTCCCAGACAATTCGGAAATTAGTCTGGTACCAATATACCGACCCGGGGGGAATGGATGGCTTGCTGAGCCATGAGCGCGAGATCGAATCAGTGAGCTCATATGCAACACAGAGCACTTCTAAGCACTGCGCCACTTGCGCTCTATGATTCTGATATTACGAAAAATTCTCTACATGCTGATATGGTTTTCGTGCTTTTAGCGAACAAAATTTTATTCTGGATGCTACATCGTGATAAAATGGTGTTTTGGAAAATACCGTGTAAGGCTCTGGCCATTGATTTAAGCTTTCGAATGACTTTTAACAATCCTGAGAAAAATTCTGCTCACCGAATGAGATCAGCTCAAAGATATGTCGCCGTCTAACCGAATTGTACCCAAATTTCCTAGCCGCTTTTAGCGGTCGTATGATCTTATAGATATACCCATTGATGTACAGTGATGTGCAAAACGTTTGCGTCAGGCGGCTCTTGAACCCATCCTATCCGGGGGCGCGTGCTCTACCCTTTGCTCCATCAACGTCTGTTTTGACATCACTCTTCCCACGCTGCAACGCATTTACTTGTCAGTAACCATCCATCAACGGTCTACTTCAGGTAGTCGGTGCCGATATTGAACTCCCGTTAGACACGGATGTTTTGCACATTACTCTACATCAATGGGTATATCTATAGCATCATACAACTGCTAAAAGCGGTTAAATAGAAAGAACTCTGTTTGATCAAACAATATTCGATGTCTGCAGTGGGACCGCAGTTCAAGGTCGATACCGACTACCTGAGTCAGACCGTTGACGGTTGGTTGCTGAGAGATAGATGCGTTGTAGTGTAGAAAGAGTGGTGACAATACAGACGGTCGTGGTGCAACCGATAGAGCACGCGCTCTCGGAAAGGGTGAAATTTGGGTTCAAGCCCACCTGACGCATTTGCTGAGATACGTGGCAAAAGTTGAACGTGATGCATGAGTAGTGATTCTGAACAACGACTGCTGAATTTCTCACCAAGCCCATTCGTATTCCACCAATGAGCCCTTACTCTACCTTTCTATAAGCCGCAGTTTATCACTCTTCTTGAGGATTCTTCATTCCATATAACCAATCGCAACTGTTGGCAATCGACCGACAAGTGTCACAAATCACGCTTTCTAAGATGAGTTTCGTCTGCGTGTGTAGCTAGCTGTACATGTCTAGTAGGTGCATCGTTCCATCTTAGAGGCCTTCTCAAGATCGTTATTTTTTCGGGATCTGCAGTAATGTTCTTTTCGTCTTTTCGTTGCAATCCCTTCTATTTAAGTGACTTGACTTCTTCTCTATTTACCACTTTACTTGATCTTTATCACAGTGTTGATCCCAGGAGGGGTACCAGTACTTCCACTGTTCATTTCGTCTTTTCGCTTGTTTGAAGATTCCATCTTCTTGACAAGCGTTGTAGAATAGTGGTCAAGCACGTTTCCGTACTCAGACTAGGTCGTCCGTAGGGCGTTCGTTATTGATCTCCGGAGAGTGCTAGGGGAATGTGCTATCCAAACGAGTCTGGCTGCGGCGCGAATTACTAGCCACCCGGCCACATCCCTCTTCTCTATGACTTCGCCATCAATTTTTATCCCATGAAACGTGTCCTGTTGGGTCTCGAATGTTTACTCCTCGACGATGTAGACTAGAACCAGTTAACGGACTTCGCAAGCTTGTTTCCAAAGAAAATGCTTGTGAGTTCTATGTATTGTGTGCGACTTCGATGTGCTTGAAACATCAGCCCACGCCTCCTGTATGGCACAGAAATGGAAAAACTGCTGCGTCGAATGAAAAAGCCTGTCATCGCTTCACTGATAATAGCGTCCGTCGTATTCCCAAAAGTGACCCACGCTGCTCGTGGCCTTCTAGCAAGTTCGCCTTTGACATCCTCATTCATATTCGCTGAAAATTGAAGGTTGGTACGTTGTACACTCAACTATTGATCCATTCGGTATAATCTTTCTTACATCAATGTGCCAACGGATTTCCCCAGTTAATTCATAGTCATAAAATAGACATAATAGGGTTGATACCATGTATTGCAGAAAGAATAACGGCAGATCAGAAGTCCCGGTAGTGCTCAGCAGTCAGCACGAGCTCCCGGATAGGTTAGATACAAGTCTAACTCCCGCCGGAGGTTCAAAGTTTCACGTGCTGCGCAATATTTTTGTGCATGATTCATAATTCACTTTTATTTCTGTTTGTAGAGCTCGGTAAGAATTGTCTCTGTTTCTTAGGCACTGCTTGAAAGCAGAGAAGGTGTCGAGGGAAAACTGAAGGATGGAGAGGAAATGTCCATAACACACATACCCTTTCCTGCCCCAGTCGCGTGAGTGCTTTCACTATTATAGAACCAACGTGAGCAACTTTGGCGGTATTGTCTCGTGCTGGCCTTTATCTATTTGAACTTTGAGTGGTCAGTTAGAATTATTTTTGTTATTGTGCAATAATCACTACACTTACACTTTTTCACAAGAAATGCCTATATTTAGCCATCTAAGGCTGAAATGTGACTCAGGATTCTACGGCATTAAATGCATTTTTGTAGAAAACAAGGAAGGTAATAAAGATATTTGATGTTTTCCGTATAAATCTACGACTCTCAAGAGCCTTTAGATGCGGTCCACACAGCTATATGCTGAATTCCTAGAGGGACTCTGGTTGATTTATTGGTTAGGCTTCGCCCAACCTCTTCGAGACATACTTTAAGATAATCTTCTTAGATAGTTATCAAAGCACATTACAAGATGATTGAATGGTAGTTACAAAGATCGTCCTTTTTTTGTGCCAAGAACGGTCGGTCATCAGATGCCCCCATTGATTAGGCATCCGTTCCTTCTATGGATTTGATGCTAGGTGTTCCATAAAAAGGTTGACCCCAGCTCTCAAAAAATCAGCTGAAATATTGTCCGACCAAATAATTGTGTCAGACTCCAGTTTTCTAATTGCAGTTTAAAATATACGAGAAGGATTATTGGTAATGTTCCCCGGTGAAGATGGTAGGGTAAGGTACAGGAGTTCTTCATCATGAGAGGTTCGCATAGAATCTTCATCTTATTGATATCATCTTACAACTGAAAATGTAGTTCGTCTACCTTGGATCATGGTTCTAACTATTCATGTTTTCCTTCTTTCTGCTACCTCCAGAATACTTGTTTTCCGTACCGACGGAGAGCCTGACGTTTTGCACCTCTGAAAATGTTATTGATGACACTCTTTCGATCTCTCTGCCAACGAGGTCATAATGCAGGTGTTTCTTTTTCATTAGCTTATGGCTTTTCTGGTAAATTCACAGTCATTTTCTTTGGATTAGAAAGATCTTCACACAAGTTCGGAGACCTTTCAGCAGCACTTCGAGTTCGCCGTCAAAATTTCGCCATCCATCCTGGCATAGTTACACATGGCGTCATAGAGAAAGGATTGGTTAGATAAGCATTGTTTACGATAAGGAGTCCTCAAACGAAGAAGACTGCTTCCTGATTCGGTGCAATGAACGGTTCAACAAGGTTGCGAGTAGGTGCTATCTTCTGCTCACAAGAACGTGACTGATCTCGGCATAATCCCTACTTTTGTGGAGCATCCCATGCTCAGTAGTGCTGGTCATTCTTCTTGAAAAGAGTTTTCCATGGAAAACATGAGCAGCGAAGAGCTTTCTGACAAGATGATCCTCAAGTCTGTTGCAATTTCTGATCCACAATGACTAGCTCTATACTCGTGTTTTTACGCTCTTCTTGGCCATGCATTGGAGTTCAGTTTGGATTATATCCATTTGCTGTATCATCAGCTATAGATTTTGTCAAATAGCAGCGCTGAGACCCCTACCCAGAAAAGCAAGGCGTTGGACGGCAATGCGAAGAGAAAGAAATGCACAGCAGTCGACAACATTGGCAATAGATAAGTGCACGATGAAGCCAATATCATCAACACTGACCAGTCGGATTTTTCATCTGAGATAACACGGGTTGCACCTTTAATTTTTGGGGTGATAGCCTTCTTGTTCTTGGCTTTTTTGAAGAGCTGTTGTGGTATTTCATTCGACATGTGACATCTAGTAGAGCGTGAACAGCGTTTCCTATATATAACGTTAATTTTCAGATTCATTACGACCATCTGTTTTGGGATTTTGATTGCGGATGGGGCGTAATGTTCCTGAACATTCAAGATAACCATACTAAGCGCTCTCAGTTCCTATAACATACTTCAACGAATTTTAAGATAGATCTTCTTGTAAGGTAAGTATGGAAGTGGTCCACTACTTTTACTGTACAACCTAGTTCGTTTATCATATAGCACGAAATCGTCGGCAGAACGCCACAACTACATCCGCAAGTGGCAGACTTTCTAAGGAGACAATTTACTTTTTGACGACGTTCGGAAGGTCCATTAGGCCATGACGCATAAAATGAAGTTGTCAACATTGATCAGCTCCTAATAGATGCTCTATGGATTCGACTTCACCAGACATCGATAAATGTGACCGTAATCACACCTGCTCGTACAATGACTTATGGTGTCTTATTCTGAGAGCATATTTAAAGCCTTTCATAAGACCTGCTATGACACTTATGAGGTGCTAGACATGTGTTTTTGACAGGTTAGTAATGAGTAACTCCGCTCATATTTGCAAAACATTCCGTCGAGCCGGATTCGAACCAGCGACCTAAGGATAGCTGCGACTCTACAGTCCTCCGCTCTACCAACTGAGCTATCGACGGATGTCTTAGAGCTTCCGTGCAGTGAACATGAACAATAATGCTATTCAAGGGATCTTTAACTTTCGAAGTTATGTAAGACATAGCTGGGTGCTCATTCCGCCAGCAACCTGTGTTCATACTAAATTTATAAGTGGCTTGTGTAAACAGACCTCTCCACTCGACCAAGCAGCCATAAACTCGACTGCTAGTCTTTGCAATATCAGCGAATACTGCCACCTGAATTGCGATAATTTATTACTCGGCGTCGATTAATTCATAGAGGAGTATAGCTTCAAGAGATCGACTGCACCAAGAGACCGTGGTACTGAACAGTCCTAAGGCGAAGCAAGCGCCTATCTAGCACGTAGACCTAACTAACGGCTCAAAACATCTTATATCAATAGCAGATTATCACTGTGTGAACGGAGTTTCCAAACACTCCGTCGAGCCGGATTCGAACCAGCGACCTAAGGAGAGCTGCGACTCTACAGTCCTCCGCTCTACCAACTGAGCTATCGACGAATGCGAAAGGGCTACCGTTCACTGAATTAAAGTGCTTTACTGAACTTCTAATTCTGCTTAATTTTTCAAAATTATCGACCATATAGATGCGTGTTCATCGCTTCAGAAGCTTACGTTGGTAATGATTATTGGGTGGCTTGTTTGCGCAAGATTTTCAGAGCGATCCGTCAAAAGGGAATTGATTTGTGACCTAAGAGCAGCTGCAACTCGACTGCTCACCGTATTATCGTCACCTGTCGGCCGACGATAGGGTTTTTGTGCAATGAACAAAACTTCTGTTTTAAACTGTAGTTTACAAATAAAATAATAGTCTCCACTGCACTAGTGATCTGCGTCGATAACAAAATTTGGTGCTCTGTCCGCTCATAATTTGCAATGACAACCCATCGAGCTGAATTCGAACCAGCGACCTAAGGATAGCTGCAACTCTACAGTCCTCCGCTCTACCAACTGAGCTATCGACGGGCGCGTAGAGATTCTCGTGCACTAAGTGAAAATATGATCTGCTCTTCTGAATCTGTTTTTGGAATGTAGAAAAATGCGCGATGGAAAAAGGATATATCTCTCTGGGCAGATCCATCCCCGATGGATGTACTATGCATTCGACCTGCATCATTAGAGGTGGATGAATGCATAGGTGGTCTTAGCAATGACTTATAATCTCCCTCCGATTTATCAGACCAGCTCTGCTACACTCTCAGGCAAGTCTGGTGTCAGCTCACCGATCCTGGACGGGTGGAAGGGTGCGGGATCGGTCCATCGACCCCGTGTGTGTGCACGGTAGCTTTAATCGCTGCGCTACACCCGCCCTGGCATGTGTGCAACGGCACATTTACGGCGGGAAAACAGGGGCCATATCGAGTGGACGAGTTGCTCTCAGTGAAAAATCGAAAACAAACGATCATTTGGCTCGCGCTGCCTTGAGAGCCCGTAGCGCTCTGAAGGGTGCTCTTCGTAGATCACATAGAGCGGACCCGGATCCAAGATCCAGTTGGATTTTTTTATTTAATTTTACTTAGTTCATAAAATTGCAGGTCTCAGCTACTCTAGCGACACTTTTTCTCTCCTTTGATCAATTCAGTTTGTAAATCCAGAGGAAATCGCTCGTATCCTTTCAGATTCTATCGAGAATCGCTGTCCAGAAGCTCGATGACGGTTAACGTCATTGGCGTCGCCCAAGGCGATAACACAAAGCCAGAGTTCATCGACTGGCAACAGAGTATGTCTGTCAGCTTGAATCGGTCGTAGCTTCTAAGTGATTTTCCGGTTCTTTTTGGTTACAGGGTGACGAATGAAAAACCAAATTCCATCGCTGGACACTAAATTTTCATAGGAGTGTTAGTGACTATTCGAAAGCTGAGATTTCTGGCTACAACTCCACGTCGCCGGTTTTCGAAAACGCTCTCTGAAGCGCTACAAAAACCGTAAGAAACTTAGCCTCAGATGCGCATAGTTCTCGCCGGACAGAGCTCTCTTTCTTCGGGCTATTGCTTTTTCGAAATGTAGCGACGTGGGAATGCAGCTTCAAGTCTCGGTTTTTAAGTAGTTACTAGCACTTCTATGAAAAGTTCCCATCCAGCGAATGAGCTCGGTTTCTCATTTGTCCCCTTACAGCCAAAAAGAACCGATTTTCCTTTTCTTTGAGTAGTCCTCTTCAGAGGCGAAAATTCTCATTGATTATGTCGATCTATTCGAAGATATAGATCGGAGACACTTTTTGTAAGTATAAACAGTTTTTTTCTTTGATATTACAGCTAATAGCAAATATCTATAAGTATTACAGAAAGCAATAGATAATATAGTGAATAGAAAGGAGTATAATCAATTATGGAAAAGCGTTTAAAAAAAGTGAAAGCAGGGAAAAAGGATAGTATTTTGCAACGCCGACATTTGCTCCAATATTTAAACAAAATTATGTAGTACAAAAGTAACCTTTATTTTGATATTCATGATCATATATTTGATAACATAATAATAACTTATATTGTAACCTTTTCGAGTCCGTGGACCCACCTGCTCTGCACTTCTGACCCCCGGCGCTGCACTGTCTACTCCACCTCCTCCGCATCTCAAACCGCCAGCATGGGAACACATTTGATGTATTACTGTATTATTTCTATTGTATTATCGTTTTTATTTTCCTACTTGTAACGACATAATATAATATAGTATTTGCTAATATAAAATGGGAAAATCGCAGCAATAATACAATTGAAACAATACAATAATACATTTAATGCGTTTCCATGTTGGAGATTAGAGGTGGAGAGAAGGCAGGTCCACGGTCTCGAAAGGGTTACATTTATTCATATATTCCAGTAATAGTAGGGAATTTCCCTATATTTCATTCATCGAAGGAAATTTTGCTCAATTCTGAGAGATAGCGTTTGTCTTCTCCGGCTAGGTCATAGAGTTCGATGACATTTTGGAATTTATGCGACTTGTAGAATATGGATCCTCGACGACCACCACACCTCGTGTCTCTCTTCTGGCATTCTCAGTGGTTTTTGAGATGAAAAAAGCCACCATCAAATGTAGACGTCTCCTTGTACATGTGACTAAACGGAAATTCTATGAAGTTGGAGGACGAAGGCGGAAATCACAGAGGCGGAGCGGTGTGACTAAGAAGTCAGTGGGGCTTTCCTTTTCTTCTTTTTAGTCTTTTCACCCAGATTTTTTCAATATTGATATACTTTGTAGTTTTCCAGAGATAGAAGCCTGGTTCTGGAGCTCTTCACCCATCTCTCGTCAGTCTTTCCCAGCGGTGAAATCGACAACCTCTCTTATGATGATTGGTCATGTCGGTCAAAATCGTTTTTTCATAACACAAAGAAGCTGCTCAACCTCGACGATTCGTCATTGGTAAGGATTGTTCAATTAATAGATCGTAGGTTTAACATTCTTCGATGATTAAGCTCTATTTCTTCATTACAATGAGAAACTGCTTGCTTTTTTTTTACTTTAGGAAAAACGGTGATGGCTTTTTCACAAGTTTGCTCTCGACTTAGACGATTAATACGCGATAATATCTCTTCATTGGAACGAGTCATGGTAATCAGTTTTTGTTTAATAATAGTGGCACAATCCCGTTATCTCCAATCATTTGCCAACCTTTTGTAAACAAATATTCTTCTTTCTTTTTCAAATTTGTCTACTGGATAGCATAAATTTTGGCGATTTCGATACTGCGCTTTAATTCTAGGAAGGACTTTTAGGAGTGCTGTGGTAGCGAAAATAGAATTGAATTCCACACCTGGCGCGCATTTCTTGTTGGTAAGTTGTGTGAATGGCTGTAGAGATGGAAATTTCTCAACATTCACAATAAACGGCACCGAGGCGGCTAGGGTCTGTGGATTGCCTTTTAGCAGGCCTTTAGTAGTTATTTGGCATATATATATAAGTGATACTGAAGCTAAATCTGGTTTCTGACAAAGTCTTCACAGAGCGCTGGAAGATCGGGAAGAAGATTACGTTTCGTTCTCCTAGTCTTAGGCTTAGTAGCGAGTTTATTTGCCAATATAAAGTGGAAATAAAAACCTTAGCTTATAGGACGATAAAATAAAACTCCTTCTACAATTCAGTTACGGAAACCTAGAAATTTTTGCGAAATGGAGAAATTCCAAATAATTAGCGAAAACCGCGAGATAGGGCTAATGCGCGCCGAGTGTGAAATCCAAGTTTATATCCGCGGCTACAACGCACTATAAAGGCATTTCCAGGAAACAAACTTAGTACTAGTACCGCCAAAACACAAGCTTAAAAGTCTGAGAAGAATCAAAAGTGGTCTTGTCTCCATAGGGTTGAAAAATGACTGATGAATACGAAAAGTGTCTATTTTTTTCTCACTTCTTTGGGACGTCATCTTTCTTTTTTTTTCTGAAGGTATTTCTTTCACTAGCTCTTATTTTAGTGATATTTTCAGTCTTCTACTTACGAAATTTTCATTGATTTTAACAAGCACACGAAACAAGACGACGTTCGAGCGTTGAAGTGTTGTCGTTCCATTCAAGATACTGCATACTACGGTGAATCTCTTAGTGAAGTCATTCCTCCGATTCTTTTGTGCCAGCTTCGGGTTAGTGTCGATTTATCAGCCGTTTGACTTCTGCAGACCCAAACTAGGGGTGTATAACAGACAAAAGCTCTCATCCCATCGTGGGAACGACTCCATCACTCTGCCACAACGTGGAAGGCTCCATCACCCCACCCATTCCCTCCGCGACTCTAACCTCAGCGTGGCAATCACTGTTTGTCACATTACTCTGTGCCACTGTACACCTGTCCATTGGGTAAAAAGGTTTCTGTTTCGATCCCTGCCACAACACTTCACTGTGGCTTTTTTTTTTGTTGTAATCTTTTTTCACCACAACATGCTCGAATCAATCATACAAAAAATCGCACCATAACTCGAATATTATACCGTAACAAAATCGATCAATATATGTATTTTTATTTATCACCATTTGTTAGAAATCGTCCCCATGCTGAGGCAGAAGAGGTGGGGTCGTTTTCACGCTGGCGGTTACAGCCTTTGGCAGTCTGAGCACGCAGAATTCAAAACTGTTAGTCAATTTCTACAGCGAATAACTATATTGACATTATTTGCAGATCACCTTTGGTAACAATGTTACGGTGCCAAGATGGGTTCTCGAGATCTACCGCCTTTACAAAGAATGTCGACTTGTCCCTATTGCACTGATCTTCGGCGGTGGTAGTTCGTGCTTCGAAGGTCTGTTGAGTAAGATAGTACAATTTTATCCTTCTTGTTTTCTATTTGAATTCTTTAGTTTTATTACTTTTAGCAATGCCATGATGTTATGAATATACATTTAGATTAATAATGATATGCAAGACATTCGACTCCCACTAGGGAATTGAACCTCCGTTTCACCAAAATCGCAGCACATGCCAGTGCTACACCACCGAGGCCTCCGCTCTGCTACCACTCCTTCGTTATAAACTATCGGTAACTATCAATCGGGTTTAAGGCAAGTATGTGCTTACCCGACCAAACCCGTTAATGGTGCTTGCGCTCGTCTGCGACAGGGCATACAGAAGGAGTGCTAGCAGAGCGGTGACCTCGGTGCTGTAGTGGTAGCATGCGTCGTCAGTATGTGTAAAACATGGATTTAAATCCTGCCCGGGTCGAAGCCTGCCACTCTTTACCCTTGTTATCTTCATGATATTAGTCATAGCGTACTTTGAAGTAAAAGATTACAGGAGCCGACCTACGTTATTTCTTTGAGCACGACTTTATCGCTTTTGTACGTCTATTTTCTCCTCATTTGAAAGAGGTGCAGCTAGCGACATCAAGGTGAATTCGTTTTGACAATCATTCATTTCCAAACTTGCCGTTTGAATGTCTCTACATTTGCAGGTTATTCGCAATGAGCGCTTTTCCGCACCTTTTATTTTCGATGATAAATCGATTATTAATATTTGGAATCACTTACGAACAACCGTCTGTACGCTATACCAGCGAAGATATTGGCAGAGTTGTACAAGTACGTTCATTTCCTCATATCTTATCGTTCTCCCGCCATGTCGTAATTAAATAAACCCGTATAACAAAATACTTGGGCGCCACTAGTACAGTGTTTTGAGACGCCTTGAGATGTATACATAGTCGATAGTTCGTTCCCGCGCCTAAGGCTCACCGGGCTTTCGATCTCTCCGAGGTCGACGAATTGATACCACACTTATCTGCGCGCATAGCATCATTGACTTGATAATTCGGCAGGCCAGAGCGAGTCATTGAAATGCTAAACATGCATTCAGCCACCTCTTACTATGCCTGATAAAGTGAATTTCAAAGCGCATCTTGAAGGGACTGACCAACCCCAGGAGCTTTATCCTTTTTTTAAACAAAATGTTTATTGTTATTGTTGAAGGGTAAAGGACAAAGCTCTCGGCGTTGATCAATCCCTTAGAGAGGAAACCCACTTCTTCCATAACATCAAGCATAATTTGAGATGATTGAATGCATATCTGGTCTGTACAATGACTCGCGCTGGCCCACAGCTGTATAGAGTCAGTGCTGCTTATATTCCCAGACTAATCTGAGACTAGTCCGATACCACTTTACCGACCCCGGAGGGCTGAAAAAGCTTGGTGAACCGTGAGCGCGAGGTAGGACCATCGACTTCGTCTGCGACGCAGAGCACCTCTGACCACTAATCCACATGCGCTCCTATTGTTGAAGATCCCCTCAAAATCCAGCCTGTTCCAGCTCTGGCGGTTCAGTCCAAAAGCGCACAGTTGTGATGTATTCATAAATCGTTCCTATGGATATGACGAGGTGAACTGGTTGCTCTACGAAGCAGAAACGATAATTGACGGAAATCGGCTGACAGATATTACAGTGGAACATGCCTTTCTCGACGGTGTGACCCTGCATTTTCACTTGCATTAGACACTGGTCGTTTATATGGAGGATTTGAGATGTATACGTATATGCACGCACGTATATACATATATATGAATATGCATACATGTATATATACGTGCATATATACGAACGTATATGCCACATCTATGTAGTTGTGTATATATGTACATACGTACGTATACGGCACATATGTTAGCATATATACGCATATGTATATCTTACAACATTTCTTTCGAAGGCTATGACACCATATATCATTATTATTTTCTTCGAGAATAACACCTACTCTGTATTATTATGAGAAATGTGCAGTTTTTTTTTTACAGGTCTCTCTTATGTCTTTAGTATAACTTCTGTTACGAGTCACTGTTTTACGGTATAAGAGACTACTTTCATTATTTTCGCATTTTTATCAGATTTCATCACTCGACAAAAATCTAGTCAATAATCCGTATGTTTTTCTCAAAACACTTCAATCGTGTGTTCACTCTTCAACTATCTAAGTGATCAACAAGACTTTTTGGATATCAACGTTGAGTGAAGAATATTTTTTCAATTTCAATGAAACTTTAAATATGTCTTTAAAGAATCTATGTCCTTTACTCTAATGTACATAATGATACGAGGCTGTTTTCAATTTCTATTTCACTTTTCTTTGAAAATTTGATACCTCAGCTCGCTGCAGTCAAAACAGGAGGAACGCAGAATGGTAATATGTCTATGCCGGCTATAACACACAGTGAGGATGTTATGTTCTAGTCTCAGTGAGACAACAGTGTGACGTATATGTCTGTCATTCGTGTAGTATGCTAGTGGCTTCAAATAGGACGATACGTTGTATCGCAGAAAACGTGCCAGCAGAACAGGAGTCTCGATAGTGCACTGGTTAGCACGCGCTTCCGCGACGAGTAAGACAAGGGTTCAACTCCCGTCTAAAGTCGAGGCTTTTGCATACCACTTAACATTATCAGATATATAGTCATAACATCCTACCACGGTTCAAAACGCAGTTAGAAAATATTGATCCAGGTAATATCGGTCCTTTTGCCACATAGTATCTTTCCTTGATTTCAATCAGTGGTGGAGCAGTTCTCCTGGAACATCAAGTTGTTCAGGAATACATTATCGATTGATGTTGACATATCTACCCTGAACCTTTGATAATGCGAACTGGTTAAGACAAAAGCGGTCCATGAGGTCCAATCTTTTACTTTTATTGTGACAAGAATAATCTAAGCTGAAATGCATCACGTGTAGGCTTATGTGATGGTTTTGTTCCTATCGATTACGTGCTGCAGCCGTCGTTTGGATCTAAAAATTTTGTCATATCCTTGTGCCAACCAGTACACTATATATCCAATGATGTTTAGTGATATGCAAAGCATTCAACCTCAGACGGAAGTTGAACCAGCGTCTCACTCATAGTGGAGGTGAGTAGAGTGTTAACAGAGCGATGGCCTCGGGTGGTGTAGCGCTATCACGCGCCTCCGTATGGGTGGAACGCGGGTTCATCTACCGTTCGGGGTCAAAAATTTTGCATATCACTCGACATCCTCGACAGTTCTTTGCCTGATGCACGCTTGATAAGTGTCTCCGTTTGCGCCTACTGCATCACCTGTATCACCTGTCGTCCCGTTGATCGTCGAGTGACTCGAGCGGGTACCAGCAACTCTTCCATTTTTCCCTATCGCGTGCAAGAGTAGCCCAGTGGGTCCTCCTTGCTCTAGGAATTCGCTGAGCATCATATCTTTCTTCCATCGCTTTCGTGAAGAAATCGGACCAACGGGTCAGTGGTCTTCCTTTAGAGCGCTTGACGTCCCGAGGAATCCAGTCGGTAACGGCTCTCGTCCATCGGTTGTCGTTGAAGCGCATCACGTGTCCGGCCCACCTTATTTTCGATATCCTGGCGTGTAGAACGGCGTCTCTGATTTTCGATCGTTGACGTAGGTCGGAAGTTCGGATCCTTTGTCTCATTTGCGAAATACGAGATACTCCTAGCATCGACCTTTCGACTGCGCGTTCGATGACGGCAAGTGATCTTTCATCCTGCTTGCGTAGCGACCAGGTTTCTGCTGCATACGTTAGGGCAGGGATAATTGTCGAGTCGAAAAGGTGGGCACGGAGTCGGATGTTCTTTGTCCTCTTCACTACATCTTCGATGCTCTTAAACGTTCTCCAAGCCGCTCGTTTCCTCCTGCTCAACTCTGGGGCTAGGTCGTTCATCATGTTGATTTCACGACCTAAATAGATGTAACTGGAGCATTCGGAAATTGTCGTTCCGTTGAGCGTGAATGGGGCATCAGAAACCCATCCGTTTCTCATGAACATTGTTTTCGTTAGATTCAGTTGAAGACCGATCTTTCCACAGGCGTTATCGAAATCAGTCAACATTCGTTCCGCTTGGCTGATGTTTGGTGTTATGAGAACGATATCGTCAGCAAAGCGAAGATGGTTTAATTGTCGACCGTCAATTTTCACTCCCATTTCGTCCCATTCTAATGTTCGCATGACGTTTTGTAGGGTGGCAGTGAATAGTTTTGGCGATATTGTATCGCCTTGTCGAACCCCTCTTCTTACGTCAATGGTGATATTGTTGTAGAAGCCTACTGCATAAGCTCTATTAAATGATCTTAATGGAAGCTCTGAAGCCATTATCTCTATCGATCTACCTCTATAGTGATTATGCGAATATTTCCAAAATTTGAAGATGATTCTGGGGCGGTAACGAATACCGCGTGGTAAATTGTGGAATTTCCTGGAATGCTATTCAAACAATTCTCACTGGAGTCTCAAAGTAACACAATTACAGTGTTCCCATGGACTACAGAAAGTAAACTTTACCTAGTTGAATCCTAGTGGGACGAGAGGTTCGATGATACCGGGACGGAATCGAACCGCATCATGCTTGTGATGAGAAGCATCATTACCAATCTGCTATCTGCCTGTCATTCTTATTGAATCAAACACTTCTCAAAATTCTTTACTTTTCCTACTAAAACGGGACTTGGACTACGGAGCTATCGTGAATTCAACGCCAAAACCTTCAAGCGAAAGGCTATGGTAAGGTGATGTTGCGAAATCTCAGTGTGCATCATATCGAATTAGCACATTCTTGAAGGTTTAGCCGTCCCACAATCTTTAAAACCGGTCACTGTCTGTTAAATTAGGTGTTGAAATGATGCCGAAGAACATTTGTCACAAAGTTAGCTTCCTAGGAGAGTGGCTGCTTGAGGAGTCACTGCAGAAAAACAGCATTTGGTTCCAATAAATGAAGAGCACTAAGATGACAAGATCAGGATTGAAGTCTTACAAATTCTACTCTCAGTGTCATAGTTCGTTAGTCGAACACCTCTGTAGACTACGTGGTAAGAGGATTTAGCAGTAAAAAAGAAAGCTACTAAGCGAAAATAACAAGAATTGAGCATAAAATAACGCACTTACCAAATTTCAATATGGCCCGAAACGACCTTATAATCCTACTATATAGTAGGTAAGAGAATTCTACTAACATTAACACATTCATAAAGAAATGATAAGATGACCAAATGCCTCTGGATGGTATATATCAGCCATTTTAGAAGATTGTGTGGTATGCAAAAAAACCGACCTTAGGCGGGAGTTGAACCCGTATTTCCCCTTTGCCGGGGTGCGTCAGCAACCAACCCTTAACGTCTTTGCTTTGGTATTAGAACATATTGGCCTTAACCCACTCGGATCCGTGGACTCACAGCTTCCGCATCACTAACTGATAACTTTGGACGCTCTGCTCCATTTCCTCTGTTTATCTGACCCCACCGAGCCACTACTAGACGCAGCAATGTTCCACTGTTTTACGCAACAACTTGCCATTGTGAGACGCAGCATGCTGAGGGTTAAAGATGTAGAGGAGGTGAAGAAAACCGTCAGAGTTGCCACATGGAGATGAAAAGGGTATGGGTCCACGGTCTCGAAAAGGTTATTCCTAGTTACGCTAATACTTCTTTTGCACATGTACAAGCTATATTTCTTTAGGAGTTGGCTACTGACATCTTCCATAGTTCATGCCGAAAAACGAGTGGTCGCAAAGGCGGCTTTGGCAATGAGATGGTAGCATGCGCCTCTACTAATAGTGGAACGCGGGTTTAACTTTCGCCTAAATCGAATCCTTGCATACCACTCAGTCTTCATAGATGTATACTTCAACATCGTACCACTCCTTCAATGCATTAAAGTGAAGAAACATAGTAGCATTTTTACATCTTAGCATTTCTACACTGTGTTGCTAAGGTCGTTCTCTACTTTTCAGTTTTCAGGATGCTTTTCTTGCATAATGCATAGCAATACTGATCGAGAAATACCATACCTTTCGTTTTAAGTGTGCTCAAATTTCAATATGCCTAATAGTATTTTTGAGCCATGCATGTCGTCTGTTATGGGCACTTCTGCAGTGCACACACATTTTTCGGCCTTGCACGCTCGTCAGCTGCACGGTGCCTTTCCGGTTTATTCAATCCCTCTGGGACCTATCTCTTGTATAAAAGAATCGACGATGGACGTTTTACATAGCGAAGCACGTGTATTGCAGCATAGAAGTGCCCATAATAAACCCCATGCATGGCTGAAAGATGACTATCAGGCATACCGGTCGAATTGCCGACACATGAAAAGAGGCATGTTCCATGGTTTCTTGGAAGGTTTAAAGAAACATCCATTTCCCAGTAATGAAACGTGTTCTTCCTACACCTGTTCTACCATATATCGAGAGAGATTTCTTCTCAACGGATCTGCTCCATAGCTTCTTGATTAATGACTAGACTGATATATAAGAAATACTTTATTCTTTGTCTTCTTTCTCCAACTTCTTTATTTCAACATTTCCAAGCACTCTTCCCGTATTACTAAGAGCGCGGTAATCCGTACCGTAGTCAGCAATGCGAAATAACTTGTCCATTTCCTAAGAGTGGAACGTGACTTCGCACAAATAATCAAAACGCTCCGAAAAAGCAATATTGAATGACATATACCTGAATAATAAGTTGTGAGCGATCAGGTATGAATTGCAGCTCAGGACAATTAACGCCGAGCAAGTCGGACAAGACTCTACGTAAAAGATGGCGCTGGGTTTTCAAGATTTCCTCGTGTTCCTAAAGCGAACTTACTCCATTTTCGTGTTTTTCGGTTATGAGGGAACGAGTGAAAAACCAACCTAATTCGTTCTACAGGAAATCTTCATAGGAGTGTTAGAAAGCATTCGAAAGCTGCGATTTCTGACCACAACCCATGTCGCTGGTTTTTCGAAGCACCCTTTTATAGCACGATCCACACAAGACTATATCGGTGACGTATAGCTGTGCTGTAGCCAGAAATCTCAGCTTTCAAATAATTACTAAACTCTCCTATGAAAAGTACCTCTACAGCGAATGAAATCGCTTTTTCATCTGTCCCCTCATAACCGAACAGAACCATTTACCAAAGCGACGAAGCTTGTTACAAAATTAGCAGTCAGACCTCATCATTGACTCCGTTGCAAAGCCACCACACTCTTATCTCAGTAAACGATGCATTAACTTTCACCTGAAAAAAAGACTGTAGAAGCTCTTCACTGATCATGCACAAGCTGTATTTCAAAAAAATGGCGTCAGAATGATGGAATCAATGGTAAATACCTTAGTGAACTCGATAGAACTAAGATTTATCTCCTCGCTAGTTGATATCGCTTCTATGATTTTTGATTGGACAATGCTTGACAGCTGAGCAATTTTCTTCTGATCCAAATGACGTTGACGTTGTCCAAGCGATCTCAGCAATATGCGATCTTCCAGACTGCAATCAGACCTTCGATTCGAGTGAAATTAATATAATAAGACTTTTACGAATCAAACCCTCACTACATAATTCTCCCCTCAAAAATAAGAAAGTGAAAAAACATGTTCTTCAGAATAAAAAAGCAGACAAACCCCAAATCCCATCCAATGCGCTTGCCCATTACTCGCTGAAAAGTTTCTTCCCATAACTAGTTCATAACGCCATGCTTGTCGAGGCAAAATACAATTTCCTAAAGAATCAGTCTATAGGACACGATATTGATTCCAGACCGCTGAAATATACATTGAAATAATAAAAAAGATAAAACTCTCGGCGTTCATCAACCCCTGAGAAATGCTCCACGCATTCTTCTTCAATTCCAAGTTTCATTGTGATGATTGGATGCATATCTGGCCTTTACAATGTTTTACGGTGGCCTACCGATGTACGAAGTCAGTACTTCTAATCTTCTCAGACAAGTCTGGAACCAATTTACCGACGTCGTAGGGATGGAAGGCATGGTGAGCCATCAGCGTGAGGTCGAACCATTGACTTTGTGTGCGATACACATCACCTCTAACTAATGCGCCACATGGGCTCTGAATGTATTTTATTTGTATTTTTTATGACATGACGTCTGCTGACAAGTCCAGCAGTAGCTAATGACCGGAGAGAAATGGCTTTTTCTGAGATAGATTGCACTACTAATTCAAAAATTCTTAACATCCAACCACTGGTCCTTCCTGTTTTTTTCGACCTTGTTACAAATTTATGGATGTACCGCAGTCCCATCGGTTGAAGCATTCGACCTTTCAAAATAGAACCAAACGACATCATTCCAAGTGCTGAAACATTATTGACTTCAAGAGACATATAGGACGAGAGGTTTCTCTACTGCCTAGGAATAATCGTTATGACGTAAAAGTTACTGCTATCTATATGATATCGAAAGTAACACGTATCCATCCGATAGGCTGGTTTTGTGAGGCAAAAAGAATGGATGAAGTTCCCAGTATCAATAAATCCTTGAAGGGTTGTGCCACGCACTCATCTTCATTAAGGATCGTTTGAAGTGATTGAATGCATATTCAGCCTCTACAATGGCTCGCCGAAGCTCTCCTATCTCACTGCTTTTATGCTTCCGGATAAGGACTAACATCAGTTCACCGGCCCCGGAGGAATGGAACGCTTGGTGAGCATTAAGCACAGGATCGAACCATCAAGCATCGACTAGAAAGACCACTGTGTGTCACATAGCACCTCTTACCACTGCGCCTTACGCGCTCGGTATCATGGATTGTCTATAACTTGTACATTACCAGGAATCTTCTGATGCTGACACACACTTCGCTATTACACAACAACTGTGCTATCTTTCGAAGTCTTTTTGAGCTGATTTAGCATATTTTGGAAAAGCTAGCTCTTCTTCACGACTACCACTCTCTAACATGGTGCTCGGAGCTCCTCAGAACACTGAAACAATGGAATCATTCGGCCAGATAATCCTGCCAGGCTTCAAAACTTTAGAAATATGGTTACACGTCCGCATTCTTGTAAAAACCAAGATTTGTACTGAGCAGCTGTTTCACAGGTCAACCCCTAAACAGTAGCCTTTACTACCTCTCTTGCAAGATAACCCTTTGAGGACCATGTGAATCTCTTTAATGCTCAGCCCGTGACGTCAAATCTCACCCAGCTACAGTAATGACGGCTTCGGGCTTAATGGAAAAGCGGGCAGATAGCCAAACAGGCATACACAGATATGGAAATGCCGCATGCCTAACTATCGCGCCAGCGACGCCGCGGCGCCGTCTGCCTATCAACGCTGGTCTTCAAGGGGATAAATGAAGGTCCGTAGATCACAGTGGCCTAACCAACTGCGAACAAATTCACAGATGTCTGTGAAGTAGGGAGCAAGGTCAACATCTCCAGATTGACAAAATGAAGTTTGTAAAAAGAAAGTATGTTGTATCGCCAGAGGAAAGTGATTTCTACAAATGTATTTTGTGGTAAATCTGAGCTCATCACAAAGCTTGCTCTTCTGCGCATCGAACGAAAACATTCATTGCCTACAGAACCTTCAGTATGGAGCTGTCCGACGAGAAAAACGCCTGCTGCGCTACTTCCACTACAAATTCGGTATCAATGGTCTCAGGCTCATGACAAATATAGCTAAGAAAATTGAGTAAGAAAGCGATCATTCGATTCTGAAGTTGAACCTGCGTTCCACTCATGCCCGAAAAAGCGTGCTACTACTACATCACCAAGGCCACACGCTCCCTAGCAACCAACACTCATCCTCAGCATCTCAATATCTTGGCTTTCAGTCACCAACCCGTAGCAGATGTAGGCGGGGTGAGACATTTCACTTTCCCAACCTAGTTGAGCTGACGGCCAATCCTTCATATATAGTAACTCACGATTTATGTTTTAACTGCTCGCCACTGCTATATCATTTCAACTATATCCGCGCGGAATCTCTATGCTGCCGGAAATGTGGCTGAATCGTCTTAATGCGGAAGGAGACTACTTGAATTGTCTTAATTTTGAGTGAATTGGGTGTACAAATGAACTGCTTCTATGCATTTTGAAAATACAAGAGGAATTTTTCTACAATCTGTTATAACGCATTTTGGAACAACCATTGTGCTAGCTGGACACATGAATTTTTCAACTAATTCAGTATAAAATGGAAAGGAAGAGAAACAGGAAGCGTTTCACACGTTAAGAGGAGAATGGTGTGAGATGACGAGACTCAGAGATGGACCACATTCCCATAATCACATATAAACTCTGAGGGCTCAAGATATTATGCTCTGCGACTTTTTACAACAAATAATGACAGGATGCATCGTGTTAGTCTTCTTAATTTATTACATTCACTAGTGAAATCTTCAAAAGAAACAATCTAGATATGATGTTATCACTGCTGATCTCCAGCTCCTACGAGTCTATCTAATCTAGAAAGATATCGTTGACGATTCTTTTCTATCAATGTCCATTTTCTCTCCGCAAACACATTCTTCCATTGCGAAGGATCAGATGGTATCTGAAGGAAAAGAAATGCAATGAATATCGTTTTAGTACTGCGTTTGAATGTCACCTTTTCCGGATAGCTTTGTAAATGGGACTAATTTTCCAGATCGTATGCGTTCAACAGTGACCTGAAACAGAAATGAAGATATTACGAGGATCATCACAGTGTTTCTCAATGTGAAATTTTTTTAGAACCTGATGGTCTTTCGTGCTCTCAAGATCCATTCTGATGTCGAGAATCGATACAGAAGGGTACATGATTTGCTTGATTCGACATAGCAATTTCGTCAAGCATTCGCTTATCAGGCATTCCCTTCTAAAAATCATTACCTAGTTTGTTTTCTTTGGTAGGCTCCCAACTTCATAATAAAGTGGGCCACCTTGACAGGGACTGGAACAGATCTTGAATGGAAGAATCTCTTAGCTGCCTCACCAGATCGACTTGAGTAAGGTTGGTGACCTTTAAACCCAAGGTGTTCGGCAATGCAAGACTGCACTCTCTTCGCGAAATCTTCTGCTGATTCCTAACAGAACTAAATAAGTATTCACTGTCCAGGCTTTGACTAATGAAATTTTATGGCAAAATGTAACTTACTTGATCACCTCTCTGCATAACTGGAAGCCAGTTGAGATGATAAATAGTCACAGGTACGAATGCGAACCACGCTACATCTGTCCACCATGTCGATCCAAGGACAGAAGGAGACACATTAAACAACGGGCGCGATACCCGCACAGCCAGTGGTTGTACCTGGCTAGACGCCTCACATGGCCACGGAACTAAAATGATCTAGTGTCACTTGTTATTCATACTTTGTCCCTCTAGCTACATCCAAATTGAAGAACAAATCTACCGCAGTTACCTATTGTCGAAATTCGAAGCATATACAAGCAACAAAAAAGGGCGTACTTCAATCACACACCTAATCATTTCGGCACCGTGGACCCACCTCCTTTGCATCTCCAACCACCAGCGAGAGAACGCATTAGATGTATTATTATGTCATTTCAAACATTGCAATCGACTATTTTGAGACCATGCCCAAGAACAGTATTATCTAAAAATATATTTTGAGCCTTTCATGAGATCAGTTATGGGCACTTTATATAGTGTCAAGAGACGTGTTTCGGCCTTGCAGCCTCGTCAGTTGCACTGTGGTTTTTCGCACAGTGAGTTCCTCAGGATCGACCCCTACATAGAAGAATCGACGACTAAATTTTTACATTCGACGTACGGTAAACTACTGACACTATCAAAGAACGCCACGGTGATTGTTTGCACCGTATGTCGACTGTAAAAGTTTGTCGTCGATTCTTCTAGATAGGGGGGTCGATCCTGAGGAACTCACTGAACGAAAAAGCACCGTGTGCAAGGACAAGGCTGTAAGGTCGAAACAAGTGTCTTGCTTATATACGCGCCTATAACAGATCTCATGAAAGGCTCGAGATCACAATTTCAGAGTATATTGATCATTTTAACTATATTCTGCTGCTATCTTCTTACTTATAACAACATAATATATTAAAATGCAACATATCATAGGAATTAACATTAAACAATACAATAGAAATAACACATTCAATCCATTCCCACGCTATGGGTTACAGATGCGGAGGAGGTAGGCCCACTGTCGCGGAAGGGTTAAACAGATTGATATAACAAGTTGCGTAAGAAGTTCGCACGGTTTTCGTCCTTGGTATGATTTTTGCTGTGAAACTGCATAATTTTGGTATCGTTCAATTGCGCATTTTATTGCGAACATCTTGATATCCAACTTGCCTATACCTGCTTTGGAGACGGAGATGTTGCGGGAACAAATTCGCTTGCTACTCACGCCCCACCCATACTTAAAATTCTCTCTATCTAGCACACAACGTTGAAAACATTTACTCCAATATGTGACAACGCTTATTTCCAAAAGGCAATCGCGAGAAACTTGTCTTAACTTATTTTGCATCGCACACGATAGAACTTTCACTAGTAGACATGCCATCGCAATGTCACTTCAGCGAACAACTCCTCCCTTCGATTACTTTTCCCGATGTATAACCCTCATTATTTCTGATAAGAGCAGAAAAAAGTTTCTGGAGGCAAATTCAGTGGACACAGGCTAACGAATGCACACTCTGTAAAAACCACTGCACTGTGTACACAAGGACTGGAAAACACACTCAATGTGGACGACCAGTGGGTGCGCAGAACGGGCAAATTTCAAACTCCCAAGTGAATTTGAAAACCGATTAATGCTCAGGATCAAAAAAACGTTGATTTCCTAGGATAGTTTTCGCCAATTATGCTGAAAATACGGGCTAGACGAACACATCGCATGATCCACTCACTGAATGTCACTCACTGGGCAGCACTAAATGAACAAAGGGCATCATATAGGAGCTATCACAGAGAGAATTACTTTTAGGTTATAAGACTGGGAAAGAATAATCTTTGTTTTATAAAAGCTTTCAAAATTAGTATAACATCATGCATTGCGGCGTTACCATAAAACGCAGATGCTGGAAGTGCCGAGTCATACACGACTCGCAGTTGCTGAATACAATTTTACTTTTCAACTAAACAAACATCTTAGCTCATGTCGAACTGTATGATTTGAAGCAGAAACCGACAGAATCCTAAGATCCTTATGGACAAGGTACACGTCATGTTATTTTTCCATAGTGAAATGCTCACTTTCGATAGAACACAAATACCGCCGTTTCTTTAGTTTAGCAATAAGTTATATTATCTTTGAAAGTTTCAGCACTAAGGACAGTTATTGTACCGCTATTTGAACACTTAAAAACTTTTGCTGCTTTGAAAGATACTAGTGTAAGTTTTTCCTAAGTATAAATCTCTTCCATAATAGTGTCTTTCCTTCTTTCTCACTTCACACCAGTCTCCATCTTTCTATATATCGAAAGACCAGCACCATTAACAAACTCACTTGAATTCAGCATACCAGTGCGACCGCTAGTAACAGCACCTTCAGGAAACGACAAAAGTGGAAGATTACTATTTTCTAAGTGGATGCGAGCACGACGTACAAGCTCGTCGTGCCCAATGCGTGCACCAAGGTCAAGGTAGCCGAACCACCTTAAATTAATTGAATAATTTATTCTCAAATAAACACAGCACAAACAGCTACATACCACCTGACCACAGGGGAATACTCCACGTCGAGGAGAATACGCAAGGTTCAACGAGTTCCACAGCAACGTCATCAAGAACGCTTACGTGATTGGCGCAAATGACACCCGTTTTGGGATTTCTAGAGAGCCACAGATGTCTTTCATGAAAATGAATCATGAATGCTAATACTAAAAACGTCAGCAACCACTAACTTGTACGACAATCCCTAGAAAGATATAAGAAGAGTGACTACATAGTACTGACTACAAGTCCACATACCTTTCTCCTTCAGTTCGTACAAGAATACCCAAAACGGAGCACATTACGCGCAACACCACACACCGCACCATCGTAGATTTTCTCAGCAAAGAAGCGACAATTACTGTGTGCAAACCGATAAACAATCGAATAAGGAAGACAGCACATCCTGCAAACTTTACAAAGACAACATTACTTTGAGAATCATTTTTTCTCTGACTATTGAAGAAATACAATCTAGAGTGCAAATAACCTAGAAAAAGCACTCTTCCGTTATTCGCACCTACTCCAAATCCATGGAGAAACGCGTTTCTTCTTTTCTTAGAGTTTAAGTAATCGTTCTAAATCCAGAGAAATTCGATGGAGTATTCGGTTTTCAGATGGCATTTTACTGAGTCGTAGCATTAAAGATAAAATCACAGCTTTTTTTGACTACAAGGAAGCAAATGAAAAACCGACCTAATTCGCTGGAGAAGAATTTTTATCGGCGTGTTAGTAATCATTCGAAAGGTGAGACTCCGGGCTACAGCCCCACATGGGCGGTTCTTGAGAACACGCTTTTACAACGCTGTGATCTCCATGCAAAACCTTGTCTCAGATGCGCATATTTCTCGCTATCAGAGAAGCAGTCCATTCGAATATAAGCACAGTGTTGGAATCAAAAACGATTACGCTATCGAATGATTACTGATAGTCCAAAAAAAGAGCTCTGTTCAGCGAAAAATATGCGCATACGCAACGCGAAAAATCTCGTTCTCGCGCTGCTGTAGCCTGAAGTGCCAGCTTTCGAATGGTTACTAACACTCCTATGAAAATTTCCTCTCCAGCGAATGAGGTCGGCTTTTCATCTGTCCCTTTATAATCATAAAGAACCAGTTATGTTTAACACTCTGTGTGCAATTCTTGTGAGACAAGGTGTGAGAGTGGCTCTGTATGGATCGGTCGGTTAATCGACGGCGCAGCGCGATTCACATGTGCGACGCGATTTTCGTTATTGAATTTGAGGTCTTTTCTCTGCTTTGAGAAAAACTCTAGACAGAGCATACGACTCTGATACTCGACGATTTTCTCTGCATGTCTATATATTTTCCGTGCATAATTCTAGGCTGCTTAGGCTTAATTGACGCGCTTATTTGGCAATAAAAAATGAAATGAAAAGTCTAAGCTCACAGGATGATAGCACAAAGTCTTCTCAATAACTAATACACAAAAAAAACCAGGAATCTCTACAAAATGTATAAAAATTTCCAAACAAGTATAGAAAAGCACGCGAAAATGCGCGAAGCGTGAGACTTGATCCGTTCTTGCGTCCTAGAGTACACTATCAGGGTCTCCACAAAAAAAAGTTTAGCTGTGAAATCTCCGAGATTAAAGCTATCGAATGATCACAAGAAGTCTAAGATAAAAACAAAAAACGCCTCGTTTCCAAGTTTCAAAAAATGGATTGCGATACCTAAAAAATACCTAAATAACATTAATTGTAGTGATCATAGTAATAGTAATCTATGGTCATAGAAATATCAATGATGGTAATGACAATAATAAAGTAATTTTTGATGACAATCAATACAAGGTAAAAAGATCCGTACCTATTGGTAAGTAAATAAGCAGCATCATTATTGTATAAGTGGTTGGTACACGATGTAAAAAGAATAATTTCTCTACTTCCACGGGAAAAGACATCTACAAGAAAAATTAGAAGAATAATAGTATACAAGATGAATATAAGTAATTATGTGTTATGATACAACTTCGAAAAGACAGCTACAATGACAAAAATATTTATTACACTACGTGAAAAACATATATGAAATTGTGATAATAGAATTCTGTCAAGAGTCGTCACGAAAGGTTTAAAACGAACAATCTTTCGCTAGAAAAACGAAACAAAAATAATGAGAAGAGCGCCAAGTGCCTTGGGCAAGAGTACAAACACTAACAGTAGTTAGATAATAATGAACAAAAACAAAGATAAAACAGGACACATGATAACTTCTGGGATTTCATCAATGATACGAACATTTTCTCAAGATTCAGCAGCCTTCAATAAGCGATTTTCCAAGTACAAAACAACATTTCGAAAAGAAAAGCAAGTTTTGTCTGAATGCTCGTTCCCACTAGGACGTCATTCGCCTATGACTTATCAAATGTCTCAAGAAGACTGTAGAATAAGACGAATATTTAGCCAACTTAATTCCATCACTATTCAAAATTACGACTGCATAAGGACTGCGTTCACCATAGATCTTTACAACCTAAGAACTAGAATGGAACTGATCTGAATCACGGAAAACCTAGGATAAAACACGTAGAGGAAATGCACATTCAAAGAAAACCAGTCTACGGAGCTGTAGCTTGCCTGTGACAATAGAACTGCTAATCTCGTAAACATGCGACTCAAAACGACCACAAAATATAAGATTGGAAGAATTCGATCTACATAATTGTGGCTTTAGGTAACAATAAAACTGCTGGCCTTGTAAAACTCGCGAACTAAAACGATCAGAAAACAAATAAACGATCATAAAACGCATCATCATGAAGAAACCCACGTCGGCGCAATTACTTGCTTATAGTGATGAAATTACCGATTCCATGAAACGTGTGAAATATGTATTATCACAGAATTACGTCATGGGTGGGAAATCGGAACAAACCGTCCTCGTGGCAAGCAGATCCGATCTGATACTATTTGCTGAAGACCTGCCTTCCCTTCAACCTGAAAACTGAACAGGAAATACTCGCAAAAAAAAACAATGGCAATTCAAAACTGAGGCAATGATAAAGAGGGTTATTTGAGATTTCGTCTGAATCCGTTCAAAGAACAGCCACGAATTAAATTTGACTAAGCACAAGATATAATCAAAGGATCCTTTTTCACTGCTTTGTCTCAGTGGTATGATGTTGTAAGTATGCTACTAAGCATACTGAATGGTACGCAAGAACCGATCCTAGGCGAAAGTCCAGTCCCCGATTCACTCTTACCGAGGAGGTGGTACCGCTTCAGCAAAGAGGTTACCGCTTTGCCAACTCTGCACTATCGCCGGTAAGGGTGAAACGCGGGTTGAAATCCCGCTCGTGATCGAAGTTTTGCGTACCGTTCAATTTTCTTATGCACAAAGAATTTATACAATGTAGATATTACGAGTTCGCTCAAGGATGATATTTTGTTATAGAAACCAATACTACTTCGCAAAAAGAACACTACCATTCAATCTTAAAGCCACTGAAGAATTGAGAATGGGTTCTGCGATACCATATCGATAAAAGCGACTAATTCATTCACAGTATCGGTTTCTGTATCTATCAGATCTACTTTGCTTGACTACCATCAGGCAATCTACGATTAACTTTCCTACAAACTACCACAAACAACTTTTTCGAAATGTTTGGGTCATATTGTAATACCTGGCATTAATTGAAAAGAGCTCATTGTCGCATGTATAAGTCGACGCTAGTGAAGACTTGTGATCCCATCGATTTTGGGTAAGCCTAAGCCTGAGCCTCTTGTAATTTCTTCTTGAAAGAACTCAATTGGAAAAACATTTCAAGAAATGATAGGATCACAACTCTGCACAGAGTCTACAACTTTAAAATCATTAGCCATAGTAAAAGACATGCAGTAGTACTACATCTATTTTCTTTTTAGGTATTTCATAGTTATAGGTAGATAAAGGTATTTCAGAAAGGAAAGGGAGAATCTGCGACAGACAGACACAAAACTTCTTGACGTTTAGGGTAAACATACCAAACGAACACCGCTTCGGGTTGATATGGCCGAATATCCTGTCGGAATCTCAACGCCATAGCAGTCACCAAATATGCGGAGCCTGAAAAGTATCCGAATATGACTTGTATCTCAAAGAAAAAAATTTATGTTTTAACCTATTTGTTCAACAACACCTTCTGGCTTGATGTCTATATAGTAAAGGTGAAAATAGGAAATTTTACATGCCACAATGGATGGTTTACAACATTACCCCCATACAAACTAAATAGCTGGCGTTTTCCCGTTACTTAGATTTCCCCTCATGAATTTCCACTTCACTGACCGATAAATGCACAATTTCCCGTTTAGTGGGTTATATCACCATTAAAACCTTGTCATACTGCAGAGGAAAGGCATCCTTTAACTTCCTATCCTTAATGGTAAAACGAACTAAAATGCCTCGACATTACAAGAAACATGCTTCGTGCGATTGTGCCATGGATCTGCTATGAATCTTCGGATTGGCCAGACTGATCGATAGTAATGAGCGCTATGTAAGACTTCCTGAGTAAAAGAACACATATAAACATCAGCCGCTCGAAAAAAAAAGGCCCATCTAATCTACGCATGGATAAGAGGTAGGGAAGGACGTCCAGAGGAGAAAGTGAAAGTAAAGGAGTTTCATAACCATAACATCTAAAACAAATAGCGTGCCCCATTAGGCAGCTAAGATCCCAAGCCTGATATTTTGATCTAAACGGAGGCGCACTGACCGAATGGTTGTGATGCTCGTCGCGGTGAGCGTGAAACCAAGCTTCACTCTTCAACTTTTTGCAAACGGTCAACAACAACGCTCTATGGAACGCAACAGCTAGGCTACACGCGAGATTGCTAGGAGACTTGTTCAACCAGTATTCTAGAACGTTAAAGAATACGATGAAAAACGGGTTAAATGCCAATAGTATTGGGATCCGCACTGTGAAGAAAAACGCTGGGAGAACGGATCAATAAAATGTGTAGAGTGTAAAGTGTAAGCTAAAAGCGAGAACATCAGATAGATGTTTTAACCCTTCCTATATTATACGTGTGAAAAGAACTAAATGTAGATGCTCTTAAACAGGATGTGTAGAAGAACGATAAGATATAATAGTTTGAGCCAGTTCGATAGAAAGATACGAAAGCAAATGAACTCAAACTATGAGAATATCAAGCCAAGTGAAGTTTGGATGTAGATTTATGCTACATCTTTCCATAGCGAAAATGAGCCACTGATTGCTAAACTACACTGTCCACGTACAGGAGAGACATATTTATACTCTCTCCACCATCAACAGCTTTTGGGTACCTTCTTAGACGGACAAACAAATTCGTGAGAGCAATTTCTGCAAATTATTGAACATAGATTGTAAAATTTTCGGAGTAATTTTGACACAATATCGACTATGTATGAAATGTCTATTGCAGACAAAATAAAACTGAAAAGCAAACCCATGCCGACTGATTTATTGTGGCACTTTGTTCCACTACGGATAAGCATAGAAGTAAGAAATATTTTGATCTTAAATGTTAGTAAAGTAGTATAATAGTTCTGGGAGGTGCAGCGTGCAAACACAAGATTTCGTACCCAAAAAGTCAAAAAGTAACGATTACCGAGCTTCCAGCGATTCAAGCTGTCGGCGAGTTTTGTTTTGTCGTAATTCTAAAACTGGTGGAAAGATATCCGTAGACAGATCAGAAACAACATCGTTAGTCGCAAACAACGGCTGAAATATGGATGTGGTACTAAAAGAGCCTAATAGATCGAGGGACTAATTGTTATAAATGTCGGCAAGTAAATTAAAAAATCACATATATCTCACAAACAGTCCCTTAATATAAAGCCTGTAAGAGGCTGGTACATGTTCTTCAAAATCGAAGACTACTTCGCCTTCTGATCCGTTTTGCAAGATGTAAGACTAACCTACGCAGGTAGATAGGTAGTCCTACGTCTGACTACACAAGTCTGAAGAATGTGAAGTCGCCGAAATATCAACTATCGATTCTGATGAAAACATACCGAGATCGTGCAAGCTTCCATTGGGAAGACGAGTGGGTGTGTGTACTACTTCATATACATAAAAAATCTGAGTCTCATCGCTAGGCAAAATTTTCTTCGTGTGGCGTTTAACAGGTCCCCACTGTTGAAGCTGCACAAGCTAATGGAACCGGCATTTCCAAAGTGAAAAAGTGTCCTTGGAAGCCAAACAAGTTTGTCAGGTTTTATTCACCAGGCGTTCATTTTTCCAAGTTGTAGAACTGATTCATAACGACCTTTTCACAAAGCTTATCTATGGAACAACATTACTACGTACATACTTTCTATTTATGAAATATCTCTCTATATACACCAACATTAGTATGAGAATGACCTCCTGACTCACTTTAGTTATTGCTGGATCTTCTGGTAAACAACTCCCATCTTCGTCAGAAGACATTAGATTTAATGCATCCACCAATGTATGTGGCGGCGCTGATGTAGCTAAAACAATCTTTTTCAAGAATAAACTACTAGTGAAAAAAACAGCGATGTAGCTGAGATCTTCTCGACAGAATAACTTGCAAACACAAGGACCACCATCGTAAATACTGAAGAATATTTTTTTTGCGAAGAGTTTCACAAAATATGGTAACTTTAAGGCGACCGAATCAGTTCAACTCCCTAAAACTATAAAATGATAGCTTACCTTTGAGTATGACTTTTGCCACAGTGCGACACTTTTCATCACTAGTGAGTTCCTTCTCCGCTTTCTTTTCTCTTTGTTCTTTAATGGGAGAACTGGTTGCATTTGTCTTCATTAAAGGCAAAACCGGTTTCCGTAGTTGAAGAATCTTAACAAAACTTTGAATTTGGATTGATTCACATTTTTTCGAATTTTTTCAGAAATAATACAGACAATATGAAGACACTGCAAAGCATTGTTGAGTGGCATGGAAAACATTTGACATCAGAGAGAGCGAACTCGCGCTTTACATAAATTGAGGCAAATCAACTCTCGCCTGAGATCGAATGCTTTGCAGATCACCCAACATTCAAAGATGTATAATAATTATTGACGCGGTTGAAGAATAGCCCATTCCTAACACAACTTCCACATAAAACGCATTTTGCAACAACACATAGACAGATCATTTTAGTTTAATGGGTTATCATTTCTTTTATTCGAGATATACATCTGTCTCCACAGCAAGTTTAAACCACTTTTACCCAAGAAGTTCGAACAATCTCAAATCTGACACTCTAACTTAGAGGTAAAGAATATTTACCTGGAAACACTGAAACAAGCGATACATGATATAATGTACAGCACGGGAACTTACCGGACGCGAATAAGCTTTGGATGCCTTGACCGTTCCTGAAACATTGTTCTTCACTGGAGAAGATGGAAAAAAACAGTGAGCGACGGGCACTGCGGTTCGATGTCTTGAACATGGTACGTTGCTTTGTTGGAAGAGATGGCGTGACTTTGTCTGATACCACCGCTTTGATAGGACTTCCTCTAGGCGTGATTTCAACTCCGGACATCTCATCCTTAAAGTTACGATCTCACAGATAATCTAACAAAAAAGAGTAATTCATGGATTACACTGAAGGAAAAAAGGTTAAAGCTCTTGGAGTCAATCGGTCCTTCAGAGATGCGTCATACGTTCTTCTTCAACTGTTTAACTCCGTCTGAGCGATTGAATGCAAATGTGGCCTTTATAATGACTCGCGGTGACCTATCAATGCACCAAATCAGTGCTCCTATCGTTCAAAACAAGTCTGGTGCCGATTCACCCGACCACGGAGGAATAGAAGGTTTGGTAAGAGTTGAGCACGGGATCAAACAACGAGCACGCGTTTGTCGCAAAGCATCTCCAACCTTTACATCTGACCCTGAAAGATTTCACAGTGTAATATTGTACCTTTTCTGCACGTGATGGCCGTTCCACGCTAGTTCCAACATCGCTTGAACTGGGTGAATTCTGCAGCACTTCTGGTGACTCATTGAGACGATTCGGCGATTCTGATCCTGTAGAGACATCGTCACTTAGTTGTTTACGTGGGGTCCTGGGCGGTGGTTCACATCCATGATAGGCAAGATAGACGTTTCGATCGGTCCACGAAGACCATTTCATTATGGGCTCCAGGAGTGACGACCGACAGTTTGCACGAGAGACTTCATAAATGCGCCTAAATAGTAGTACAAATAAACACAAATGTGATATATCTTTGATAACCAGACATATGGCATACTTGAGTTGACAATGTTGAATAGGTGGAGTCATTAAGTGTCTTCTTAGGCCACTCATAGTTTTGTATCCGTAAGTACATTTTCTACAAAACGGACAGAGAAGACCTTTGGGACTCTTACGCTGAAATGACTAAAGTAAATTGCGTGAACCGAGAAGGTACATGAGACATTTAATATGAAAAAGTGAATGCATATTTTGGTAAGAACAGAAGACAATGGCAATCTAGTTCTTGATCACTTACATGGTATCTCAGGAGGACATCATCCGTATGTTGAACCATATGACGCTGCATAACAGATACACTGTGACTTTGGAATGAACACACAGTACAATCCCAAGGAATCCTAAAAGCACATGGAAATTTTTGATCGATGTTGCGAAGTCGAAGCATATCTTTACAATGGAGCAGAAACCTTACAACTGGAATATTAGAGAAGTAAAAACGTACCACTTTCTTGACGGAGTTAGTCTCACTCCAGGTGAAACTACAGACGGCATTCCAAGTGCTTCAATAGCTGCTTTGTTGAAATTGAACACTCTAAAAAAGTACGAAATCTACCAGATGTTTGCAAACCACGACAAACATCCTTGAATTCTTTTTCGCTAACAGCAGTGCAATTACAAAAAATTATAAGATAAAAAACAATCTTATTGATGTCCCTCCAGTAAGAGGAACTCTCAGAAAAGTATTGACGCAAGAGCATCAAGAGAAAAAAGAACTCTCCACTCCATTCGCTCGTTTTTGGTGACTGATGGAAGTAGGTGTGATATGCAACGTAATGGAACAATTCCGTGATCGGGACCTGTTTCCAACTTTTTGGAAACAAGGCCTTGTTCGCTTTTTCCTCAAACTTCTAATAATTACTCGAAGTCATAAATAACGGCGATTTCAATGCCGTAGTTACTTCTTTCTTCTCTAGAAAAAAACCCTCGGAGTGCTGTGAGAGCGAAAAAAAGATTACTTTCACACTCGACGCTCACTTTTGCTCGACTAGAGCTTGGAGTCTTTTGACAAACTTTTGACAGTCATTCGATAGCATAAATTGCTGATTCTAGAGCGAACCTTGGTTGCTGAAGGTTTTCATAAGGCGCTGGAAGAGCGGAAAAAAAAAGATTACGTTTTGCGTTGGTAGCGATTAGTTCCTTGATTTGACTTCATCGAGTTTATTTGTCAACATAGAATGATAACAAGAGACTATAGCCTATAAATCGATAGAACGAAGTTTCTTCAACGATTAAAGTAGGAAAACCTAGGAAGTTCTACGAAACAAAGAAACAATTTTGAAATAGATGATAGAAATCGGGCCCTTTAGGGGAGCTTTGTTTCATAATGGCGCAGACTATGAAACTCAAATCAATTTCACTGCTACAGCACACTAACAACGTCATTTGAAAAAACAAAGTACACTTTCGAAATCGCGGAGATTTTAGCCATCGAAAGACTACTGAAAGTTCAAGAAGGGGAAGAGGCCTTGGACTGAAGAAAAGGATTAAAAAACGGATCCCGATTACGGAGTAACACCTACCCAAATTTTGCATTTGAAAATACATACATTTAGATTACGTTAAACACAGACCTAAAACATTCTTCTGAAAAGTGATCTGTGCAAATATGACCAGTGCTAAGTACAACTGAACCGTCTCGTAACCGTAACATATCCTAAAATTGCCTTGTGAGTTCACAAAAACAGGGGATAAAGTGCGTGGGTGAAAAAATAAGCATATTGCTACGTAACATAACTGCTTCAATGCTTACCGAATATTTAAATCCTAGGATATTTCCCCATAAACGTCGCCTATCCAGATCGTCAGGAAAATTCAAAAACATCTCTCGATCAGCTATATTTCGATGACATACCACGCAAACGGAGTGATGTCCACGTTTGTAAACCTATCGAGTATGAAGTAAGCAGATAATAACAAAAGCAATGTAACTATCCTATTAGGAAGTGAAGACGTTCAACCAACCGACGATGATGTATTGTCCGAATCACACGCAAATATACTGAGTTTGCCATCTGGTCTTTTGGAAACACGGAGCATTTCTCCCCCAACACGGGATTTTGTGGCACGAGACATAGATTCTGTGTTAACGTCCGGTGGTATACTGCTATATATAATGGAGACGTCTGCTGAAGACGACCTAGTGCCCTCTGAAACAGTGCGTTAGAAAGAGAAAGTCATAAACGTACAAAGATAACGATGACGATAAAGATAATGCTAGTAATGAGTCCTCGGGATGCCAACACGAAGACCACAGCATCGAAGGTTCGATCCTTTACGAAGAGCTCGAAAAGCGCATTCAACTCATACGGGATCAACGGGAGCATAGGTTACACAGGTAATATAATATAAATTATTAGATATGTAGTAGTAAAAACTTAAACCTCCTCAAAATTTAGGGTTCTACTTTAGGTTTAACAATCTACGTTACTTCGCAAAGTCAAATCAATGTTTCAGACTTCGGAAACATATTAATAATTAACGTAATGATCAAAAAAGTCAGACCGAACGTATTGGTGATTTTGAAAGAAAAATATAAATAATGGAATAACTTCATGAACTTCAGAACAGTAGAAGCCGAGGTTATCAGTGGTTATTGGATCCATAGAAATTGGCACGTGCCCTTATTATTTACCAGCGTCCAGACGAAGACATCGCCACGCTTGGTTATATCAATTACAACCAATCGATTGATTCAGTACATCAACTGGATTTATTTCTCAAGGTATTTTTAGCTATGCTCAAAGCCCTTATTCTCAAACTTTATGGCAGATATGAAGCAGGAAGGAGGGAGGGAGGGAGGGGCATGTCCGAATGGCTGTGATGCTCGTCACGGCACGGCTCTGGGCTGATCCTCACCTCCAACACTGCAATGAACAAGGAACCCTCGCTTGCATATCACAACCAGTCTATCGTCGCGACTGCAAGAAGACACGCTCGACAGTATTCTACAAAGTTGAAGAAGAGAAACAAGAAATTGCTAGAAGTACTGGGATCCGAACATTGAAAAAAGACTGTGATACGGACCAAACTAAAAAGTAAGGAAACGTAAGACAATGCAGTTTTGGACTACATTGTGACTTTCTACGAAAACCATTACACTCAAGGTCTGCCGGGGATAAAGTAGTTGGCTACGTTACTGGATTTCGAAATATCGACGCTATATTGATACGGCATAGTGTCAGGACGACTACTCAATATTTCACGTGTTTTCCTTGTGTTTACTTGTCCAAACCAGCGTATACACTCTCAGATTTGTAACGCATCTCTGGCTCGATCTTCGCACACTCCTGCCATCAGGTGGAAACATCTCGGATCGACTATCATCAGCTCTGCACGATCTGACTTCAAGAGTATTCTATTTATAGAAAAAAACGATTGAACACTAGAAGAACTACGATTCGCACAGAGGAGGTAAAGCATTTATGAAGAGGAAAGATGTAATCCTCAGCAGCAGCCTAAACAGCACGTGAGTCATTCAAGAACCTTTAGTAGAATAAACGCGAGAAAATGAGTCGAATGTTAGAAGCACCGAGATGGGCGCAGTGAACCTGTGTTGACAGGTCGAAACCCCTTCTCTAACAAACCACGGCTGTCAGGAATCGAAAAAGGCGGGAAATGTTCGACGAAAGACGACATGACCAACGGTTTTTTCTTTCTATGATCTAGACACTGTGAAAGAAGAACGATAGATCATTCATGGACAAAAAGGCAGGAGTGTTTAGGTGGGCATCAAGGAGATCGGATTCCAATTAACAAAACCGAGTCTGGACTTTAGTTCAGTCCAGATTCCCACTCTAACGATATACGGCGAGAAAAATTTCTGAAAACAACTCTTCATAGGAACTGCTTATAGATTCGAATAAATTGACCTTGTCAGTTCGCGTGGCGCAGTGGTCAAAGGTGCTCTGCGTCGCACACAAGGTCAATGGTTCTATCCCGTGCTCATGGCTCACTAAGCCATCCCCTCTCCGGGATTGGTTAATTGGTACCAGTCTGTCTCAGACTTGTCTGGGAGGATAAACAGCAGTGACCCGATACAACGGGTAGCCACCGCAGGTCATTGTAAAGGCCAAATATGCACTCAATCACTTCAAACAAAGTTAAAAATTGGAGACGAAAGCATGGTGCATCCCTCGGGGATTGACCAACGTCGAGAGCTCTATCACTCTATCTATGACCCTGCGCTGGTATTTCATCTCCATGTGAAGCGATACAAAAAAAAAAGAAACTCAGGCTTATCTTTGGTAAAGTAACACGTAATTGGTTAAGAAACGTAAGCCAAATTCAGAAAAGAAACGATAACTAGCAATCAAACAAACCGAACGCACCTGGGACGACACAAGTCGGTTCTCCAACGTTGGTGAAACTTGGCAGAACAACATCGTTGTCAGCTGTCATAGCGATAAAACGGGCTTATTCCAAAACAACCTAAAAAGAAAGAATTGAAGGTTGAAAATCCAAACTCTGGCGATAAACGCGAGATGAGCTCAGAGATAAAACACGTATATAAGATGCTCTAGATTCTGAATAAATATCGGACACAAATCTCTTGTACAGCCTATCCAAACTGATGCTAGAATCATGGAAACAAAGGGGGTCATAGCCGAGTAGGTAGGATGCACGAACCCGGGTTGATCTCCTAACCATTATTCGCCAACCAACACGAACGTCCTACGGGACACCCAGCCTGGCTATCCTTAAGATTGGAAGACAAGCTCAACCGGCACTCTACGACGTTCATGAAGACCATGAAATCGTCAATCAAACATTAAACACCAAGAGACGAATTCAATGCTAAAAGTAATGGGATTCCCACAATGGAAAAAAACTGTGATATGGATTTTGAAAAAAGAAATTGAAATTCAAGGCGAAAACAGTCACATATATCGTAGCGAATCTCGCTTTTTCGAAGGATGCCTTGGAATCTATGTGCTGGATTTGTACTACAAAATCATACAGAATTCTCTAATGGCAATAAAAAGAATTCAAGAAAACCCTTAAACCACTTTTAACCATGGCTGATTCAACGATAAATCAATGTGTAACTGTACCTCTTAATCGACTATATTGTGACCCCTCTCAAAAATCCAATATCATCTGATAGAACCGGCGCATGTGGCGTAGTAGTTAGAGGTACTCTGCGTCGCACACGAGGTCAATGGTCGACCTCGCGCTCATGACTCACTAGGCCATCCCTCCGGGGTTTGGTAAATTGGTACCACACAGGTCTCACACATGTATGGGTGGATAAGCAGCACTGAGCCGATAGAGCGGGAGGCCACCGCGAGTCATTGTAAAAGGCCAGATAACCATTCGATTTCCTCAAACGAAGTTGAAAATTGGAGACAAATGCATGGCGCACCTTTCATGGATTGATCATCGCCGAGAGCTTCACCCTTTATTATTCAATGTGATAGGATCTCTTAAGCTTTTCAGAGGTCTGGGAAAAGTATCTCTAGTATATGCATGTGTCGGTGTTTTCTCGCACGCCTCATCAATATGACAAACCTTTTGGTTCACCTCTACCACTAATGGTACTGGAAGGTATTGTTACATATGCTCCGTAACAGCATTGAGCCATGCAGTTGACAATCAATCACTCTGGAAGAACTCCACAACAAGGGATTTTTCCACCTGACGAGGAGTGATACTTTTCCGGAGCCGGTACCATTGGTTTCAAGGGTTACCGAAAGGCATGGGGTACTACTAAGGGCGAAACGCACGTATACACTAGAGATGATTTTACCAGACCTCTGAAAGGCTTAAAACACTCTATCAAATATGATGACGAAGTAATAGTTTCAAACGTGAAGCGTGTTTCATAATTGCGAGTAACACATGTTAACCCTTCTAGACCATATGCGCTGATTTCGGCACGTACCTATCTCGTACGTTTTCCCTTCTCGTACGCACAGATTTTGATGCATACGTCAATCAAATCACCTGGAATTTCGCCTTCTGAGCCCCGCATTTCTTAAACTCATAATTCTTCTTCGGACAAAACGAAAAAACCGGATCAAATAATACAGCAACGACTCGAAAAAAAAAAGAGTTCACTTCATCTACGATCGATGCGTTGACCGCTGGATACGAAGGATTCAGCTTGTTATTCGATTGAGAATTTTTCCCAGCTTTGAAAGGAACTCCAGATAAAGCAATTGACTCAGATATTACGAATTTTTTTTTTACATGTTCGCGTGCTTTTCGTATTTCCCATATTATACGCGTGATAAAAATGAAGGCGTCCGGAAGGTGTGAAATATATCTTTATTCTGGATATTAAGATGTTATAATAGGGTGTTTTGAAAAACTGGCCACTTGCAGCCCTAGTCAGAGATTTGAGCATTCTACATTTGAGCTTTGAGCTGACTACTGACACTCCTGTGGAAAATTATATCCAGCAAATTAAGTCGAATATTCATTTGTCGCTGTCTAACAGAAAACTGATTTCTTTATTTTCACTGTTTTTTGGTAGTGGTATGATGTTATAGATATAAATCTAAGTGTGTAACGAAGAAGGAATGGAAGTAAAGCGATGGCATCGCTGGTGCAGTGGTAGGGCCGTAATGGATGAAACGCCGGTTCAACTCTCGCTTAATATCGAATATTTTACATACTACTCAGTACTCTTACATCTGTATTTATAACTTCATACCACCGTTAAAAAGCAATTAGAATAGAGAATTCCCAAGACATGCAATTTTTAACTTTATATGCCAAATTTCTACTTTTCGTGTATTACGTCAAATCGCGAAGTTTCTCATTTACTTGCACACAAGAGTATTTGGTGTGAACTTCTTGCTATCAGAAGAAAAACTGAAAGGATTCCAATCACAGATATTGCTACCTTGCCTGAAATCAAGTGGAAAATAATATCAACGAAATCAAAATTGCAACATGATAGCTGGTTGATTTTCATAGCGATCCGTTCTCTTTTCAGTCTTCAAAGCTTGACATCCACTGATAACAGGTCTTAGCAAAAACACCGACTGTAAGAACTTCAGGGTATTCGCTGAACTTGCAGAACTAGTAAAAACGATATCTAAGCAGATTGAGGAGCCTTCGAAAAACCTGTAAAGGTCGAATTTGGATAGATGCGCATATATATGTGGAAACATTTGTATATGGCAGTACATTTCCATATGTAGAGCTCAGAACTCTCTGAATTATTGCTCTCATGTAAATATATGGGGAGAGGGAGTAGCATAGCGGTTATGATGCAGCGTATCAAGATAACACGAAGAAAGGCGATAAACGAAGTCAGGGTTCGACCCTCTCCTCCAACAATCTTTTGCCATGGATCAACGAACACCACAGCATGGCTATCTCCAGGATTTCAGAGATAATCATTTTCGAGCAGCAACCGAAACAACAAGTGAAATCGTCGAAAACCCTGATTGAGGATAAATGCGAGGAATCGAATCGAATGTATGAAGCTCTGGGAATTCGCATAGTGATCTGTGATAACGGGCCGTGTAAATGAGTAAGAAACCACTCATATGTATATACATATATATATATATATATATATATATATATGTGCAAGTGGATCGAAATTTTTGCTTGCTTTTAGCTCTCACATCGTAGTCTCTTAGGTGTCGCAAGTTATGAAAATGAGATGATAAAAGTGCTTTCCACAAAAATATGTTGTTCATCTGAAATGGAGATTTTCTCGATTTAGAAGAACAAGTCCGAAGCACTTTAGCACATCGCTTATGATACTGCTGTCTGTGCCATCCTTGGTTATTCACTAATTGAATAAATGATTATCTAATATAAGGTTGGAAAGAAGGTTCTCGGGTACTTGCAAGAACTAAAAATTTATGGATCAATTCCAAATAAAAACAATAGTACCTACTGGCAAAATAACGGCCTTCGCTTTCTACGACTTCCTGACATGGGCCCGCCCAGCTTCGGATTTGGTCGAAATCGACCATTCCTTCAACTTCGAATCAAAAAACTCTTAACATGCTTCTTCGACAACAAGGAACGATTCAAATCGCCGACCTGCCAAGAATGTCAGCTGTTACATTCGCGGGGAGGAAATGCCCCACTGTTGGATGGAGCGCAATCTGGACTGTAGGCCGGGTGCGGCAGAGCTCGGCTGCGTCCGATTCATCAAACTTGTCTTCGGTCTTTTTGACAGTGTGCAATTTGGCATTGTCTTGCTGCATCAAGACGCGCTTTCGGCTGATCAAATCCGGGTAGGCCCTCTGAGCTTGTCGAAGACTCGGCCTGACTGCTGACAACACAGCTCGGCGTTGATGGGCATGCCGTTCGGAACCAACCCAACAACATAATAAACTGTACTTCCGACATTTCTTAGACCTCGGCATGTTAAAAATGTAAAATTGTGGAAAAGAAAAGATTAGCTTGAGAATTGATCTGTATTTTGAGCTTTCACGAGGTTGGCAAATCGGAAGTCCTGAACGAGACCTGTCTTCGAGGTGAAGATCTCCGACACTGAGGCGTTGAAACCAGCGTCCAACAGCAGATTTGCTTGTTATGCCTTTCCTTACAACTTCATTGATATCATCGACTGCAGCTCGCTGTGAGGGACCTTTTCTCCAATAATGACGCAGTAATACACGAACTGCGATTGTATCGTTGGACAAGGCGGAGGCGTGTAACGAAGTGAAAATAAAGACAAATAATATTTAGACCTTCGGCGGGAGATTCTCACATAAGAAACTGTATTAGTCGCATAATATGCATGGGAGTGGGAGTCATCTCATGCTTAATGAAATGACTCAGTACTTTCTTCTCAACCTTACTATGCTAATAGCCAACCTTCCTATATGTTTCCTCTGCCTTTGCGTAGAAATATAATAGGTACAGGTCCTTCGAGAGATATATAGAGCACAGAAAAACAGATTTCCCCCAGGGGGGGCCTTTTTCATTTGAGTTTTCTGGTGAAAAAATCAACGCTGCTTAGATTCTAGCGGTTGGAATTAGAAGATTGAAAGAAGTTACTTCATCTGCTCTGCTTATGAAATCGTTTAGCTGAGTGCATTCACGTCAAAAATTGACTCTTCCAGGCTTCGCACAGGGCGAAACCGCTATAACGTCAGGAATGGCATTTTACTGTACTATACTACGACTGTGTTTAATATAAACAATTATTATTCAATATAGTCTGTGAGAATGGTTAAAACTCTTCGAGATTGGTACGTTAGTGGCATACGCACGTTTAGGCAGATCACCCGCTTCATCAGTGCCACATGCCCCACGCTGGATCCTAGCTTAGAGCGAGGATGGGGGAGACGCTATGGTGATAGCACCGTGCTATAAAGTAGGATTCAGGCTGGGGCGTGTGGCGCTAATGAAGCGGGCGACACCGCCGAAACGTGCGTATACCACTAACGTAGCAACCTCGCAGAGGCTTCAACCATTCTCACAGACTATACTGAAAGTTTATAGCGAGGTTTGCAAACGGTCGATGAGATGGGCGACTATTACTATTTGCAATTATGCTCCTTTTAATTCACCGCGTTCTAACAGTTTTATGGTGTTGACATAATCATCTAAGAAGACTGGGTGGTGCACAAAAAATTCGACCTTCGGCGGGAATTGAACTCAGCCTAGCCCTTACCGAAGGCGCTTGCTACCACTACATCACCAAGGCCATCAAAAACAGCTAGAAAGCTGTAAAGTCAGGGAGATATAGGTTATACACGCAGGAAAAAGCTAAACTGGGATTAATGTCGATAAGTGTTTACAAGATCAAACCCGTTACGGATTAGTTGAGGGCGGCTTCGATAGTTCATATTGAAGAAGGAGTGGTCGAGAAGCGGTGGCCACCGGTGGTGTAGTGGTAGCACGCGCCTCCGGACAAAGGTAAAACGCGGGTTCAGCTCCCAACTGAGGTCGGTTTTTTGTGGACCACTCAACCTTCTAAAATGTTTATTATAACTAACAGCCTCGGATCTGCTCAGAAGAAAGTCAATCATAAAAGACAGTAAGGAAGAATCAGGAGAAGATCCTCGCACCAACGATCTCGATGCGGATCGACAGCAGACCGCAGTCGCTACTAGGAGCCGGGGCCATACAATGGACGAGTTGTGATGAATGGCTGGACCGCGAATAATCCGTCCAGGACCCACTTTTTGTGTGAAGTAGCCATCCTTTAATCTTGTCGTTCTAGTTCATTCCCTCGTTTTCGACGTTGGACGGCAAACTGTCTCGCGTCACTCGTCAATTTCATATTTTATTGCTTCATGGAGCCCGCTAGTAGCTCAACGTTTCTGCTTGACCTGTGCATTTTTTCAGAAATCGAAAAGTTTCAGGGGGATCGAACCAGAGCGCCGCTTTCTGCTGGAATGCACCACTAACCACTGTGCTCTACCCCCTAAGCGATTGGTTTAGCCCGTATTCCAGCTCGAAACTTGTGGAATTTCTTGGGATTAGCTAGGATTTCGCCAACTTTTCGCAAACTAATGAAAGCCATTCTCTCTCGAGATCTTCAGAGGGAGATACCCACTTTTTTAGGCTGTATTGAATCGCAGAATTTCTGCAAATTCGCGGAAATTTTCTAGGATTTCCTCCGTTTTTTCAGGAAAGTGATGATGGGCGTTTTCTTTCTGGACTTGAGAAAGGCTACCGATTGTTCTAGGCTGTGTTACATCGAAAATTGCTTGTAGTTTTGTAGAATCTCGCATTTTTGTAAACTGAAGAAAGCTGTTTATAGGAAGATCTTAGAAACTTCCTGCTAATTGTCTTAGGCTCAGTTATGTCGTAAGATTTGCATAATTTCGCAGAGTCTTCCGGAAAATGTTCCGTTTCTGCAGGTCAATACAACTCGTTTCCTATCTGGAGATTTCACAAATGACATCATCGCATCCAGAAACGCGTGTGGCGCAGTGGTTAGAGGTGCTTTGCGTCGCACTCGAGGTCGATGGTTCGACCTCACACTCTTAGCTCACCAAGCCATCCATCCCTGCGGGGTCGGTAAATTGATACCGGCTAGTCTCCGATTTCTCTGGGAGGATAAGAAATATTGACTCGGTACAGCGGGAGGCCACAGCGAGTGATTTGTAAAGGCCTGATATGCTTTTAGTCACCTCGCGAAGTTTTAAATTGAAGACAAATGCATGACGCATTTCTCAGGGATTGATCAACTCCGAGAGCTTTTCATCCTTTATCATCGGCTTAGCCTTCCCCAGAGCCTAGATATGCTATGCCGTACCGTATCTGGTTATCCTCGCAATATTTTCTACAATCAGTACGTCTAGGTCCATAGAAGGCCGAGACTCTGGTAAGGGTGAAGTCGCCGAATCTTTTCAGGGAACATCATTGGCATTTTTTGCTATTGTGTTTATCAGTCGAGTGATATGTCTGTTTAGTCGAATCTTTATTTTAATTTGAGTTTTTTTCGACCATACGGCAGGGAAAGAAGAAACTATCGCTTTCAGTGGACACGAAATTTTTCTCATAGTACTAGTAAAAAATCGAAAGCATAGATTTCGGGCTATCGCACCACGTGCTTGTTTTCTAAGAAGGCTTCGTTACAACGCTGTAGCATTGGAAATAAAATCATGTAACTCAAGCGCCACATTTTTTTTTTTATTACTTCGCTTATGTTCGCTGGATAACGCTCTTCTCATAGATTGATAGTAACCGTTAGATAGCTCAAATCTCGAAGAATTCAAAAACATGTTTGCCTCATGAAGAAGCTTTTCAATAGCGCTGTAGCCAAGAAAGAAGTTTTGTGTTTCATACACGCGTATTACTCGCAGGACATGGCCCTTTTCTTCAATCAGATGTAACAGTTTGATTGTATAAGTTCCGACGATTCCAATTCTGTGCTTATATTCTGAAAATACCGTCTCACTGCAATGTAGAAGGGGAATTAAGACTCAGTTTCACATATGGTGCGCATTGCTTGTCGGTCATGTGTGTGACGGCTGTGGATCGATAATGTGCGGTCGCTAGACTATGCAGCGCTTCACATGTCGGGTGCGGTTTTTGTTTTTGCATTTAGGATTTTTCTTAGCTGTAAGAAATTTCAGATATTGAAATACCATTAACTCCTTATTAGATATTGAAATACCATTAACTCCTTATTATAACGCTGTGACACAAAGATATCCTCTACACGTTCATGCGGCGCGTGTGAAACATGGTTTTGTTCTTTGTGTCACAGCGTTATAATAAGGAGTTAATGGTATTTCAATGCATTTCGCATTATTATGATGTTTTCTATATACGTAAGAGAATTGAGTGAAGAACAAAAACGCGGCCTCAGACGGGAATCGAACCCGCGTTTCATCCTATCCCGGGGCGCGTGCTCTAACCACTACACCACCGAGGCACATTTGCCCGACCACTCATTCTTCAATATCACGTTTTTGTTCACCACTCAATTCTCTTAGCTATAATAAGGCCTTTTAAAAAACAAGCACGTGCAGCATTCCTCGAGATTCAAGCTTTCAGATCATTGCTAAAAATACAGTGGAAGGTCTTTATGCAACGGTGGGGGTCGTACTTTTAATTCCTGCCAGATAACCGAAAAGAACCTCAATCTGCGGTTTTTTTGTTATATTTTCGTTGAGATAGATGGAAATGTTTCTAAGTCCGTCATTATTAGTTGTTTCACGATGTCAATCATAAATGTCGAGTCATTGAAATAGATAAATTATAAAACTTTTATTCCATATCAAGATGGCTTCAATCCAATGCCTCAACCCTAAGGCAGAACTTGCGAGACATGCGGCTGCATTGGAACTCAACATTAGTGGTGCAAGGGGTCTGCAGGAGGTGATGCGGTCGAATCTCGGCCCAAAGGGTACTCTAAAAATGTACGAACTAATCGATAGAGCTGTTTATCTGCTTTTGCATAATCAAATAATTGTTTACTTTATAACTAAAAATGTTATGTATACGCAAAACTTTGAACTTCGAGCTGGGGTTGAACCTTCGTCCACCCTTTCCGTGGGGCGCGTGTAACGACTGCGCTATTGTATTGCTTGCTGACAGTTTCAATAAACATGGAAGAAACAATAGCAGCAAAGCGGTGGCCTCAGTGATGTAATGGTAGCGCGCGCTCTCCGATATGGGAGACACGCGGTTTCACCTCCTGCCTGGAGCTCACAGTTTTGCGTATCACTCAGCATTGTTGGATATGTAGTTATACCATCATGTTATTGCTGAAAAGCAGTTGAGTCAAGATTCATTGACAATTGGTTTTGTTATTGAAGTATTCTTCGTCTTTTAATTTAGGTTAGTCTCTGGCGCAGGTGATATCAAGCTCACGAAGGATGGCAACATTCTCTTGCACGAGATGGTATGTTCCATCGAATCATCTTAGACTTCAGATGGGATTATTCGTTTCATAAAGTTTTTTTCCACGTAGAGTTGTAGCCAGAGATTTGAGCTTTCGAATGATCCCTAGCACTGCAGAAAAAATTTTTCTACAGCGAATGAGATCGAATATCTATTTGTTCCCTTATGACCGAAAAGTACCAATTCAGTCAATACAACATCCAACTGCGTCGTTGATTGCAAAAGCCTCTACGGCCCAAGACGATATCACTGGTGATGGTACAACATCCATGGTTCTTCTGATTGGTGAATTATTGAAACAAGCAGAAACATACGTACTTGAGGTAAGATTTCACTAGGGAATCGTCTTCTGCTGTTATCTATGACGTCTACGTGTTAAGGGCGTACATCCACGTCTCATCACCGAAGGTTTCGAATGGGCTAATGCTCGCACTCTTCAATTTCTTGACAAATTTAAGCACGAGGTTGGACTGCGTTCTTATCATTATTGCGCCCTTTCGCACTTGAATTTTATCTCTCAGGTGACAGTCGACCGAAATTTGCTTATCGAGGTAGCAAGAACGTCCTTAAGAACGAAACTTCATCACAAACTTGCAGACCATATCACTGAGTTGGTTTTCAAATATAAATTACAATTAGTGTGAGTCTTCATCCAGAGCTTTGTAGGTGTGTTGTTGACGCTGTCTTGGCCATTCGACAAGGCGATGTTGAACCTGACCTCCATATGATAGAAATGATGGAGATGCACCATGAAACTGACATGGATACAACTCTTGTGCGGTATGAATTTCTTACACCAAACAGGTTTTTTGAGGATTTTTGAAGTCGAATTCTCCATGACCATACCGTCTATTGCCTCACAGAAGTTCTTCCAGAAAGAATTAAATAGCCGTAATCTTTTTTTTGAGCCATGTATGTGGTCTTTCATAGGGAATTTATAGAGCCCCATACATATGATTCTGCCATGCACCCTCGTCAATCGGGCAGGACTCTTAGTCTTTATTTTAGCCACTCTTCTCGGAGAACCCAACCCCCATATAGAGTTGGCACAGACGAACTTTTTACACTTGCTATCAAGTGGAAGTATAACTGAATGGACAGTGTTTTTCTTTACCAACCCAAGAGCAATTGAGTCTAAAAAACACTATCCATTCAGGGATATTTTCTTTGAATGGAACGTGTAAAAAGTTCGTCTGCGCCATCTCTATATAAAGTTTGGGCTCTTTGAGAGGACTGGCCAAAATAAAGACGAAGGGTGCTACTCGATTGACGAGGCTGTTAAGGCCGAAACACGTGTACCGAGCTCGATAAATTGCCCTGTAAAAGACCACATGCATGGTTCAAGAAATAATTATCAGGCATTTTGAAATTTGAATGTGGTCTTAAGAAAACACTTGAAACGAAGGTATGAAAATTAGCATTGTTTGATAGCAACTGTCATAATCTTGTTCAAAAGTGGTGGAATGGTTCAATTCCAGCGGACTTGTGCTTGATCATGGTGCTCGTCATCCTGATATGCCAAAACACGTGGAAAATGCGTTCATTCTCACATGCAACGTTTCTTTGGAGTACGAAAAGACGTTAGTAATCAGATTTTTTCTGGGAAATCTCTCTTTACTTCTCAAAAATCTAATGTTTTTAGTGAAGTAAATTCCGGCCTTTTTTACAAAACTGCATCAGAGCGTGAGAAACTACTTGCAGCAGAAAGAGAGTTCATAACGCGAAGAGTTTCTCAAGATTATCAACTTGAAGAAAAAGGTTTTTCATTTTGCTTGCAGTCTTTGCATGCACTTCCACTATTTCAGTCTTGATATCCGACTTTCCAGGTCTGCAAAGAAGGTGACAATAAAGGTTTCGTTGTCATTAACCCAAAAAGTATGCTTAAATTTTATCATACAAGCTGTAGAGATTCAAGTATTCAGAACATAATTTCTAGGGAATTGATCCTCCATCACTGGATCTTCTTGCGTCAGAAGGGATTCTTGCTCTAACGTCGTGCTAAGCGTCGTAACATGGAACGTTTGCAACTGGCAGTTGGTGGTGAAGCCGTTAACTCCGTAGATGACCTGACCCCAGATGTTCTTGGTTATGCAGGGCTGGTTTATGAACATACATTGGTGGGTGTATCGTGCGAAGATCTCATCAGTTATTGTCGTACTTCTCGAAGTACTCGCATACTAACCTTCCTGAAACTATATTTTGTTTGTAAGAACGGTCTCTGATGGCTAAGGCAGGTTTGTCAGCTATCAAAGATCTGCAGAACCTTTTCCGGATGTCAAGCCCTCATCAGCTCTTATTTTGTATGGTTTCAGAAATAAATCTATGTAAAATTCCATTTTTAATATTCGCTTTGAACAATCTAAATCCAGGGTGAGGACAAGTATACATTCGTGGAGAACTGCCGCGATCCAAAGTCAGTTACACTTCTGATCAAAGGGCCGAACAAGCACACTATTCAACAAATAAAAGACGCACTGCATGATGGATTAAGAGCTGTTCACAATACGATTAGAGATAGTGAGTTCATTTTTCCTTGGAGATATTCATTGGTAGCACTAGTAGCACCCATCCTAGTGTGTCACGTTTAATGAATTTTGACTTTTTTTAGAAGCTGTCCTTCCTGGAGCAGGTGCTTTCGAGGTCGCAGCATATTGCATGCTAATGAAAGAAGTTGAGTCATTGAAAGGACGGGCCAAATTAGGTGCTTTGGTAAGCAAGAGTGATTAAACTATTCCATATAGTTTTGTTAGTTCGTGTATAATGTTGTAGGCTTATGCTAATGCTTTACTCATCATTCCAAAAACGTTGGCAATAAACTCTGGTTATGATGCCCAAGAGATTATCGTGAAAATGGTCGAGGAACGAGATGCTGGAGGAGGTACACCTGTTGGAATCGACCTGGAAAGCGGTTTACCAGTGCAACCTATGGTATGTCAACCGCTATCAGCTTACAAAATTGTACACAGTGCAGCTCATATCTCGTAAGATTTTTTTTTTTACTATCCGGTTGGATTTTTTGATGGCTTAAAACAATCGAGAGAAATATCACGCTTTTTAGTAAAGTGGGAGGTTTAACTTGGGTTTTTTCCACGCTTTTTTTTGCCATCAGGAGGTAGATTACATGTTTAATGCTATTTTCTTTTGTTAAATGTTAATTTATAATGACGCTGCCAGAAGGATCGCTTCTCGAAAAGAGAAAGATGAAAAACAATCGCTTTGTATGTGATGTTTTCGGTAATACTATCCTTATCAAAAAATGGTCTCATAAACCATCGAACATTTCGAGCACACATCGCTCAGTCTCTTGTAGGAGGCAAATTTAAGTACAGTTGACCTGCAGATCACTGTTGGACTATGTGTAGCTTTGGATGAACCACTGGAAAAGACGTCGTTTTCGAGGCAGCCCGATTCGATTATCTTGTTCTTCCCCTTTACTTTTTGGAGAATTTTTACGAAACTGACATCGAGTTTTCGAACCTTCTACCTCCAAGCCAATGTTTTTGTATGAATATGCATAAAAGTGTGAAAGAAAATCGTTAAGATCAACGTATGTTGAGTACCTATCTCTATAACACGTTGGGTCTGATGTGGCGTTTGTTGGAAGGAAGTGAATTATTGGAACACTGAGTGTTAATCTGAGCTCATAACGAATATGGCAAAGATTTAGGCGCTTGATAGAATACAATCCCAACATATCTATGTGTCGAGATTTAAATGCTAATCCATCTATCTCAGATGTCAACTATGTGGCGGCCTCTAAAAAACATAAGAAATATCATTAGGTACGAGTAAACATCCCTGAAACAATATTTAAATTCAAAATTGGTTGCCATCTGAAGTCATTTGAAGGCTATTTGGTGAATGGTCGTTTCAGGGTATCTGGGATAACGTCGTTGTGAAGAAGAATAGTCTGTCGTCGTCGTGTGTGATCGCCTGTAATCTTCTACTCGTTGACGAGGTTATGCGTGCTGGGATGACGAATCTGAAAACAGCCCAACAAGATTGAAGATACCCGTATCTAATTCTTTTTCGTTTCTGTTGCTTCTACTCTTATTTGTTTGTTTATGACCTCACAGTGAGCAATTTTATTGTGCAAGTGGTCGTCTCTTCGAATGTTTCAATTTCGTTGACTGACCACGCATAGCTTTTCGGCGCTTTTTGTTATTTGTTTTTTTAGTATCAATAAACTCTTCAAATTTGCTTCTTTGTCTAAGTAGGACTTATTGTCTTGCAACCGTTCTTTCTGCGGACTTTCATTGAGTGAAGATGTCTGTTACTGATTTTTCACGAGGTAACGAGTTGTCTAGTTTAGTAAACATGAGTGAACCTCCATCACTGGAGGATATCCTAGCGAAGAAAAGGAAAGAGGAAGAAGAACAAGAGAAGGTTAGTGTATTTCTATGTTTTACTAACCAACCCCAATAATCACAGGCAGGGTATTATGCAAGGCTTGGTGCTTCTGTTTCTTTTCGTCTTAAATGACAGATCCACTCAGAAGCAAGGTCTTTATTGAGAACCAGTGGAGTTTATCATTTGTGATAATACGTGCCGGTAAAATACTCTGGCAAGGAACTGATGGAATGAAGTTTCTGAAGTGCTGAATCTAGCCTTCATCTTTACTTTGTTTCAGCCGAGGTTTCTCTCTAGAGAAGAACGTGCAGCACTTGCTCTCCAGAGACGAGCAGAACAGGTAGAAAGAATGAAAGAAAACCAGCGGCGAATTGAGGAAAGTCGGAGGCAGTTTGAAGCAGAGGCGAAGAAATATGGTGCGTAATTGCGATAGTGCATGATGGGTCTTAAACTTTCTTTTACTGTTCACCTCATAAAACTTTAGTCGTCGTTTGTAACTTGTTGAAAAACTGCAATTCAGATGGCCGTGATAGAGACAGAGACTACGAAAGAAATCGTGACCGCAGCAGGGACAGAAAGGAGCGCAGTCGTTCGCGAGAACGTAGGGAGCGTGACAAACGTGAGAGAAGTCGTAGTAGGGAAAAAGATCGAGACAGGCGAGGAAGAAGCAAAAGTAAGGAATGGGATCGCAAAGATCGAAGCAGAAGTAAAGAAAGACGGGATCGGGATCGAGATGGTCGGTCTGCTCGTACCGATAACAAGGTGAGATATCAGACTACCCCTATGTTTAAGCTCAGAGCAGCGATCAAATATACATAGTTTAACTAAATTGGCTGACTTTTAACTTCGCCAGCCCTTGATATATCAACCATGGGACTATAAGAGATATGAGTAAGAATAATATTACTGTTAACCTTGGGAAGATCCACATCTTCGGATAATGCAAACTCTATTTTTCAGAATAAAGCCCAAGAGTCTGTGGAGATCCCATTTTATTCGTTCCACTATGTGATCTATGTCACCTATCAGATCTCACGATTATTCCACATTATACCAGCTAAGAACAATCGAGTCTACAACGCTGCCGATCTAGTGATTTATTTCACTTTACGGTGCGCGTAAGTCGCTCGTCGTCGCCTACTCTCTTAAGGGGATGTGGGAGCCCCCTGGCTAAAGAAGAAGGGCCTGCCCGGCTGACGACGCTGCAAGGCCGAAACATATGTATAGGGCTCTACAAGAGCCTATAACAGAACACATGACATGTTAGCTCAAACAATGATTATGAGATATATTGAAATTTCAGCTTGGTCTCAAGAAATCACTCGAAGCAAACGGTATAACATTGTCGAGATACCAGACAGAAACGATCGAGTGTACAACGCTGCCGATCTAATTATTATTTTACTTGACGGCGTTGTTGGAGCCCCTCAGAGGATTGGCTAAAGACAAAGTGACGAGGCTACAATGCTGAAACACGTATATCGAGCTGTTTAAGAGTCCATAACAGACCACATGACATGTCGGCTCAAATTGGAATTTGAGCGTAATCTTAAGAAAACACTCGAAGCATACGGTATAACATTGTCAAGATACCAGCCAAGAACAGTCGAGTGTACACTACGCTGCCGATCTAGTGATTTAATTTACTTGACGGCACGTGTAAATCATTCGTCGTCGCCTACTCTCTATGGGATTTGTAGGAGCCCCTTAGAGGACTGGCTAAAGACAGGGCCTGCCCGAGTGGCGAGGTTACAAGGCTGTAACACGTGTATCGAGCTGTTCATGGGTCCATAATAGACCAGATGACATGTTGGGTTATCAGATTTATTAAAAATTGAGCATGGTCCTAAGAAAACACTCGAAACAAGCGGTATTTCAGAGGAGTTTCTCTCAACGGTTTTTTGAGATCACTCGCTATATGTCCTGTCTATCACGCATCATAGTCGTGTTTCTCTGAAAATTCGGCTTCACTAAGTATTTAAGTGCATCGTGTTTGTCCGATCACTGGTAGAGTCTCGTCTTGATTATGTAATGTAGTTTGTCTCAGTACATTGAAATATTATTGAATTAATATGAGTGCCATAGTTTTTGTTTGTGTAAAAATGTTCAGTAAATACTCAACAACAAAAAACTGCTGTTATCTTAATTTAATCACCTTCCATTAGATTTAATTTGGATCATCCAACCATCTGACATACTCCATAGAACGGCTCTTCACCAACGTTCCTCATATACCGACACCTTATGTTAGGGTGGGAAGAAGTTCTGGGGCACTTGTTAAACTGAAAATTTATGCATGAAATCCAAACGAAAACAACAATAACTATTCTTCAAAATGAAGGCCATCCCCTTCTTCGACTTTCTGTCATCGGTCCGCTAGGGTTCGGTTTTGATCGAAGTACCATTTCTTCGACTTCGAATCAAAGAACTCTTGACGTGCTCGTTCAAGTTCATCTAACGATTCATATCGGCGACCGTTCAAAAGTACCGCATTGATCCGAAAAGGCCAAAGTCGGATGGAGCGCAATCTGGGCTGTGGGCGGGTTTGGCAGAACCTCGGCTTCGTCCAGTTCATCAAGCTTGTATTTGTGTTCTCGCTAATGTGCGGTGTGGCATTGTCTTGCTACGTCGAAATGCACTTTTGGTTGTCCAAAGCCGCGTACTTCTCCTTAAGCATGTCGTAGACTCGGTCGTTATAGCGTTCAAACCAGTGTCCAGCAGCAGACTTTCTCTGCCTTCAACCTTCCCCTTCAACTTCGTCGATTTATGGGCTACAGCTCTCTGTGAAAGCTCGCTTTCTCCAATAATGACGAAAGAAATCACGAATTTCAATTGAACAGTTAGACATGACGGAGGCATGTAACAAAGTGACGAATAAAGACCGATAATATTCAGGCCTTTAGTGGGAGAATCCCACATAAGGAACTGTAATACTATCATGATATGCATGGGAGTTATCTCATGCTTGTCAAAACGCCCCATACTTTCTTTCAATCGTAGTATCTATCTCGCAATTCAAAGCCAACGTTTCACTATGACTTTACGTGGCCTTGCATCCTGGAAAATTGATTTACAAATTAGAACGCTCGGAATTGTTTGTTTGCTAGGACTTGTTCTTGTCATCCCCATTCTTAATTTTTTTTAAGGAAAATCTCGTATATCGAGTCCGCTGTTGCTTGTTGTCCTCTTATTTATCTAAAACTGTGAAAAGAAACTGAAGCTAATGAGTTTTATCTTTCATATGTTGATCCAAGTATAATCCATGGATGAAGCATAATTTATTCCCTTACGAACTAACTAACTTGATTCGTCACGCTACCACTTCCATGGGCAGCGGAGCATGATAATATTTAGATTTTTTCAGGTTATAGACGACACTTTTGATCCGAATAAGTTGCAAGAGGCTGTAAAGGTGCGGTATTTGGGTATGCAGAAAGAAAAGAAAAAGCGAGGAAGGCGGCTTCATGAGCGTAAATTCGTATTCGATTGGGACGCATCAGAAGACACTTCACAAGATTACAATAAACTGTATCAGAAGAGACATGAGGTTCGACCAACTCATAGAGCCCTTGAATTGTGAATCTCACGTCTTAAGGTGTCTTGGACTATCTAGGTTCAATTCTTCGGACGTGGGGCGATAGCAGGAATCGATTTGAACACACAGAAGAAGAATAATAACGCTTTCTATCAGGCTATTATGGAGAAAAGGCGGACTGAAGAGGAAAAATTGATGGAGAAAGCGAGGTATAATCATCCAGTATCTAGTATTCCAATAGGTCAAGTATGCTTTTATTATTCAGAATTGAAAAGGAGAAAGTAAGAGAGCGTAAGTCTGCACATGATGATCGCCACTGGAAAATGAAGCCACTTGAGGAAATGACCGAACGGGATTGGCGTATTTTCCGTGAAGACTTTAATATATCTATCAAGGTAGGGGATATATGTCCACTTTTTGAAAACTGTGTTTCCTATGTTGACGATTGTTAACAGAATATGTGGATTTGTAGGGTGGCCGTGTACCCAAACCATTGCGGGCTTGGGAAGAATGTGGCCTTCCCGATGAGGTTTATCAAGCCATTCAAAAGGTAAGTTGTAGTGCTGTTTCTTCCCCTTACTGCAGTTCTTCTTTCAATATGCCTTGTTTAGGTCGGTTACTCGGAGCCTACTCCAATTCAGAGGCAGGCCATCCCTATTGGGCTACAGAATCGGGATGTAATCGGAGTGGCCGAAACAGGTTCTGGTAAAACGGCAGCCTTTTTGATCCCACTGTTGGTTCGTTATCGAAGTTTTTTATTTTGCTAACGCTTTGTTTTTTGATATATCGCCGCTCACCTTCTCTTCCTCACACAGGTTGTTTTTTACGAACTTTTAAGGCGGTACATGCCCCCAATAATGAAATTTTCATCAAGGTGTGGATAACTGGTTTGCCGAAACTTGAACGTCAGGAGCACTATGACCAGGGTCCATACGCCGTCATCCTTGCTCCAACCAGGGAATTAGCTCAACAGGTAAGTTGTTCTTATTAGTTTTTTACTGTCTATTGTTACTTTATCGCATTTTCCTTTGTATTAATTTTGTGGAATCCATTGACCTGTACTACTGAATTTAGATTGAAGAAGAAACAAACAAATTTGGTGAGCTGTTGAAGATACGCACTGTGTCTGTTATAGGAGGTGCATCACGTGAAGACCAAGGAATGAAACTCCGCATGGGAGTTGAAGTACGTTGTCCAATGTTTTGATAGATAAAGCCCAGATTTTTCTTCCTGTGAGCCCATTTATCTGGAACCGGGTAGATTGATTTAATTGGAGACATTTGGCAATTTGGCAGTCCTAGAGAGTTTTTTTTTTTTGCTGGCGCGGTTAAATTCTTGATTTGTTAAACCCATATGACTATTTTCTCCAAATTTTTCACAGAGCCTTGATTTCTTGGATCAAAGGGATACTTTTCAGTTTTCAGTTAAACGAAATTTTGTCTAGTTGGTTAAAATTGTGCCCTATAGAATACTGTTCTTAGTTTGCTTTTGGTCTCTTGAAAGCCGAATTTATAGAAGAGATCAGAATCGAAGCAATATTCATGAGAATCTTATTGCTTCTTGAAACTATAGCTAAGCTTTTGCCAGCTTGTGCAGTTCACAAATCCTCAACTAGCTCAGTGGTCGATAAATTGTTAGATATTCAAAAATTACACGTTTCCAAGCGTTTTAGCCAACACAGTGATCCATTATTTCACTCGAAAGAATCACATATAGGAAGAAACGGCGTGAATGGACTATATTGTTACATTGTCAAAACCTCGTTGTTGTTACAAACATCTTTCAAAGTGATTATATATGCAAGAATAATGTGTGTCATACAAAACTTTTGACACAAGGAGGAATAAACCGTCAATTCTTTCATACCGCTAATCTGTTAGCATTCCTTATTTTACGACTTTTTAGCGCTGTTATGGTGTTGCAATTACACATTAACGAATGTTAAATGAAGAAGAAAGGGTGGTAGTGAAGCGGTGATTTTGGTGTTGGGGTTTTAGCACACACCCACGGTATAGGTGAAACACGGGTTCATTCCTGCTTGAGCTCGTAAGATATGACGCACCATTTTTGGGTATGTACTAATAACATCATAACAATGACTTTAAAAACCAGTAGAACAAAAAATTGTCATTGATAATATTTTTCAAAGTGACAAGGAAGTGTGGCAGGTGTTCTTTACTGACATCGTTTCCACTAAAATATCTGCACTAATCAGAAGAAAATGCAGTTGAAGAGGACAGTGAATGGGAACAGCGTAGGCTAACAATGGCTATACGTGCGTATGGAAAATAAGGAGCGCTTTGTATAAGCCAGTAGTATTGTCACAATGGAGAAGAGTGAGAAAGGAGCCCTTATTTTCGGTTTGAGTTTCAAGTGCCAAAAACACATTTGGAGTTTAATTCGTGCTATTCAAAATCCTTTATGGAACTTGATGTAAGATTTCCTACAATGCAATTGCTTTTGAACATCTAAGTGAGGCGTTTTTCTGTTAATTACAATCCAAAAAGTGAATTCAAATAGCTAAATGTCATATGTAAAACGAATGGCGCCACATAAATGAAGTACTCAGCAACACTTTAATATTCGTAGAGGACTTGAAAGGTGCGTTTATCACAATTTTGGAGTTCTTTTCAAACAATTTGAGCCCTTATCTTGTTTTCCCAATTACTTCGTTTTGGTTTTAGAGATGGACTTTCCAATAACTTCGGCACTGAAATTAATTATTAATTGAACTATGAAAACTTAGCTGTATTGTAGATCTTTCTTTCCTCAACAAACTAGTCTTTTCTTGCAACCTACAGTTTATAATTCCACTTTAATGATCCTTACTTAATCCTCGCACTTTCATCTAATTCCGATAGAGGATTGACATTTTGTGTTGTCACAGTCACAATGTGCCGATTCTCTAACACTCGAACAATTTGATCTACTACCTGGCTGTCTGAGATTAACTCTTGATTAATCTGAATTCACGTAGATACATTTAAAATGATTCAGAGTCTGCGCACACTCATAGTAGATCTCCTATGTACTCCTTTGATAACCAGCACTCTCAATTTGTCGAAAAGGGGTTGACCTATGCCCTGCGGACATCATCATAACGAGTTTTGTCTTGTAAATTCGCTGTTACTATCTTTTTTTTCAAGTTTGTAGGGCCGTCAGTTGCCCTTTATTCTGCTTTGAATGGCTTAATTGGGAATTTTCAGCCCGCATGTCAGACTAAACTGACCGTAGTTGAAGATTCTGTGGTGAACTTATCACTTTGCTTGACCTATTCAGCACGAAGTGCAATGGACTTTTCAATAAAGGGTTTTTTTAGAACTAATGTCCATTACTTTGAGGAAATTTTGGGTGGTAAGAGCAAAGGTTATCTTGTTCGTGCATCGAAAATATGATGCTAAGATCAATTTATTCACGAAATTTCACTGAACGAATTTGATGCTTAGTGGACCAGAGAAGTAATTTTTTATAGCAGCACACATGACAGACAAGTGGCGCGTACATTCCATTAAAGGTCAAACCATTTTTTAGGTTGTCATTGCTACACCAGGACGTCTTCTTGATGTTTTGGAGAATCGGTATCTTCTGCTCAACCAGTGCTCTTACGTTATTCTAGACGAAGCTGATCGGATGCTTGATATGGGTTTCGAACCAGAAGTTCAGAAGGTGTTTGCACATTCAATGGCTGACTAGATAAAATTTTCAGCTATGCTCTTGCCATATTTACTACACTATTTCACTAGCTGATTTACTACGTAATTTACTATTATGAAGGATTAATGGTAAATTTAACTTCGTTACTGAGAACTGTGTTGCCTGTAATGTTTCTAATTCCCTAAAATCCCGGTGTTCTCTTCTTTGAATTGAAAGTATTGTAACGCACCTATACTCGGATCAATTATCGTAACGGTCCTAGTATGCAGGTCCTCAGCTATCTGCCGGTTTCAAATCAAAAACCTGATACTGATGACATTGAACATGAAGAAGCTTTGATGAATAACTTCGCTACTCGGGAAAAGTATAGACAGGTGGTCATCTTAACTTTTAGATTGAATGTCATGCATAGAGATTAGCTACCAGACGATGACTACAGTATTTTACATGACTTTTCAGTTTTTCTCAAAATAATAGCTCGTATTTAGACAGTAATGTTTACTGCAACCATGTCACCAGCGATAGAGCGGTTGGCTCGAGCGTATCTACGGCGCCCTGCTGTAGTACATATTGGTTCGGCCGGTAGACCAACAGAGAGGGTTGAACAAGTACCTACTTTTTGAAATTTTTTCATTACTTTGTAGTGGGATTGAGTTTGCTACGCTCACTATTTGTGGATAAAATACACGTTCTATAGATTGTATATATGTTATCGGAGGATAAGAAGAAGAAGAAGTTGGTTGAAGTATTGGAAGAGCATTTCGAGCCACCTATAATCATATTTGTCAACCAGAAAAAGGTATCATGTTCTGTTTGATTTTAGTTCGCTGATTTTTTTCTGGATCCTTTTTTCTACAACTTTATGAATTCCATACTCGTTCATTTTTCTTATGTCTTGCTTCCTTGTGCTAGCTAAGCCCAGAAGTATATGACAAAATTCATTGCACAAAGATTAAACATTTACTTGTTGTAAGGTTCCACCCTAGCTGCCAGTACCATCCCGGATGATGTCGTTATTGCGCTTTGATGCAAAATATCCCACATCATTTAGATCTGATAAATTCTCATGAAAAATTGTTAGAGCTTACAGGTCGCTAGTAGCTACCACATCTTCAGAATTTCAAGGAAGATGTGTTGGCTCTAATGGTTTTTATCTCAATTAGTAAAGTTACACCTGACTTCAATAACGATCTGAGACATAACACCCCGAACGCCGATGATAACTCTTCACTTCTGAATTAATTGGTGTGTTGAAATGATGTTTAGAGGAGACTATCCTATTGGCTCAACTATTCATTAAACATACGGAATCTTCTAGAACTTTGATAGATTTTGCACTAAGACTATCAAAAAAAAAATTGTTTAAGTCTTAGAAATCGACTTTCATCAAATCTCTTCAAGAACATCGCCATTTTTTCCAATTCTTTTCCGTTATCTGGGCCCATTGGTGTGCCTCTTGAGGACAAGAGCTTTGCCGATTTTTCCTCAGACTCGATAATAATTTGATAACTTAGATCTCAAAAATTGCGATACTGTGCTTGGTTCTTGGAAAAGTTTATTACTGCATTGTAACAACGAAAATAAAATTGGATTCACTCGGCCTGTTTGGCGCTAATTCCGCTAGACTGAGCTTTTAATCTATACTGGTAATCTTTCGATAACGTAAATCTCGCCGCTTCCAAAACCTTGTTTATTTTCTGAAAAACCTTGTCAATGCGCTGGATGAAACTTATAACTCTGACATCCAAGAATTCTCCAGCCCGTTCATATGCTTTTCGTGCATAGGTTTAGGCTGCATAGGCTTAGGGTTATTGGTGGCTAAAATTGACAGCATAAGATGAAAATGAAAACTTATGCTAATAGAACAATAGAAGAAAGTTCTTTTTACAATTGCGATACAGAAAACTTGGGAATCTCTACAAAACGGAAAAAATTCTGATATGTAATGTAAATACGCGCTATAACGCGAGCCGCGTGTGAAACACGATTTTATTTGCACGGCAGTTGTTCAACCTTTAGTAGGTAGCTACGACTTCATAATTTGACATGTCGATTCCTCGGCACGAAACCTTGGGAACAATTCGAGGATTGTGCATTCGGTAGCCCTTCCCTATCAGACGTTGTTGGTCAAGTAGCATCGTTGCTTTATACTTGAGTTCTAACTTACGGTGAACATTTTGCGACTAAAATTCACAACAGTGTTCTTTGGCCTGCCATGAATTCGTTCTAAACCAAGTTTGACAAGGAAATTTGATGAATTTTTGAGCAAAGAATAAGACTTAAAACGGTATACATCAACTCTGTTATCAACAAATAATTTTTACGAAATTTACCTCTGGACTTCATGTGACAAAATGTGTCATCATTCTTGTATCAATGTAATAGTTCAAGGAAACCAATCTTCTTATCTTTATTTTTATCCAGGGTGCCGACCTCCTAGCGAAGGGTCTCAGCAAGTTGAATTTCAACCCTGTCGTTCTTCATGGTGGTAAAGGTCAGGAGACACGAGAGTATGCCCTGCAAGCATTGAAAGACAAAACTAAGGATATTCTTGTTGCAACTGATGTTGCCGGAAGAGGTAATTGATTTCGTAGTGAATGTTCCACTTTTGCTAAGATTTTGCTAGAAGTGCAGGCTTCTGTGCTTTTTTTTTCATTGATATTCGTGCAATCATGTGTCATTTCCAACAGGTATTGACATAAAAGATGTCTCGTTAGTGCTCAATTACGACATGGCGAAGTCAATTGAAGACTATACTCATCGTATTGGTAGAACAGGTACTATTTACGTTCCACTCTTGTGTTGGTAAAGTTCTAAAGTTGAAGGACCAGTTTATTAGCACATGACTAAGACAGATGGTTGTTAATCGTTTTATTACTTTCAACCTTGAAGATAAATCATCCGAACCGATCCAGTGTTTGGAAGAAACTACAGATTAGGATAAGCACATAGTAGTCGCAGAACATTCTATTTTTAACTGGAAATCACTTTTGAAAACTAAGGATTTCGCGTTAACAATAATTTTCCCAGGTTTTGCACAAAAAAGAATAATGAAGGTGTAAAGGATAAAGCATGTTTCCCGCGTTGATCAAATCTTTCATGGATACGTTAATCAAATGCATATCTGCCCTATATAGGAGCTCAGGAGGACCTATCGTCGTGTCACTTCAGTCATCATTTCTTTCAAGTCTGTTACCAGAAGTGTCCCGACTTTTAAAGATAGAGCCCCAATCGCGAATTGATAGTGGAAATCACCTGGTGTGTACTGCAGGGCACACCTCCATCCTTTTAGGACCGTGGACCATTTTCCTTTGCATCTTTAACCCCCCGCGTGGCAGCGCTAGACGGTCTCCTACACCTCTCCAACCTTCAGCGTGTCAACGCATTGAATGTATCACTTTATTATTTCAATTGTATTGTTGTTGTTATTTTCCTACTTGTAAGAACACAATATATTTAAATGTAACATAACATAGGAAAATGACAACAATAACACAATTGATTTAGTACAACAATACATTCAATGTGTTTCCACGCTGTGGTTAAAGGTGCGGATGAGGTGGAGCAGACCGTCCACCATTACCATGCTGGGGTTTAGAAATGCGGAGGAGGTGGGTTCACGGTCCCGAAATTGCTAATCAGTATGTTATTCGAGCTCCGACAAGTCTAGTTAACCACTTGACTACTGCATGGTCTGAAAACAGGAAACGATTTATCACCCCGCGCAGCGACGAGAGTTTTGTGTTATCGTCACTACAATGGAAATATGTGAATTTGTTTGGTAAATATTGATGTGAGTGAACATTGTACCCTACCACCCTTCAGTGGCTATTAAAATCTACATTTCGTCGGAAAACAACCACATTGGCATTGAAGCGGGTCTCGTTCGCCCCCGATCGCGCCGCGTGCGCGCGGGAAATCAGCGTGGTAATCAAGGGGTTAATCAAAAAATGTTTGGACAGATTGTGAAGTCCAATAAGAGGCAAAGCAATTGCGGAGCTAACAAATTCAATTCAAAACTTAGTGGAAATGTTTCCGAAGCCTGTTGTGGCATCTGATCTGAGAAATGTATTTCCCACTTCAAAGTCGTGATTATTCGAAACCTAATGAATGATTGCAGTTGATAACTAATACCACACAAAGCATATTAGACGTAAAAGAGTAAAAAAAAAGGATTAGAAATATTTTTGTGCGAGTGATTTAAATTTTTATATATCGTCGGAGTTAATATTAAAAATCAACAACGTTTTCAAACTTCTACAAATAATTTTTCACAAACGGTTGAGAAAGTTTTCATCTAAGACAACATATTCTGATTTCCATATATACCGTTAAGCACACTGTTTCTATCTAGCATTGCTTTTAAATCAGTTTCTCTATCCTCTGATATGTTTTTTTGCAATAAATTTGATGTGATGAAATGAATAAATTGTCAAATGTCAATGCTGGATTAGTACTGACGTTGTCTCTGACGTCGGTGTGGTTGTGTTTCTCGAAGAAAACAACTTCTTACCCGTCGTCTCTTCGTGCACGTTGTTTTTTTTTCTGTAGTTCTTCTGTCTAAATTAAGATGTTCTATCGTGAAATGATAAGATTCTGCCATGGTCAGGGTTCTCTTTCTTGATGAAAACAACCACTCACCCGTCGTCGCCTCGTATATGGTTTCCTTCCCTGCAAATTCTTTTTTATTCAAGAATGCTGAGTAGTACACATGGCGTTCGACTCCAGGTGGAAGCTCAATTTGCATCTTGTTCTTCTTGAGGACGTGTGCTGGCATTCACTACCGAGATCAGCGCCCTGCCACCACAGTTGTTTCTAAATTTATGTTCTATCGTGTAGTGAAGAGATTCCGTCATGTGACAACGTTCTTTCACCAGCCTAAACAATTTCTCATTCGTCGTCGTCGTCGTCGTCGTCAGCCGCTTCTTGTTTTAATTTTTTTTGTTGTATAAATCTTTTTGAATTAAGATGTCCTATGGGAATGATAAGGTAACTACCAACAATAGTTAAAGTTCTGTACCTTAGAGAACATAATTGCTCACCCATCATCGCTTCGTGTGTCATTTTTCTGTTGCTGGAAAATTTCCTTCTAATTTTTTTCTATAATCTCTCGATTGAGAGTGAAGGTGATTTTCTGTAATGGGCATGGTTCCCTTGGAGAAACGTCCTCTCACCTGTTGTCTCTTTGTGAGTCTGTCATCATTTACCTTTTGCTGAGAATTATTGCTTGTATGTCCAAGGATGCTAAAGGGTTTGCAGAACATTCGATCCCAGGCGGGAGTTGAACCCGCGTTTCACCCATACCGGAGACATGTGCTGCCTCTGTATCTCCAAGGTCACCGCTCTGCTGCTTTTCTTCTTTTAAGTTTGCGTTATATCATTTAATGATGAGATTCTGCAATCTAATAAAGTTCTGTTCCAGAGTCTAAGCACCCTCTCTCGTCGTGTCGTTGACCGCTTCGTGTTTGTTTTTTGCTATGAATTATTTCAAAATTGAGACTTTTTATTGTAAAGTGATGAGCTTCTACAACGCTCAATGTTCTGCCCCTTGGACACAACAACTTCTCACCCATCGTCGTTTCGTGAGTCTCCTTTTTTTGCTGTGAATTCTTCCTTTCAAATTAGGATGTTCTATCGCGAAGTGCTAAGATTCTACAATTGTCAAGGTTCCGTCCCTTGAGGAAAACAATCCCTCCCCTTCGGCCACGTTAAGTGTGATATTTTTTTTTCTTGTGAATTCTTCTTTGTAAGTCAAAGTATTGAGTGGTATACAAACTATGCGAACCCCGTGGGAAATGAACCCGCGTTGCACGCTCACCGGAGGCGTCTAAAACCGAGGAGTTCTGCCTTCTAAATAGAGATACTCTATCGTGACGTGATGAAATTCTTCAATGGTCAAGAGGTTCTCTTCCCCTAGGAAAGCAACTTCCCAGTCGTTGTCGCTTTGTTTCTCGTTCCTGTGAGTTCTTCATAAATTAAGATTTTCCTTATTTTGAAGTGATAGAATTTTGCAATGATCAAGGTTCTGTTCTCTGGAGGGAACATCTCCTCATCTGTCTTCGCTTCGCTTTTCCTCTTTTCTCTTGTTGTGAATTTTTCTTTTTAATTCAAGATGTTCTACCGTAAAGTGATAGGATTTTGCAATGGTCAAGGTTCTGTCCTTTGTAGAAAGCAGTCTCTCACTCGTTAGTCGCTTGGTGTTAATTTTTTTTTTGTGAATTCTTCTTCTATATCTAAGGATGCTGAGTGTGAAACATTCGACCTCAGGCAGGAGTAGGAGTTAAACCCGCGTTGCTCCAATACCGGAGACGCGTGCTACCTCTGCACCACCGAGGCCACTTCTATCGTGAAGTGATGGTAATCTGCAATGGTCAGAGTTCTGTCTCTGAGACTCAGCGACCTCTTAGTAGTCGTTGTCGTCGGCTGCGTTGTGTATGATATTTTTCTTTCTTGTGAATTCTGACTCTTATACTCAAAATGCGAGTGATGTACAAAGTATTCGGCCCCACTTGGGAAATGAACCCACGTTGCACCTATATCGAAGGCGCAGCTACCGTTGCACCACCGGGGCCACTGCTCTGCTACTACTCTTCTTTCTATATCTGTCTTCCCTTTCATAAATTGTTGAGATTCTGCAACGTGTCAACGTTCTATTCCTTAGAGAGAACAGCCTCCCCTCACCCGTCGGTCGCTTCGTGGGGTCATCTTCTTCTTTTACTGACAGTTTTTTCTTGACTTAAGATATTCTATCGCAAGGTGATGAGCTCGTTGCGGTGGTCAGGGGTTCTCAACCCCAAGGCTGACCACGTCCCACTCGTCATCGTCGTCGTTGGTCGGTCGGTTGGTCGGTCGGTTTGTGTGTGTTGCATTTGTTTTCAGCGCCGTCGTCGCCGCCACTGGTGCGGGCTCACATGACGACGCTGCTTGGCGATCAATAGCCGCCACCGGCGGGGGCCAACGCTGCTTATGTGTGTGTTGTGCGTTGTGCCTCGTCGGCAACTCTATTTATTGTGCATGTTCGGCCAATGGATCCACCGCTTCGTCGTTGCGCCCACGTCGGTTTTTTGTCCACGCCTTTGATCTATCCCGATTTTCGATCGATAATTGTTTGCCGGTCGATTTGTGTGATCGTTTTTTAGGAAGATTTCTTCTTTATTATGCCTTGTGAGCTCTTTTCCGTCAACCTCACTAGATGCATCGTGCGTATTTTTTGGGCATTCCTCTCCAACAGGCATCGAATTTATCCCAGTGTGTTGAATTGCGCGATGCGACTGAGAATGATTTATTATCTAATCACCAACGACCTTTGCGCCGCATCTACACGGATCAGAAGCGATGAGCGGCGCGCTATGTGCGGAAATTCGTTTGATATCGAATAAGCTGCTAGCTAGGTGTTAGGTGGCCGGCGACAAAAGCATTGTTTTCACACAAAGCTCGCAATGATTTTTTTTCTAGCGAACAGAATAATGTAATGTGTAGTTGTCATGGAAATAGGGTTCTCACTTGTCGTCGTGTCACAGAGTTTCTTCGTGATGAAGGTGATGATATCAGCCTTAGCTCTCGATATCGCTAATTGAGGAGGCCGTTTGACCACTAGAAAGATGATTAAGAAGACGTCTTTCTCACCGTTATAACCATCTCATTATGGAGAATCGTAACGAAAAACCACAGAAAGGAGAGACCGTTAGGTTTGTTCCCCTCCTCTCCCTGCCTAGCCCAATGGTCGGGGACTATCGCTTAACAGGATGCAAGGATGTTATTGAATGTCAAACTGCGATATATAGAGCGAGGGAGGCGTTTATCCTCCAAGGGAGTGTTTGTATTCGAGCCAAAAGCGATCGAAGTGTTGGGCGTCATGTGAAAGGAGGAACTATGAAAATCTTGATGTTCCCCGAAATTGTAAGACCTTTTGATTAGGTGTGACTCACGAAAAAAGGCGAGCAGAGATCTCTTAAATCGCTTCATTTCTTCGGTCATTGATGGAATTGCGAAGTATCACAGGCAGCGATATATGGGGTTTTTTCAGTTGAATAGGTATCATCGTCGCTTTGTTCCACGTACAGTACGGCTCTGTAACCTTTGTGCTTTGAGTGTAATGGAGAGGAAGAGGAACGAAGTTGTTTTTGTTGAGGTGGTTCTACCAAAACTCTTAAGCTATCATCGATCCTATGCTCATTTCCATCTTCATCACTCGGCTTATTTGTATCTTCTACTTTGCACATGAAAACATCTTTTTTTTTTTCGTCACTCATAATCGGCCTTGTCGTTTTCGCTCATGTCTGATATATAAATAAGTGGCCCTACACTGATAGATGTAATAATTAGAAAATAGTCATCGTATATAAAGCTCGTGATGTTTGTTTTTTGTATCGTCTTCAACAATGTGCTTTGTATCACTCACAAAAAAATAGAACGTCATCACATACCATATTTCACCAGCTGCGCAATATCTCTTTGTTACTGTATTCATCTCCATTTATTGGTCACTCTCTGTCATATGGAGAGTTGAAGATACGGTAGCTCTCTTCTCTAAACGGTAAATTTTATTTTTTTTTCACGCTGTCTTTACTAGAGTTTCCCCATTTCAGTTCAGTGTTCTCAGGGATCTCAAATGTAGGCATGCAAATTTTCTTCGATTTTTTATCATTCTCTATTTATTGGTCACTATCAGTTATGTGACATAGTGAAAATACGGTAGTTTTTTTCAACGGTACATTCTCAATTTTTTACACTCTGTTTTTTTGACGTTTACCACTTCAGTACTCTTAGAATCTTTAATATCGACATAGAAACTTCTCGCACTTACTCTACTCGCCTCCATTCATTGGTTACTCCAGTCATGTGAGATAAGATGGTAATATGAAAGTTCTGCTCCTAACACGGTTCATCTTCACATTCTTTAACGCTGTCTTTTGAAGTTCCCTACTTCAGTTTTGTAAGATTCCCGAATATAGGAAATTGTGCTGCGAGCTTTTTAGATAAAAACCTATGGATTTGTTCACATATACTTGAACGCGTGGCTCGTCAAGGTGCACTGTTCTATGCCTTAAGTACGCTTGTAATACGTTCCGAGATTGGATGCAGGATTTCGAGCTGTATTTTCAAGGTGGCCTATCTTAGCCGCTGCATGCAAACTTTTAATTTAAATAGAAGCTATTAGAATTTACACATTTTTTCAACGAGCAGGAGTTTGCTCAGCTGGTGGCCTAAAAATCAACAACTTCAGAGACGAGGATTCGCTAAAGCTTGTTTTGGCCTTGGTTTGTTTTCTGAAGTATTTCTTATTCTGGGAATTATCTATATGCTTGGAGAAGTAGAGCTCGGTGGACAATGGTCTCGAGAATAGTGGTTGAGGCGTTTTGAAGCCCAATTTGTCCAACTTCTGCAGTCGGAAGTATGACGTGCGATCGGGCGTTATTCTGGAGAAAAGTAGTGACTTTCTGTTGACCAATAGGGGCGCAACCGTCATAGATAATGGTGCAATTTGTCGAGTTTTGAGAGTACTTCGACGTCATCATCATTCACATGGCTTCAGAAGGCTCAAATTAGCGGAAGACCTTAAAAGATCACCATCACTTTTTGATGCAGTTTCGGTTTTCAGAAGTGCTGCTGAGCCTAGTCAGTCAACCACGAAACTGCACTAATCATCTGGCGAACCGCTTTTCGTCGCACGTTGCACTACGATGGAGGAATTAGTCCTTCTTGTTTTGCCTAAGTAGCTGAAGAAAGCGAAGATATTGAGTGCGACATTAGCGGAATAATCCTTTCATAATAACCTTGTGTTAGCTCAATAAGCTTACAAAAATAATGCAATGATGTTATTGCCTGATAAGAGAGAGACCTGTAGCACCTCTGTTATAGTTTCTCCGAATAGGCTTTTCAACCTTCAAAACAAGTAGGATATTCATGAAGAGACTGGAATTCCTCCTAACCTATCCATTCAACACTTTCCGTACAGCCTTCTAATCAATATCGCACGCATTGCTCGATTTTCGTTGTTTTTTTTTAAGTCCGTTTTGGAAAAAAACTACAAGTTCTTTATTTTGTTCTGATACTTTGTTATTTTCTTTACACGCTTACATACTTTTTATGCATATTTAGCTCTTGCGTGTGGAGAAAACTCCGAATGTGAAACGTAATTTTATTTTCGCTCGAATAATGCGCTTTGAAGACTTCAAAAACCAAATCCGCTTCGGAACCGCCGAGATTTGTATTATCAAATAAATATTAGTGTAGTTTAATGAAGTATAATTTTATATCCGCAACTACAGCACGGTTGTAAAGTTTCTCTGGAACCATGCATAGTACTGAAATTGCTGAGATTTGAGCTTTTGACTACTAAAGTTCTAGCAAGAGATCCCATTCGCATGGAACACTCCTGATTTGTTGATCTCTCGATTACAGTGGAAAGATCAATGTGTTTCAAAGATTATTCTTACATCAAGACTAATATCAAAAGTCTATAAACTAATACAAAAGGTTTTTTTTTTGACTTCATGTCGCATGAAAATCTCATTTGTTTGGAATTTTGGACATGCTCACTTTGCAGAGTTGTCAAAAGTTTTATTGCGCAAATTTCTAGTTTTTTTTTTTCTTCCGATTTGGAATTTCTGAATTGCCATCTGTGAAACTTGAAGGCATTCGTTGTCAAACACAAAATGTGCTCAACAACGCTGCTAGAAGTTCTTGCGAATGTTGGTGAATACTGACTTATTGATATCAGTTCATTGTCAGCGCATTAGTTCAAATTAGATTCACTATCTTATTATGCACAGAGATTATGAAGTTTTCTTCATTGAGCTCTTCCTCAAAAAGTCAAAATTGGTTGTTGTGTAACAAGTTTAATTCACTAAGTCTTTCATTGCTGTAAGCTTCCAAACGAAGTGCACGCATCTGCTCTGTCTAATGTTTCCAAGTTCACTACCAATATGGCGAACCGTGTTAGATCAAATTGTCATCAAAGTGCAATGTCTGTTTTATATAGTATTTGTAGCAAACGTTATGCTGTCTTCATTATCGCAAACTAATTCTGTACCGTTATATTACCGTCAAACTCCGTTTTCCCTCGTTGTTGAATTAACTTTGATTGAACTAGTCTATCGAGGAAATTTCGTCATGCATATATATATATATATATATATATATATATATATATATGTATATGTATGAGTGTACACAGATATAGATGTATGTGTATGTGCGCACATACGTATAATGTATGAGCACATATGTCGATATATGCATATGTATATGCACTCCATAATTTATTTCGCATGCTCATTTCAAATATCTCTCAAATCGAGTTATTGCCAAAACGCTGTGGTATGTTGGATAATGTTCTGTGATACATGAATGCGGGCGTAGCACCATCGTTCGCCATTTATTAGGTCGTTCCATAAGTTTTGGCTCTAGAGCAGTAAAACCAATTTTACTAACCAGGAACAATTTAAATTGAATGATTTTGGCATCGTTCAATTACACAATTCTTTGCAAACATTTTGTACTTGCTTGGAGCTGGGCGGTGATACTGTTGCAGGAAGAACGGCTAGTGGTTTGAGGCGTTTGAAGCTAAAAAGAACTCTGGGGGAATCAGTCGCGCTCGATCCGTCCACATAAAACTCTTTTAATCTTGCGTGCCACTTCACCAGCATCTTGCCCTACGTGCCATTTGTGCATGCGAGCAAGAGAATGTGTTCCCACGACAGTTTCATCTTCAGGCAAGTTAAGGCAAGTTATATACCAACATGTTCACAAGAAACTAAGCAATTGAACAACACAGAAATCATACAAATTGAATTACTTCTGGTTATCGAATATAGTGTTTATTGCTCTAGCGCCAAAACTTATGGAACGACTTGATAAATGAAATGGACAGCCGTAAAGGATGTCTCCGTGAAACAAATACCTCAGCATTGACCAGCCACTACCGCTTTGCACGCGTGATATCTCACGAAAGTCGTCCGCTGCGACCGCACGCAGGATTCTCAGGTCGATTATCACGGGAGGTTATGAGTCCTGTGTCTATTAAGAAAACAGAACAACACAAGCTACACCTACTGGTTGCCTCGCGGCGAAAACCAGGCAGTTCAACTAAGGTTCAAGTTTCATGCTCGCGAGATCATGCTGTCGGTTTTCGGGGCCTGTCAGGGCATGTTCTTTGAGAACTGCTCGACAACAAGCAGACAATGGCTGCCCACGTCTGCGTGGATGCAACTCCGGAAGTTAGCCGCGGCATTGCAAGAGAAGCTTTTGAAAGGACTTACTGGCGCCCCTCTCGAAGATAGCGCACGACTTCGTATCGCAAAGTCGACTTTCCACTTCTAGCCCTGATATTGTTTCATCGATCTCTTCCGCGCCCTGAAGCAGCATCTGCGGGAGAAATATTTGAAATACCACAACCAGCCCAAAAGTGACCTCATCAAATTCCTTAATCCCACACCTCATTCATTCTGGGGGGAAGAGATCAAATTCTTGTTATGATTACATATCATCGATCATAGTGGTGATTATATTGTTGATTAATTAGTTTCTTCAAGCAAATAATGTTGAAATGCGAAGGAAATTGTAGAACGACACAATATATATGCATACATGCACACTTATACATGTATGCGTATGTGCATATATACATGGACATGTGCATATGTGTACACGTCCATATATCTATATACGCAGTACGGAAATGAGTTGTGATACGAAGTTTCTGAAATCTGCCACGCGCTTCCAATCTATTTTTGTCACGCAATACTTTATGTAGACAAATGCCGGATGCGATTCGCAAGGGAAGTCTCTGAATCTCTGCAGGGTAGAACAGCGTAAGGAATATTTTTATCTATATGTATATATATTTCACATATAAATTTATCTACATTTGCATATATACATATATACATGTTCATAAATATATATGCATATGTATGCGTATACGTGTATATGTATATATATACATATATATATGTTTATATATGTTTATATATGCATCTATATATATATATTTATATATATATATATATATATATATATATACAATTCATATAATGTGCGAATCTTAGTACTTATTGCGTTCGATCGTTCCCCGCTAGTCATCGTTCATAACATTCCTCGAAGATTTCCGTGTTATTTTGGCTTTTACTCTAGAATTCGTCTTTTTGTGAATGTCGTATTGTACAGGTCGAGGCGATTCTCGATGCGATCTTAGGGATTGCCGCGTTAAGGCGTCCTTCTGGAACTTGTAGAAAATGTGTAAAAGAGAGTCGAACCTCGCTTCAGGAAACGTGTATCATCATCCACTACGCTATAGTATGTGTACAGCTATAGATTTTGCTTTTTGTGCATGTTTATGTATGTTTACTTATAATGTATATGTAAGCGTAGGTCGATATATAGATAATTACAATAAGCATTAGAGGTTAGCGAAGTGGTTAGTGGTGCAGTCTGTAAGAATACGCGCTGTAGGTACGACTCCCTATCCAACAATGTCTTCATATTCACGTGGGATCGTCTTGGCTTGACTTTCTCTAAGATTTCAAGAAGCATGGATTCGACCAGCATTCTAAAGCGTCCATAAAGATGGCATTATTTTGAAGCAAAAGCCGAAGCACCATGTGAAACATTCGAAGACCTTTGTGGAGGATCCGTGCGAGGTAACAAATCAAGTGCTAACAGTGCTGGGATCCGCGGAGGAAATTGCGATTACGAGCCGTGTGAATGTAAAGCAGAAAAAAGTCGAAGCTTTTTTCTGCAGAACCAGGGTTTTCAGGAATGTGAGAAAGACAAGAAATTTAAAAACTCCGATTCTCACGGTAGATGGGTCATGTAGAAAGATATACTTATTATATACATGGATACATACATAGGCAATATATATGTAATATAATAATACATTTATAATATATTTTGTACCTGAATATATGTATGTATATGTGCGTATATGCATACGAATCTGTGTACATACATAACGTGCATACGTGTGTGTATATGTATATACATATGTATATATAAATACACGTATATATTTTTATGTACGCAATTTTGCTAAGATATTGTATCCGTGCCAATTTGAAAGTTTAAATTGAGAAGTAGCATACACACTTGCGAATATCATTACCTTCTTCGATCTTTACTCGGTTGAAAAATCGACGGAATGCAGGGACTTGTATCTTTTCGAGAAATATCCTTAATTTGTAATAGGTATCTCAAGTAGTCAATTTTTTTAGCAGTGATATTTTCGCTGAACATATTGTGGATGATGCCGATGTTTTTATAACTGAAGCTGTTGGTAAGAGATCCCATAACCGACTGACTATCTCCTAACTTGGCATAGTTTGAATAAATGAGTATTTTCTTCTGTTTAACCGTTCCGGGGTGTTATTGATATTATTTATTGCATATCAGCGAAGCATATAACAATACAGTTGGTAATGCAGCATGAACATTACGACAGTCGTGGCGGTTTACGTTTCGGCAAGGTTCGCCATCTTCAGAGCCTGGAAAGGTCAAATTGATTCGCAAATCATTCAGTTGAAAACCTCCATAACCTCAGCAGAAAACGTAAGAAACGAATTCTTCATCGCATAGTAAAAATCTCATCACAAAAACACACTAAATGATATCAATAACACCGTGAAACGTCTAAACAGAGAAAAATGAAGCTTTGGGTTAGGTTTAGAACACAGTGCGCTCAAAAAAGGTTTTTCGCCAGCACCTTAAGCTTTGCATAAGTGTCAGAATATCTTCTTGCATCTCAGAAGTTTGTGAGGATTGAAACTTACAAAGAAGGATTTAAGACAAAACGCAAACGTGTAATAATTGAGACGCAGCCGCTTTAATTACCGTGAATAGCTCTGAAGAACTTGTTTCTTTCTGTGAGTGCTAGCGTGTTCATTTGCTGTAGTGTTCGAAATTTGGGTTCCGACGAGAATAATAGAAATTTGAGTTCTAGAGCCATGGTCTCATTTTCATAGAACAAGAAAACTTCATTCTATCTCATCATGAGTTAGCGTGAATTAGTTTCAACGTGAAAGTGAAACTGGAAGCGGCCATTATCTTTTCCATTCAGTGAGTTGGTATCATTCGTATTTTTCATTGTGTGTTAAATTTAAAATGCCTATTATTTTTAGCTGTGAATGGTTCTTACCACTTATATAGTGGCAAAACTGTGAAGATGATTTGTAGATCGTGCCTATACGTTGAAATCTTCTTATATGTACGTGAAAAACTCGTATTGCGAATTAGCAGATTCATTAACACATCACGCTCAGTACTGGTTTTCCGACAACTGACGACATTTTTTGGTCGCCAGAGAAGTTGAACTAGAGAAGTTCACATCTTCATAAATCAGTCCACAGCCAAGTCTGCGAGAATATATTCACTGTTTTTGAAGAGCTAGTACTATGGGATGTGTTTGTGCTGTTGTCTTAGAAATCACCTATCTAATCCAAAAAAAACTTGCCCGAGGTGGATTGCTCTCCAAGATCCTCGCTACAAAACATCTTTGTTTTGATGTGCGCGTACGTGACAGTAACTATTTACTTAAATGTAAAATAAATGTGCTCTTTTTCGCTTACACTAAGCTTTTTTTATTCTGACTTTCCTTTTTCTGCTCCATTTTACCGTTAAAATTCTCTTGTTCCTATGCTAGTAATTAAAATTCTTTCAACATCGTATCGTAGTTGGGAAAATGTTGTGAGAAGTATTTACGATTGTCCTATACATGTTGATCCGCCTTTCTTTATAATTGTTATTTTGATCCCCATAGTGATTGAATGTAAGCGCAGAGTAGTTTTTGCACCAACAAAATGTACCCATTTTATTTGTATGATATGTTAACACATTTTAGTCGCGGTGTCAATGGATGTATTGTTACGACACCAAAGTTGATAAGATACAGCAGAGAGGACATGTGACGGTGGCGTACACACGATCATTTTGTTTGATTTGGAATCAATCGATCGACCATTTATGTACATATGTATATGTAAAAATTCGCACAGTATGTATATACATGTGTATATGCGTATATACATGTGTATACATATATATATACATATATATATATATATATATTCATTTCCAATGGGTAATAATTCACCTGCGCTCGATTTTCCTAGGTTTTAATATATGAGAGTGTTTTGTCGACTTTCGACGTCAGTGATTTGAGACATTGCCATTTATTTGTGGAACACACACATTGATTGTAGGCGTTTGTGTTTAACATCCATCGTCAGCGATAACGGGTTTGGCTTGTGCGAATTTACGCGCTCAATTTTCTCTTCATTTAGATCGATCTAATGGAGGTGGCAGCTATTCGCTTCATGTACTATTTCACTGTCTTCACATAGTTTTCCCTCAAGCTGTAGAATTCTCATTTATTCTGTTACTAGTGTTTTATTTTATTTACTTGATCCGTCTTCACATATTGTGCGAATTTCGGTGCTTTTTTTTTCCATTTCTCTGTCTCGCATCCTACGTCGACGAAAGCCTTTTAATGTCGTGTAGGGGTTCCATCTGACACATGACGCCCTTCTCTTCTCCACGAATGTTTTTGAATACTGGTCGTGTTGTATTTACCTAAAATACTAAGGTATATTCATGGTATCCGATATGGATCAGGACATTTTAATGAACAATTCTAGTAGGGTACTGTGCTAGGAGCTATATGTTTGCTTAGCCCTTATTCTCGTCACAAAAGTGGCCATGATTTAGATTACAAATTGAAGAAATTATGGTTATTCCTCTCGTTTTGACGTATACCAACGTTAAAGAAGTGCTTTGATTTTCATGATAGCGGAAGACGTTGAATTACGAGATCATTATCTTCCACTAAGCTTTTAATTAGCGCGCGCTATCCATTCATTTATTGCTGGAATGAAACCATATCTGCAATATGGTATAGTTGCCATTTACGTGCCGTTTAGTGAAAAGCGGCAGTGATATTTGCTTCTCAAATTAGATATTGCTTGTTTTTCTAGAATTCGTTCTCATTATCTCGCTGTGCCTTTGTTTACTGAGCTGTTCGTCTTTACATTGATTATAAACTACTTCTTTGACTACTGTGTGTCATTATCTGTTCAGTTTCCATACGCTAATTAGTGTCTCTTTGAATTATAAGTTAGAGCATTTCGTTAGTTCGTCCTCAGTTTTCAAAAAAGTCAAAGTTTTGGGAAGTTGGTATCTTGAGCCGTTTTTTACCTCACATTTCGTACTTCTCACTGATACACCTGTTCTCTTTCAAATTCTGTGAATTTTGTGACTCAGATGACGTCAAACTCAACCTTAACATCATTGTTGATTTTTGTTTATAATGAACCGTAGAATTACATGAAGTGTGACTGAATACGTTGGAATTTGAAATTTGCTTGCAAATAGTTTTGTCAGCCACTATTTTAGAGGTAACTCATATATCTATTCCATTTATGATTATGAGTCATCTACCTTCAGAATTGTGTTTATACTGAAGATTTCAATTTATTGTTCTTAAAAAAATTCTTGTATTAGACTCTGAAGAGTTGAATTTCTGAGTAATTTGTTTTTTATGGATACTGAGACTCAATGGAGGTGCTCTTTTGATGTTTCTTGTTGAGAAAAAGCTCTATAGTACATGTTCTAATTAATGAGTAATCCATCTACGACACTGTATATCATGATAATGTTGTTCTTCCTATGCTATACTACATATACAGCGATGCAGAGTGGTATTCAAAACGTTCAATCCCAGGCGGGAGTTGAACCCAAATTTCACCCATAACGGAGGCATTTCTTACCACTGCACGACGTAGATCATTCGCTTTGACAGTACTCGTTTTCGGATATAAGGCATCGCAGCTGTCAGCAACCAAACGCTAAGAGGTTTGCTCTGTTAAAATATCGGCATCGAACATGGTTGAGGTGGCAGCTTCTTCGATAGAAAAGTAAACGGTAGCATAGTGGTAGCCTCGGTGGTGTAGTGTATCACGCACTTCCGTTATGAGTGAAACGCGAGTTCAACTCTCACCTGTGATGGAATATCTTGCGTATCACTCAGCACCCGTGGATATGAAATTTTGACATCATAATATTGCTCTAGCAGCGATAAAGTAAAATTCTAGTAAATTATGCTATATACAATAGACGTTTGTACTTGTATCGGCTAAGGAGTAGCAGGCAGAAATCGCCTTTTATTTTACAAGAAATTTCGTTCAGTTGTTTAACAGCATTTCACCGGGTGATCTCTTAAAATCAAAGGCAAGTCGAATGTCGTTGTTTTATCAGTGGTTTTCTATAGACCTTGAACGGTGAACTTCACCACGTCTTATTTATGATTCAAAGAACGCGATTATTTTTACCTTAACTTCATCGTTATTAGATGTATTTCAACTTTTTCTTAACGCCTATTTCTTAGATTAAGTTGATATTCAAGTATATTGTTTTAGGACGTGCTGGAAAGCATGGGAAATCAATTACATTTCTCACGCCGGATGATAGTGCAGTTTTCTACGATTTAAAGCAGTGTTTACTGGAGTCTCCAATTTCCTCATGCCCTGCAGAACTGTCGAACCACCCTGATGCGCAACAGAAACCAGGAACATTCATTACTAAAAAGCGACAGGATGAGACGTTATTCAAGTAGTCTAGAAGTTGCGTCTTATTGGCAGTCTTGTATATTATCTGCATGTGTTCTCCACTTTAAAATTGTTTGAAAAATAAAGCATCCATTGAAACTCTTCATTAAGTTCGTTGTTCTACAGGTGGGGAGTTTATTTTGAACTGCAGCTGCATATTGGTCTCATAATTTTTTACCTAATTCCTCATCTCCACCTCGTTGAATTTATATTGGGCTTGACACAAATAGACCGAATAAATATTGTATATACTACAATTTAGTTTCAGTATTTCTGTTTGCCAACATCTGTACCGTCTTGGCTGTGTGTTTTCGAAACGTGTGAGGCGTTCGCGAAGAGTTGATAGTTGGACGTTTTCATCTATGTTTTAGCACATATCTGACGCCGTGTAGTGATTAAATCTCATTGCCTTCGTCCTTCTGCTTTGATTCTTTATCGCGAATGGCGGACGATGATTGGCCATCTCAGAGGTTTCGTGATCATGTCATCAATCGATTGTGAGTTACAGGATATTGTTAATTACTTTGTAAATCTTAGACCTTTTTTTTCTATTTCGTGATTTTTGTGGATGAAAGGTGCTACGTAGCACTTCGTCTCACTGACGCAATTGCGATCACGCGCAACGGTTTTGACATTTACTATAGCGCGCGTCACAGACTCTACGTATTGGGTTCGGTGCGCATGCTTTTTAACCCTTTAGGAGAAGGAGTGCAAGGCGTAATTTTCATTGTCTAATCATAATGCCTTCTCTGTTTTGAAAAAACAATCCTGAATTTATCGTGTCACTGTGGTTCTTGTTTTTTACATACCCTTCATTGTTATCTTTGCATATATAACCCTTTAAGGACTCGGAGAGTCATTTTGATGCTCCCAGCGCGTCGTCAAATCTCACTCACCTATTGTGATGTGGGCGTCGCGTTTTGTGGGAAAGCAATCAGACAACCAGACACCCATGCACAGACATGCTGAGCCTGTTGTCTGGCCGCTTGTCTGACTGCTGCGCAGGTGACGGCACGATGCCGCCTGTCTGTCAACGCTGGTCCTCAGAAGGATAACTGAGTGCGACGTAGCGTCCTCTTAGTCGCTGCATCACACTGTGAAAGCCAATCGAGAAACCAACTTCACTATTATAGTCGTATCTTATGCTTTGGAATGACTAGTCGAAAATGCACTATAAAGATAGAACAATTTTTTTTGCTGCTACAGCCCACTGATAAGGCTTTTTTTTTGAGAAAGCAAACTCAGTTCTGAAATTCCCGTATGTGGAGTGATCGAATTACTATCAAAAGTTTTTACATGAAGTTCTGTCCAACGAAAATGGCCTCTATACGCGCGTGTACAGTGTGCTGTACACGCCGCCTCCAGAGGTTTATTGGTCTTTTTTGCCACATGGAGGGTTTTTGAAGGACTCTTTGTGGTCAGAGGAGAGACTGTAGAACACACACTGTGTTGGGCGTTGGTCGCGAGAAGTCTGTTTTCTACTTGAAAATATACACAAGCATTTTTTTCTGAAGAAATTTGCTGACCAGAAATTTTAGTTGTGATCGACTATCCAATTTTTATTGGTGTAGTGAGTCATAAGTGTTGCACAGTGTGTGTGGGTATAAAAAATACTGATGTATAGCGTGATTTGCAAAACTTCCAATTTCTAACAGTTTTCTGTTTGTATGGTGAACAGTAGCATCGTGTGGGAAATAGCATGTACCATTATACAAACCACTCATAGATACTCCAAGGACGAGAGCAAGCCTTTTCTGCTATCCTCTCATTTTCACAACCTCTCATTTTATTTGTTAAAAAACTGCTGTTTAGTACCAGAATCAAAAAAATTCATTACGACCGAAAATAATTGGGCGTGATCTGGCGAAGCGACCACATGAGAGAGTGAGCGTTGTTGTGAAAGGATTTCAAATTTGGTGATGGCGTCATTTTGTTGTTAATCAGTCCACCACTTTTTTAAATACTTTTAATTGAAAGGGGTTAAGGAATTAATGTTATGTGTTTCCCACTTGTGCTTCTGCGTTTACTCATTGAGAGAAAGCTGTTAATTTTTGTGTTTTTATCGTACTTCGTATGAAAATCCTTTTTCACTAGCAATTCTTTCATAATATTGCGATCACTAAGAATATTATCAACAGCCATTTTTCCACTAAAATAGTGAATTTTCGACCCTCAATTTATACTTTTGAACTAAGTATTTTTTTTCAAGGGAACCAGAGTTGGCCCGTAATCGACAGAATGCTCCAAACTTACCTGTGCCAGGTGATGCTCGCCAAGTGGAGGAGTATGTATTTCAAAAGTGCCTTAGTAAGGACGAGTACATGCGCACTATTGCGAAGGTAGTTTTATTAAATTTTACTTCATCGTTTTACACTAGCAAAATGAAATCAAATCGTGAGCTTCTTTTGCTTCGAAGATTTGCCTGGTGATACCATTTTTAGCTGTTTGTTTAACGCTTGCCACTATGAGCACCGATTTTTCTATGCCTTGGCGTAGTCTATGGAGCGTACATATCAATTTCGTTGTGAACGATTTTTGCCACTTTTTCCCCACATAAATTTTTTTTCAACGAACGTCTGATAACCAGTCTTTAACTTGTCGGACTCAGATTTTGTACTGGTTCCAAGTCAAGACTAAGTGCCTGGCCCACAACTGCCAAAAATCGTTTTTGGAAAGTGGAATAGAAGTGGTGGGAATAAGGAAGATTAAAGATGCAAAAATACACTTCAAGCGTCACATAAATTCTGCGGAAAACGAAATAACACCGTGGTTACATAATAGGCAAGTTTTTTTTTCACATTGTTCGAGAGTAGCACATGGTCCAAAAACATGGGAAGGAGTTCATGAAAGAAGATGCCAAATAGATAGAGCTTGAATGGACACGGAAGACACGGAAAATGAGTGAAGGAGCCAAGAAAAGACGAGGATGGAAAAGACGAAAATCACAAGAAACTGCGCTTAAAGGCGGCGCTCGTTGGGCGGACGCACGTACCGTGTGTATTGGCTTCAATGCGCACTTCGATCGCTTTCCGGTAGGCTTGCATGTTGCAGAGAGCTGGAAACTTCAGATTGGCCATGGCCTCGTAAAGGTTCACAAACGTATAAGGGTTATACGTCCATGATGATCGATGATGAGATCTATTTAGAGGAACAAGTTGAACATAATTCATCTGTATCCACTGCCCAAGTCCGGTAAAATTTCCTTTTCCAGCAGTAGATGAGTAGACTTGTACAAGCATGTTATCTTAAAATAATGTTTTTTTTTTACCGTTTTTGTTTTGCGCTATTCTCACTTTTGATTGATATGGGCCACACAAATAATAAGAAGAACGCACCTTATATGAAGTCTGCCCTTCTTTTCGTGTTTATCAGTGAGAAAATTTGTTTGTGACTTATCATTTTGAATCATTTGTACCATCTACTAGCACACCGATTTTTCTCTAAGGCAATATATCTCCTTCTAACTAGTTCATCTTGTGCTCCTTTTTTTATTGTATAGAATTGCGTGTACGTATGTACGATGTATTCGCAATTTTAAGGTTATCAATGCCATCAACTGCAATTCGAAATCAGCAGCAGTTCCATCCGTTCTTCAACCTTCATTCCACAGCCCTCCATGTTCTGCCCCTAGTGTAAATGGTAATAACACGAACTCCACATCTTATCGAGCTTCTGTGCCGCCAGATCCACAGCCAACACAGGTTCAAATTGCAGTTCATGGCTATACTTGACTTTATGCGTTTTTGAATTCCAAAATGTAATTCAGGCACGAGCCCAAAGCCAGCCGACATCTTCGCCATTGTCGCAGCAACAAATTTCTCTACAGCAACAACAAGCTGGTGTAGTGGTAGGACATCAGCAGTCCACATTTCCTCCATCCGATCAACAACGAGCACCTCCAAGCTACAGTAGTCCACCACTTGGTCAACCACCACCACAGATGCAGCCAACTGGTGCGTCTGTACAGCAACAGGTAAGAATTACTGCATATAAATTCATACATAAGCATGTTTATATATATATTATATATATACATACATATATAATGTATATGCGCATGTATGTATATGTACATGAATACGCCTATATGTGCGTTACATGTATGTATGCGCGTACACATGTATGTCTATGTGTGTATATATATATATATATATATATACATGTATAGGTATGTATAAGTTCACACATATGTATAAATATACATGTAAATGTAGATGAACGTCCATGTACCTATATATGCATATATGCACGTATTTATTTGTTTATGTATGAGTGCATATATACGTTTTACATACATATTTACATATATATACATATGTATGTACATCTACATATATATGTACATATAAATGTATATATATGGAAAGTCATGGCCGAGTGGTTGTGATGTTGGTCACGGCGAGCGTGGAGCCGAGCTCCACCCTATACTTCTCATCGGCAGTCAACAGCAACGTCATATGGAACGCCACAGCAAGGCTATGCTTGAGATTGCAAATTGACTCCTCATCCAGTATTCTACGTCGCTCAAGAGGAAGACGAAAAACCAATTGAGTGCTAGAAGTACTGGGATCTTCACAATAAAAAAAAACGCTGTGATGACGGATCAAATAAAGCGCGTAACACATATATACATATATGTATATATGTACATGTATATATACATATATATAGCGCGGTTGTATCATAGTTTTGGCCGTCTGGTTCAAATGATTATCGATCTTATTCTTGAGTCAAGGATTTTTGCTGGTATGGTCACCTTTATCTATACTGATTTTCCTGTGAATCCATTAGCGCTAGTAAGCTTTCTTTCTTGAGTGTATGAATTTTGTCCAGTGTGTTCTCATCGCTTGGGAAATACGAACAGCATCGGGTTTTTGTTCAAAGGTATCAATGAGGAACTCTGATCATTACTACCACCTTCAAAAGAATCATTTCTGAAGCTTATTTGGATTTTCAACACTGTAGACCATAACAAAACTGATTGTCAACTCAGCCGGAAAATTGGGATTCCCATATTTGTCTAAATGGTGCTCCTTGCTTCGACATATGTGTCAAAGAGTTAAAATATCGAGTTTCCAGCGTTGTTCAATCCTTGAAGGACTCTCCGTGCATCCAGATCAATCAACGATGGTTAAAATGTTTGAAAGCAAATCCTACCTACATAATTGTCTTTTTGTTCACTGATATCTCATGTGTGTCCACTATCCTTCAAGGCAAGTCTGATGCCAACATTCCGACCCTTCTAGAGGATTAGATGCCTCAGCTAGCTCAGAACTAGTGTCCGCGTGTGTTTTGAAGGAAAAGTTCAATATTGCTTTACACACGCCTTCAACCTTGTGCATAACGCATGCAATATTGTTGAATGCTCTTTTATCCTGTTTACAAGGCGTTCAGGCTTCTGAAGTGTGTGGCAAGACAGTAATAGTAGATAATATAAAAGGATACATCGCTTGTTGTTCTTTGTTCTCTTCACTTCGTCTTCGATTTTTTCATAGACTTTCCTCAAGTCGATGAAAGTAAAACGGTGTCATCTCTTGATAAAAAGAAATCAGTGTCTCCTTGAATTGCCATGTTTTGTTGGGCTTAATTGTTTTGTGCATGGCATCTGTTGCACTTTCAGGGCCCCATTTGCTCACATGGCTGTCCTTTGTTCAGTGTTCTGTCATTACTATTGAAAGTGCCGATATCCTAAATGATAAATAGGTGGCTGATTGGAAGATCATTTCCGGTGACGTGTGGGTCTTCTTTCTTTCAAAACATCACAGTTATTTTGGTCCTCATTGACTAGTCTGACTTTAAACGTTGAGTATGCAAAAACATATCAGGAGACGAGCTAATGTGTTTATGACAACTGCTAGTAAAAAGACAGTGGACGAAAAGGCGTCTCAGTGCGATTATGCGGTTTGGCAAAGGGACTCGACAAAGAGCACTCCATTGATGAAGAGGCACTATACCAATTAGCGGAGCGAATGGAACTATTCTAATGTGTTCTTTCGAGAGCATGTCGCCTGGCTAAGATTATGATGCTGTACCATGTATACAATGTTTAATATAGCATCTGTGAGAGAAAATTTGTCAGCTCTTTTATGACGCTATCTGGTCAATGAATAGTGAGCTGTACTCAAAATTGCCGCTGATAGGCGTGAATGTGTACGCAGATCAGGTTCGTCGGCTAGCTAATGCTGCGGAATAAAGCGACAGAAGCGGTTTGTCTCTTTCACGACAACTTTCATCGAGGACTGAAATAGTTGGCCATCTCTTGTAAGACTTTTATCTGATAATGACACTTTCTGAGTAGGCATCCGACCTCAATGTTTCTCGAATTTTCTGTCTTGCGAAACGGTTCACCGATCGGTTATCTTATAAAGAAGCTGAAACAGTACGACTTGTAATCACCGCATTTTCGAAGGAGAAATATCCAAACATACACAGATGCTCTGACATATGTAATTCGTTGGCGTAATTATCGGGTTTTGGAAATAAAGGAAGGTTTATGTTGCACTGATATAACTCCGTATATATTTTCACCATACATACATAGACATATATACGTATATATATATATATATATATATATATATATATATATGTATATATATATGTAAACATATACGCACGTATGTGTGTGTACGTGCATGTGCATGTACGTACACATATATGTATATATTACACACACACACTCATGTATATACATATATGTGCATATATACATTTATATCCATAGATGATGTCGCAAGGAGGATGCTCACCTTACCAAATGTTATCTCCTCAGCAATCACAACAACAGCAGATGCCTTCCTATGATTCAAGGCTACAAAAGCCGCCGAAGCAGGTTAGAAATATTTTCAGGAAAGAGTTTTTTTTTTCTTTTATCTCTTGGAAGGCTTGTTTACATTTTCTTATTTTTCTTCATTTAATACCTGTCATTATGTAGGAACAATTACCTCGTAGTTGGGATAGCCAAGGGATGCATTATCTCACACCACAACAGCAGTGGAACCAACATTCTGTTTACAATCAGGCACAGCAGCAACAACAGGTTAACTGAAGTTAATGATAGTACTGAGATGATATCTAATTCAGTGGACGAATTTTAATTTTAATTTTTTTAGAAATCGTGATCTTTTTGTACTATTGGTGTTTTATTCCTACCTATTGGTTATTTTTTGTTGTTGAAAACGATATATTGCAGATTCCACCTCACCAGGGACAACATCATGGGCAACAACCGCCTACCAGTGGACAATCTACTGTGCTCGAAGCACTTATCAATCAACCACAGTATCCGTCAACTCCTCACCAGGCAAGTTTTGGATATTTCATAGACACTGAATTTCATGTAGTTATACTTTTATCATGCTACTTTCATCCGCAACCCAGATTTACCATCTCTGATGCTAAATTTCTATTATTTGTTTTACAACTTTTCTGATAATTCAAGTTAAGAATTCTTTTTATCTAAGTTTTACGTGTAAGTGCTATTTGGTACAGCGGGTGTTTTTTATAACTGAGCGAAGTTTATAAAGCGTGCCAAGATGTCTTTTCGACTGAGTTTCCGTGGATATTTCTTTGCATAATTATTTTTGCATAGAGTTTATGAAAAACGGCGAGTTTCATTGTTCCCTCTGACTTTTTGCTAGGGCTCATTGCCCTAATGAGAGCTTGGTTGTATGAGCTTTGATCTTGATCTTTTTCCATCAAATGTGATTTGAATTCTCTTTTCAAGTATACCCAATAATGTGGAGTGCTGTGCAAAAACGTTTGCGTCAGCCGGGATTTAAACCCAGATCTCACACTTTTCGGGAGCGAATGCTAACCGTTGCACCACCGACGCTCGTTTTGCACAGCACTCTTATTTACGCCCGCCAGACCGTCGACGGTTGGCTGTTGGCAGACCCACTGCAAGTGGCAGTTAGATAAAAAGAATTCTGACTGATTATCTTTTCCAGTATTTGAAACTTAAGCCCAGTCGTTTTCTATCCAACGGGGAAAATTTCGATTCCGCAATGAAACTGCTTTTTTATACACAAAATAGTCCGAAAGCAGCAAGAAATTGCTATAATGTTGCAGATATGATAAATCTTAACTCTATCTCTGATGGGACGATTTTGATCATTTCTCAGCACATTTTGTAGATGGTGTTTGTTCTAGAACCGTAGAAGAGTTTCTCTTATATAGAAGCTACAACATAAGGGCAGGCGGTACTCTCATGTGATTCCTATCATACCAGCTCTAACGACGCTATGACCTTATAACTTTGAGTATTTTAAGCACCATCGTCTGTAGTTATAGTTAAATTCTCCACTTACTTCGCAGTGTTTTGTTAATAAAGCAATACTTTTATACATTCTTGTGACTAATTCTGTTCAGTGATGATGACTTCAAGAATTGTGCAATCATATTATCTCAATTCTATCTGAACCTGTTTTAAGCGAATTTTAATTTTGAATTAACTTCAGGTGGAAATGTGTTCTGCTAAGATCTGTTAGATAGATTCATGACGGTATGATTCACATCTCGCTTTTGATCTGATATGGTCCTGTTCTGACTAGTTCTGCTCTAATCACTGACAACATCAAAAATTCCTTTCATCAGATGGAGATCAAGTCAAAACATCATAGAAACGGCGTCTATAATTTCTCATTGATCCAAGTAGAACTAAACTGTCTCCTGTATTGTGAGGAAAAGTGGGTCTTTCACTTCATTATCCAGCGGGAGAGCCAGTGGCCAAATCTTGTCCACTTTTACTCTTGACTTGAAACTGGTACTAGGTTTGAGAAAGATGTTGCTTTCACTTTGAAGAAACATGCAGAACCTTTTTCATGATCTAGGGTCCAGAACTGGTTTTTATACAAACTGCTGGTAATTATTCGATAGCTGGAATTCTAGTAAAGTTCAAAACGTGGTTTTCTTGAGAAGATAACCTGCTCCATCTATCTTTGAAGTGGTATGGTCTTTGGAAGTGCTGTCTGTTTCCAGAAGATGTTTAGAGTTAAAGTACGAAATAGGATCGAGAACGACCTTACTTAGCTGAATGGCCGGCTTTCACTGGTATCGTGAGTGCCAGCATAATTCCATTCGTTTTTCTTTCGGGAAATTGTCATTTGCGGTGGTGATCTTGGAATATGATGACGTCCGCGAAAACGCTGCCGATTTTTTGAAATTTCAAATGGTTGTCAGGTGGCGGTGAGATTCATCAAAACATTTGGAGACATTGTAGTGTAACAACTGATAATATATCGCTCGTTTAATTGCTCTGATTTCCGACAAGTGAACTTGGGAAAGTGTGCACAGATTACGTTCAATGAGCTTCAGGTAGTCAGGGAATTACATCGATGTAAAATAAATAAAACCTTCTGTGGTGGGCTAAAATTTGTAAATTAATACTTTTGTTTTGTTGATAATGTTCCTTTGAGCTGAGACATGTGAGCTCAAAGTTGAAATCTGCCGTTATTTTCATACTCTGGGAATGGTAATCATTTCATGTGGGACCGTAGATCTAAGATGTTAGAGATGGATTTAACCATTATCTAAAAAATTTGCTATGAACATATGAGTGTACGGTTGGAAAACATTTCATTCAATTGAGCTTGGAAAAAAATTAATAAATTAGAAGAAAAACTTTTGGCATCGTCGAACTTCATTTCACCATTGTCATAGTTTCGAGGCTATTCGAATTTTATTCTGTTCACTTGGTATTGCGTCTTCTATTTTTCGTTACTTTATTCCCTCATTCAAAAACACCCTCTTTCTTTCTGAGAATAATTCTTGTTTCTTTCTTCAATCGGAATAGTTTCACCCAATATGTGGAGTACTGTGCAAAAACGTTTGCGTCAGCCGGGATTCGAACCCAGATCTCACTCTTTCCGGGAGCGTATGGTAACCGTTGCACTACCGACGCTCGTTGTTGCACAGCACTCTTATTTTACGCTTTTTTTACTATTTACTTATTTTTTACTTATTTACTATTTACTATTTTACTTATTTACTATTTACTTATTTTTTTCTACTTACTTTATTTATTTATTTATTTATTTATTTTCAATATTTACTTTACGGAATAGTTTCAAGCCACTGAAATTTCTGGCAGAGCATTGGTCGAAGATTTCAGAGGATGTATTTTCGACTAGAGTTTTTCGCAAGTTCACTGCACTTTTTCAGAAGTTTTTCATTTCATCAGCTTTTCCATAGGTTAGTCGCTCGATATGCTACACCTTTCATGAAAGCTTTTTTGACCTTTTGATGTAGTGTATTCTCGTTGTTTGTTTTCTGGAAACCGCGGCTAACATGCATAATTACTTGATTAATCTTCTATCTTTTGGACCATTGTCATCGGAATACATGTATGCTTTGTTGAACCCGGAAAAAAAATAAGTGGTTACTTGAGAGTGTTGTTCTTTAGCTTGGTGTACTCGTATATTCTCAAGGTCTCTCTAGTTTCCACGATCTCACCTAGTTTCTTCCTCATGCCTTCATTTTTATAACCTATGTCAGTCTCTTGTTTGCGAGGGAAGTACTCTATATATCCACTTTGAGATCACACTGTGGTCGACGTGTAGCGAAGGTACAATAGAATTTGATACCAAGATCTGTGTGCGATGCGAGGTTGTCAACACAGAGGCATCTCTGCACCGCTCTCTTAAGAAGCAGTAGTCTCTTACTGTATAATCGCTTTCGTTGGTAGAGCATTTTGAGATGCTTTTCTGTGGTTCATTTCCATTTTAAAAGTCTTTTTTCGGCTAATTAATGTACAGAAGTCTAGAAACACGGCTGTGTACGGCGAAAATACGCGTTCGATAGTTTGCGGACACTTTTGTCTATGCACGGTCCGAAACATGCAAACATGCCAACACCTATGTACACGAGTGTGTACTAATGGTATTCAACTTTCGAAATTCTACCATTTTTACTGCCTTTTTTCGCAGTTATCATGTTACATATATACTTTAGAGAATTGAGTGGTGAGCAAAAACACGGCATCAGCCGGGAATCGAACTCGCGTTTCATCCGAAAAGAGGGCAGTAAAAATGCTAGAATTTTGGAGCATTACGTGTGACAGTGGCTGTCAGCTCAATCAGCTGTATAAAACGAAATCGCATACCCGACCAAACCTGTTAAAGGTCGGTGGCTGATAGTTAACATAGAGATGTTGAGGAATGAATGGTGGCGCAAAAGTGTCTCGGGGATGTAGTGGTAAGAGGACGCGTCTTTGACATGGATGAAACGCGGGTTAGATTCCTGCCTGAAGCCGTGTTTTTGCTGAAAAAAGCTATTTGACATTTGAGCTATTAGTTGTGAGCTAAAATTTAACTAAAATCGAGTTTAATAACCATAAACTCGATCATTTTTGTGTACAATGCATGCAAATCTCAATAATTCGTAGTTCGACCAGGCTACAAATTTGTATGAATCAACCGTTCCTCTAACATTTAGCGGAAATCATCAACCGCTTATATAATCAATTTTCAGTCATCAATGAAAAGCTATCAGATTTTTGCGACTTTGAATTTTAAAATGTGTAAGCAGATAAGGGTATAGATCTCTTAACGTGTATTTTTGGAGTTTTTTGAGTAAGCGAATAGAATAATGAAATGCAAGTGAAACATTTCTTTTCATAACGCTCTCAGAGTTCATGTGAAGCTAACTAAAACCACCTAGTTCTATATCACCTTCCTCGCAACCGTGTGGAACATCTATGTGTAAACATGTTCTGCACACGTGGTTTTAGCTTCATATTCGTGATCGGCTATGCATGGTAAGTAAGAAGGAAATTTTTTGAGGAAATGGCAAAGCATAATGTATACACCGCCGAAAATAGTGACTAATTTCGAGGTGACAAGTCACTTTTTTCAAAATCTAAAATTTGTGCCCTGATGGTATTTAAGCATGAATATGTGGTCTATAGTCTTTAACTAGAGATTTAATTCAAATCTTTTGAAGTTTATGGCTGATTGTTGTTGTTCTATATACAAAAAAATTCAAATTTGAGTTAGCGTTTTTAAACGTGGTGATGTGTGTCTTGTGGCTACCATTGTGTATTGGTTCTATACAAGGTGAAATGAATTAATATTAAAGTAAACAGTCATACGGTTAAAAATTGGTTTGATTTCTACGGAATTGCTTTCGGCATCTCCCAGAAGCTTCCATTTGTTTTAGCCATCCTGACTGATCACGATTTTGTTCAAAATTCGCTAAGTTTAGATTGGTCGTCATCCTCACATGATGATGTCTGCCCCCAGTACACCAATTGGGCACGGAGGACATCTTGGTGGCTCCTTGGATTCGCAAGCTGATCAGCAACAAGTTTACAATCAGAAACTACGGATGCTGAAACCGTACTGCGAAAATCTCAAGTATGTTTTGCTGTCTTCTAATTCTGGGAGGTTTTCGTTGTACTCAACTGACAAACTATTATATCTCAAGGTTGCGCGCGCAGCAATGTCGTATGGAAGGTAATACCGAGGCGGCACAAAAACTCGAAACAATGCTTGGAGTCCTAGAGGGCAGACGTGTGGTTAGCCTTGAGTATCTCTTAAATCTCGAGAATTGGATTCACAAGAAAGCAGATTTCCTGGTTCGTCGTTTCCTCAAATTATTCTAGTTATCAAGATTGAAGCGAAAATTAATATAGCGTTTGGAAACATCACTAGTTTGTACGTGATTTTCTTTAATCTGTACATCGTCTATCGAGTATGAAGCATAAAGCTGCTAAAAAAGTGGCACGTCGACAATAATAGCATTGATGTCATTTGTTTTTTTTTTACTAATTTATTTATTAATTATGGATATTTTTCGGTTGCTTTCCAGTGGAGCAGAGAATGCAGTGAATAGACTCTGCTCTAAAGCCAGCAAACCTTTTCCAGGCAGCAACAACACATCCGCATCCGTCTGTTGTCCAAAATGGCCATTTGGGTATGGCTGGGCAAGGTATGGTTGATGGCATCAATGCTGTGCTGAATGCATCTTCTGATCATCACCCCAATTCTGTGTATGGGTCTCATGGAGCGTATGTTCCTCCAGTCTTGCATCAAGGAGCATACCCACATATGCACCCACAGCAAATGTGGCCACCACAGCACATGCAACAGCAGGGTTTGTTCATAGTTTACTCGGAGTTATTAAGTGGGTTTGGCACCTATCTTATCGATGTCGTTTTTCAGGAATGATGGTGGGCCCTCCGATTAACCAGTGTGGAGGAGGCGGACCAATGCAGACGTACAGAGAATCTCCGGTTGAACACCACCGACCATATCCTTCTATTCGACCGCAAATACGTCCACCTACTGTCGTTCAGTCATTGCAATCTCAGCCTTCAGTTGACCCTCCAAGAATGGGAGGTGCCACCTTGGATTCTATGATGAACACCACACCCGCAGTAGCAGCCCTTCCTCCATGTTAGTCTTACTTTACTTACTCAGGATTTATCACATTCGAATAGCTCGAACTTTGTATGTTTTAGCGTTTAATTTTACCAATTTTTGGAATCAATAGCAATCTACTATAGCTTGCATCAGGTCCTGCAACTTCGTCGACTACAACCCATGTTGTGAGCACGGTCGGTGGTAACGGTAGTAGCGGTAGTTCTGGATCTGCTGAACAGCCTGGTGTTGACGATTTGTACAATATGGACGATTTCTTACCTACACCATTGGAAGCTGTTGGCAATATGCAAGGATCTGGGGTGGGATTCAACACTTTCCGTCATTGTCTTGTAGCGATGATCTTCGTTTTGTATTTTTCAGAGCAGACCATCTTTGCCTGAAGCCGCTCGGCGTGAATTAGCGCAATTATCAGATAGATTTGAATTTGACAACAATATTGAATCGCACCATGATCCTCATTCTGCTCTTGTAAATTGCAAAATGAGTAAGTTGTTTTCATTTTGGTAATACTCAGACAAGTAGTCATTTTGGAAACTATTCACTTCCAGTTAGTGAAAGTTCATCTATCATCTTTATCACCTGTCGTCCCGTTGATCGTCTAGCGACTCGAGCGAGCAGTGAACTTTTAATCTTTCCTTACGCATAATAATTTATCTGGATGGAGTCTCCTCGCCTTAGGGATTTGTTGAGTATCATATTTTCTTTTGGGATTTAAGTAAAAAGTCTCAACTGTGCGCTCAATAGCGCACAATGAGCTTTTGTCTTATTTACGTATCGCATAGGTTGCGGATGAATACAAACATGGTATGTAGAGTCATTTAGTCAAAAAGGTGGGCACATTGTTGGGTGTTCTTATCGTCATCATTGCAACCTCGATGTTCTCAAGAACTGCGCGCACTCGCTCGCCTCCTTTTGCGCAACTTTACGGATAACTAGTCCATCATATTGATTTTGACCTAGATAGACGTGACTGAAGAAGCATTCAGAGATATTCATTACGTTGACCATGGATGGGACACAATGGCGCATTCAAAATCAATCCATTACTCAAGAATTTCGTTTTGTGAGATTTAGCCGGTGATCAATTTTTCCACAGGCGTTGTCGAAATTGCTTAACATTTGTTCTGCATAGCTGTTGCATGGCATCATAACATTAATGTATGTTATGAGCGTTGAGTAGATGGCGCAGTCTCCGACCCTCGACTTTCTCTTACATGTTGTCACATTCTAGTACTCACATGACGTTTTGAATGTGGCGGTAAATAATTTTGACGAAACGCTGTCACTATAGCTGACCCCTCTTTATATTTTAATTGTAATATTGTTGTAGAATAGTGATATTTTGGTTGTAAAATCTTCAAACTAGCTCAAAAAATCTACATACAATGATCAGCGATGTACTTACTGGCTGTTCAGAACTTTTGTGATTGCTTCCATCTCAGCTGGCTTGAAGGTTTTCTTCAACTCTTTGGGACGACCACTGATAGGAAGCGGCACCGCCTTGGTCCCTCTCGCAGCAGTCGACGCGATAGGTCTACGGATGGAGCGCGTCGTATCCATTGTGCAGTGGTTTAGTTATGCATGCTGAGTTTTTCGTCACTCGTGTTATCGTTTTAGGGATAACTATGGTCAGTAGATAGTAAAATGTTATGGAAGAGACTTCAACAAGGCTATTTCTAGTTAGTATATAATAGAATAAAATACGTTGTAAAGTTTGAACGACTCAGAAAGTAAGGCATTATCTTCTTCATGTTATTCGAACGGAATACCAAAGTCTCTATTTGTCAGGCTGGTCGAATGATTACTATTGGCCTAGGGTAGAGTTTTGTTCACTGAAAAAGACAGGGAAACACGAGCACCATGCCCAGAATTCGGCCGCATTCCAACAACTTCTAGTGGAATCAAATATTTTTGAGACAAATGAGCTTCTGTTTGCCGAAAATAGGTTTAGGAGAGTCTATTAGTATTATCCTATATTTCTGTAGCGATAAGCTTTCTTAAACTTATAATTTCATTCTTGTAATACCAAAAAATATGCTATGAAGTTGAAGGAAAAGAACTTTGAGCGCAAAACTTAATCATCTTTCCGCTAGCAAAACTTACTATGAAGACTTCGTCTCCTAAACCAAGCCCAACACTGTAAATCCAATTTCTAGCATTCGAAAAGCTTTCAAAACAGAGTAAAAAGAAGTAAAGAAATGGCTGCAAGTATGATTCATGTCACAATAATCTAGTTTTTTTTATTGAAACATAAGGAAATTTTTTGACATGTGGGCGTTCTTGTCGTTAAAGAAACCCTTATAAAAGCCTTCCAGCTTCTTCTGAATTATGACACTGAGTCATGATAAGTTCGACCTAGAACTTTGACCTATTTAATAATTTCCATCACGACGTACTCCAATACAAATTTGCGCGGAGACGCGACCCCGCCGGTGGGCTGTTCTGTATCACGTCGTTTTGAAGGGTTTAATTGATGTAAGTGTAAAAAGCGTTCTGTCGTACTTTAGCGAAATTCGAGTTTGTTATTTTGAGGATTTGGTCTATAGTATCAAGTCCCTTTCGAAGCCCTTGTAGCTGCCCCTCGTCCCGTGTTGTATCAGTCCTGCTTAGGATGACCCGAGTGAAGAGTATGTAGACGACCGACAGCAGCAGATCGTGTGGGTTTTCGTTTCTCAGCAATAACGTGGTCTTACTGGTGTTTTATTAAAAGGGACCTTCCATTCTGATAGGCAATGTGTATAAGCCTATTCAATGTGGTGCAGAAAACTGGGACGAAGTACTCCATGTCTTGAGGTTTTATCTGTTCGGAGGCGTCTGACTTTTCATCGACGAAACAGCATAATGGATTTCGAAAAAGAGTATTGTAGTCTGACATTCTCCTCTATCTTGAAGATGAAGATGCGGTTATTAGAGAAAATTTAGTATCAATCGTAGGTGTTTTTTACATTTCCTTTCTGGAGGCTGTTATTAAGCCATATAAGCTTTGAAGCAATCGTGTAGATTCCGAATCGGCAAAGCTTGGGGGACTTTGCGAACACTTTTCCAAGTTTCTGCATGTTAGGTCATGACTACTGCTCTTCTCTCTTTGAATTTTTTTCTCATTGCTTTTCTGCGTCTTTTCGCTAGTTCGGGCGTGAATTGACAGTTACCTGTGGCTCGTACGATTCCTCGTTGATCTGTCAGTCAAGAGTTTTTAAGCAAACTAATCTTGATGACATTCGAGCTCTACTTTTATACGTTAGTGTGAAGATCTTAGATGATATCAAGCCGACTTTTTTCTTCGTCGATGTGTCATTAATCAAAGTTAGTTATTATAAGTGCTGTTTTTTTCTTGTGGATTTTCAAATAACGTATGGTTCCATTTAGTTTACTTAACACATTGCTGTTCACTTGTGTTCGTAACTAGTTTTTTTTCCAGGAGGCCAGCAAGTGCCGGCTTTGCGTTTGGTAATACCACTATCATATCCAGCTGCGTCTGTTACCGTCGACCGTGCTGCAATAGATTTGGGTTAGTTGATATTGTTCAATTGGTTGAAAAAGCGGTCGTATTTTCATTCGACTGATTTTTGAAAATCTTGTCAAAACTTTGATATGTATATTTACACAGATTTTTATTAAACCTTCTTCGGGCTATTTATGGAATGAACGAAGGCAATGTACATATATAAATGGCCGCATAAAACATAATTGAAAGCCGGTATAAGATGCGGCACATTGCTTGACCAGCACTTTGGCCATGTTCACCCTTTGCTACTTTTAGTATGGGGCGTGTGGTACTTATGTGACCGGCGAAACAGTCGAAATGTATGTATTTCACTAACATGCGATATAAAACTTCGAATAAGGGATAATAAAAGATCCGTGGAAATATGTATTTTATATCATGTTTTTGGCATCCTTTTGATAGGAGTTACTTTAGACGCATTTTTCTACGATGATCTGCAAAACGTTGTGCATGAACGACTTGCGCGTCCTGGTTTGCATTCGATAACCGAGTTTCTCAACACTTGGGTAAGTGTTGGTATATTCTGTAATACTATCTACAATTATTGAGAAGATTCACTAGATAATGAGGTATCTTGTGTTCAGGAAAGTACTGTGCGTCAGTATACTTCAAGTCAGAATAATGTAAACACATCCATTCCATTTGAGGAGCTTTTTCAAAACTATGACAACATCATCACCTAGTCGTTTCACTGTAGTGGTTTCTTTCTACGTTGGCACTATATAGTGAAGTACTGCCTATAATTGTATAGTCAACTCTCGTTTTTGGGTGCGACCTAATTTTCGTAAATGGCCGTGTTTGGGGAATAAGCTGTTGTTATGATGATTCGATCGCTCCTTTGTCTACCTTGTACAGTCAGTTTTTTTTTTTTTTTTTGGTTTAATCAGTTGAGCTATTGTACCTTCCCGCTGTAGATCGTTAGTGGTGACATCTCTTGGTGCTGTCACACTTACTGCTGTTGGAGGTCAGCGATTTATCTATGTTAAATTTATGTTGAAATTGTCACCCTACTGCAGTTATGCAGTGTTTAACCGCTACTTTTTCTATTTATTCTTCTTTTTGCGTGTATTTTATATTTTATTACGGATAGTAGGACGAGTTCTCCGGTTTGCGCATGTCATGCCTTTCGGTCATTGGGAAGTTCGCTGAGATCATCGTGGTGGTTGTGTGACTTTCGCTTTGATTTTATAATTCTTACTTAAGACCACTGAGAATCAATCATGCGTGCGGTTCCCGCTTTGATTTGGTATAGTCATCCAACCGTTTTTTGGATACCGTGCGGTGCCGCTCCTCTACTCGTTTCACCATAGGCCCTGTGATTTAGATGTACAAGTGAATAGTCCTTGCGATGTGCAGCACCTCATCAAGCCCAGCCTCCTTCAATCAACATCAATTAGACACGGTTCTTTATCCCTCTTGAAATAGTTGTTTTTTTCATTCTTACAAATGGATCGTCTTTTATCTATGTCGTTACTTCCTCATACATCTAAGAGATTTGAATATTACTAGTGACTATGATTCTATTTCGTACGTGATATCAGAGTGAGTTTACGTTGTCACTATTCTTATGCGATGTTGTTCAATGAAAATAGATGTTTATTAGAAACATGTGTTGTTCAAGTACAGAAATAATCAATCCATAAATCACTAGATGACTTGAGGCGTATCGTAAGGCAGTACAGTGGTGGTGGTCAATGCCATTTATGAAGAGAAATTTCGAGAAAACAAAATCACATTTGGTTCTTGGTTATCGACACTGGAAGCAGAGCGCAAAGAATGCGCCGCTCAAAAATCCAACCGCAGCGATGCAGGCTGGTCTAAAATAATCTTCATTTCTTCTCAGATTTTCACGAGTACCAATTTAGTGTCTGCTAATTTAGGCCGAGTTTTAAGTTGTGCAATGCAAAGCGTTGTTTGTGTTAGCTGAAAATGATGCCGACTATTGCAGGGTAAATTGTCCGCTGAGATACAAAATATCATTAACGGATCATCAGTATCATTAACAACCGTCTTGTAATTAGGGGTTTTCGCCGAGTGAAGTTCTTCGTTGAAGCGACGCTCCACTGAAAAGGATTCCACTTGAACGACAACGAAAACGAAGACCACAACTAGGACAAATAAGTGTGAACAGTCGACTCGTATCATCACCTTTGAAGAAGACGAAAGAAGAAAGAAAAAGAAAGGCATCGAAAGCTTGACCGAATAAATCTTTTTGTCAACTTCATGTTGCTAGCTTATCCAACAAAGAAAGTGAGATTTCAGATCTATATCAAGCTCTCATTAGGTTCAGTCGCTTAGAATTCTTTGAAGCTCTAATTTAAAGGAAGCTGAATGAATTACAGACAAAGAAAGAATTAGTTGAGATCAGTATTGACCACAGCTTTGATGTTTCCCGTGGTGCCTGTTTCCTGCAAACTTCACTGTTGTTTGCATTATAATATAAACTTGTCAGCAGTAAAAAGTCAATCTGTTGTTGCGAATTATTAGATGATCTTGAGACGGCGCGCTTAGGTAGGAGACGGAACGAAAGGTGATCGTCATCGTACATGAAGAAGAGTTTGAGAATAAATTTTCCACTACAAGAAGTAGTAATGGTAAACCTGTTTGTCGGTACGTTCAATGGATCGGGCAAAGACTGATTCCAACTTTCTCCACAGCCAGTAAAATTACGTACGCTTTGATTGTTCGTCGTAGAGCAAGGTTCACATAAAGAGACCAGTATTCAACCCACAGCACCCGATGTTATTTTCTCAATAACTATAGATGGTTATTCGAAAATTGGCTTATTTGGGAAGTTAACAATTTGACTGTGTTGTAGAAAAAGCATAGCCCTGTCGCTTTAGTGATATCAATGACATATCAAAAATTCTTCCTCGATTTTGATCTGCTTGAAGTTCAACTTCATGGTATATTGAAAGTGATTTCATTATTTTCAATGTTGTATACGCAAGTGCAGCTACAATTATTATTAAAATATGGAGGCACCGTTTCATCATGTTTTGCGGATTATCTATTGTTGAGTCGCTTTGTTATTTGAAATACAAGCCTCGACGAAAAAAGTTAGTTAGCATGTTTTATTTACTGCAGAAGATCAGTTTTTCAGCTCACAAGAGTAGTAGGAGGTGTGCATTGTAGTGAAGATATACGTTTCCAATGCCTTCCTTCTCAATAAAATATGCTATGAGCTGAGATATGCTGGTCAAATAGTAAGGGTCATTGACATGAGCACAATGCTGGCTCAAACCCCAAGTTGGATTTAGTCTGCTCAGTCTAAGTGGGTACGCTTTAGCCCAGCTATCTCATAAGTCCGAAAATTTGAGACGGTCAGGAATCAACGTCTTTTATGACGAAAGTATACTTCTTTAATAAGAACCAAACTAGCGATAATTTGAAGAAATACGTGTATGCGAGAGAACGAGATGAACACAAGGAATACTGGGATCCGCAGGGTAGTTTTGAAGAGCAGGTCACCAAAATAAGTAAAGAAATAAAAAATTTTGGTGAGATCAATGTGGGATCCCTGAAGTCGTGCAGCTATGGAGCGTGGATCGTTTCCATGTGGCAGCTAATAAGCAGTTTGCGAGAACCATAGGTAAGCGCATAGTAGTCTTGAGAGGCAGGTATGAAAAGGAGATGAGTCTTGACAGATTCATCTGTTAATCTTCTTGAGCCTTGTGATCGAATGATTTAGATATATATGAGAGACCATCTGGAGTATTCTACAAAAGGTTAGCTTAGCACCAGCACTAGCAGAGCATAGTAAGTTCTTCATTAGCTAAGGCCCTACCAAACTATTCTAGTATGCTCTTGTGTATGACCAGCTGCAGCTCCTACTTGTAACCGAGATTAGAATACTCTTCTCCTTAAACACTGTTGATTGCACCGCAAAAGAAGCGTTGGAATGTGTAGCGATAGAGTGGTGGAGTTAGTGGCCTCTTTTCTTCCAGATTGGCCACGTTCAATCCGTTTGGGGAGGCAGCAGCGATCCGAATCAGGGCTCACGCTTGAGAAGATATAGGCCATTGCCTGTGGTCATGACATTTTGCGGGACGTTATTCTAGCATCAAGGTACTCCAAAATCGCGACGTTAGATCATCAACTGTAATTTAGAGGCCAAAGTGGGTCCATAATCTATGTACGCAATATATAATTATGTAAAGTCAAGAGTTTTATTACCTCACCAGTGTATTTACAATAGTGATCTGGTAAATATGGGCGAGGTTATGAAAGTAAGTAGTCTTTTCTCCAGAAGCAATCGTTATGTATGCCATGGATTCACAGGAGGCTCAGAAACCACTAATTTGCGTCCGAAATTTACGGCCGTGCTTGCAAAGCACGAATCGATATAAAAGATATATAGGAAAGAAGAGCAGCATTACTTGCTGAGATTGCATAATTCTGGATATAGCACCCACAGCATCTGTTAAGATATCACCATTTATAAAACTAATAGTAATGCATCGTTTTTATTTTTATTCGCTGCCTATTCTTTTTTTATGGCAGGACATGATGTGAAATATAACCACTATTATGTTGAGATACGAGCAAAATTCGCAGCCTCATCAGCACCCTCTTCTATTTGCCTCCATGTACACATGAAGAGTGGAGAGAGATGTCGTCACAGCTGTCTTCGCTTCGAAAGGTCGATTTGTTTTCTCTTTAATGAAGAGCTGCATGGCACTCGGTTTGGACCGAAATTACTGAGGAGCCTAGCTCTAACAATCAACACTACTTATAAGATCACAAGATCCTCAATAAATAGAAAACTAGCAGGAATGTGTTACTGTGCTAAAAGAAAACCCACAATATATCGGCAGGTATCAAACCTGAAATACTACGCAGGGTTTTGCATAAGGCCGAATGCAATACATTATATCCATGTGGTTAAGAGACTTTTAGACTTATGTGCTTACGAAAGTTATCACAAAAATACGACTTGTTGATAAGTCTTGCTTTCATCGGCTAGAGAAGGCTTTCAATTATACCTAGATATAGAAGGACGTAGAAGTCTTGGATATTAATGACGTCGCTAGTGAGTAAACAAAAATAGATTAAGTATGCGGCAACTCTGCATTAAGACCTGGATTACTTTAACGACTTCAGCATTGAAAGTGAGTATTTAAGTGACATTATTTTAGCTTCATATGTTTCCAAGTCCATTCCGCGTTCAAGGCTCACCAGGCCTTCTCCCATAGTCGGTGAATTAGCACCAATTGTCTGACTTGATTCGTCGCTTGGCCACCGCGAATCATTGTAAAGGCTAAATATCCATTCATTCACCTCAAGTGCTAGATGAAGACGAATTCGCGGCGCATCCTTCAGGGACTGATCAACGCCTAGAGCTTTATCCTCTATTTCTCCATAATACCAAGTGTAAGCGAAAAGGAAAGGGTGATACTCGGTAAAAGGTCTTCGACAAGGATTCAGTTCTCGTCCGAATTTAAAATCAGGCTTATGAGAAACGGATTTGCTACTGATATTCCATCCACGTTAAGTGGATGGAACATTTCTCCTCATACAACTTGAGTTGTGAGAACATTCCTCTTGCTATTGCTGTGTGGATCTGCGGCGAGATGTCAAGATGATGAATAGCTTAACTCAAAAACATGGAAACAATGCAGAAGCCGTAATTGAGGGAGAAGAACGTCAACATTTCTCATTTCATTGTTCTATCTACTAGCATGTGCACCGCAAACTCTGGTTTTTTTTTAAGTACATTGGATGAAGTCAGCTAATCCGACGCGTTATCAAGAGAAGCATCATACAAAAGCGGAGTGTCGACTTACGAAGGCAACTAGAAGTTCACCGTGAACTTGTCGACACACGTGATTTGGATGCGTGAACTCCGGCAAGAAACAGGTTTTAGTGAGAGTGTAGATGATGAGTGGTTTCTCATCGTCGTCGCTGCTTTATTTCACTCTCAATACTAGAATGTTGAAGTAGCAGTTTTCATGAGAACCTCAACCCTAAGGAAACTCCTTTTGCTCATGATTTTTGAACTGCGATTTAGTGGAATACTTGAAGGCGAATATTCGACCAGCTAGTCATTGAACTCATTTTCTTAATTCTTCATCTTGCATTACTATTCGAAGGATATTGCAAAAACAGCAAAGGCAAAATTTTCATAAGTAAATGATCGATGTCTACGTTTCTCCTTTGGTTCAATACTAATCTGTGCTAAGTCATAAATTTCGTAGTCGCATTCTCCCTACCCCTTGCATAGCTGTCAATTCACCATTACCCATACTTCACAGGAATATTTATAGGTGCCAATTCGTAGCCCGTGTTGAGACCTACATGTTCTCTTTCTCAAATTTATCCTTTTCTGACTGCCTTAGACGACCGCCTTCAGCTTCAAACGACGCTTGTTTTGACGGTATTCCAGCATGGGATGTTAACATCACTTCCAGCTGTCATATAAAATCATAAACGTGTTGGAAGATGAGCAATAATCAGGGTCTCAGGTGGACGTGCAACCCATGCTACCATTATCGGCTTGTGACCACCAAGGTATTCGCCTTTCTTTCCTCTCAGCCATTTTTCTAACTCTATCGCTGTTAACAACAGTAGTCACCTGTCAACGAAAATAATCTCAGAACAAAAATTGGCATCGAACCGCGTATAAAGTCAAAATCACAACGTGCTAACTTTCATATACTACCTATTTTTTGCGGCAGAATGTGATGTTAGATTCAACCACAAGGATGCTAAGATCTGAGCGGAAATTAGAATATCAATTGGGCCTCGGCCCCGATATCACCCTTTCTGGGGGCTCACATGCTATTCACTACATTTACGAGGGCCTATCTTTGCCATTCTCTTAGCTTATCCTTTGAAAAGTGTGGGGAAAAGAACAGAAAGTCGTGTAAAAATGTAGCAAATACTCTAATGGCGCCTCGACAACCCTATTTTTTCTTGCGAAGAGTCGAACACGTACAGTTAAAGTGTTTTCCTCACAAAGAAGGGATAATCTCTAAATCATATTGTTAGTAATGTCTTGAGAAGTTCCCATCGTTTAAACTTTGGTGTGTACTTTTCAGGCTTTTATCTGACGCCATTGTGTTTTTAGAAGTGAAATCACTTATTGAGAATAACGTGTAATAAGTTAAAATATGTATCGGAGAAGCTATAAAACGACATACATCACCCAAAATCTCAAGCGGTAACAGCACTCGTTCTCACAGCATGCGTTGTATGAGAAGAAGTTGTCCTCAGCTGGGTCAAAACACCTGCAAAATGGAAGTAATTTCCCAACTAGCCAAGTTTTCACTGGTAATTGCTCACTTTTCAACTCACCAATCTTCAATAGGCTTGTGCAAAATGAATAGAGAAATTTCAAGCGCACTTTAGAGAAGCAGTATCATGAAGTTAATAAATAATGAAGTTTCGTAATAAAAATAGGCAGCTCTAAATTTTGAATATCACTGTGTAGATTTCTGAAGTTCTGGAGGAGAAATTCAGTCAATGAAATCTACCACAGTGGTCTTGTTAACAAAAAAAAAAATTTTCAATGCAGTACTTGACAAGATACTTAAATTTGTAGTAATCGTTTAACGAGAAGTTTGATAAGTATGGCAGTAAGGAAAAATTTGCAGTTGTACTTCTTTGAAGTGATTTTTGAAATGACAGCTTTTTTTATCGGCTCCAGGTGGTCATCATTGAGTGTTGAAAGGTGTCCAACACGTTCTGCGTGATGAATGAAAGAAATGTCGTTGAAACACCCAGATTGTTCAAAAGGTTTCACATCAAAGAAATTTTGAGTCTCTGTCACTGCTTCATGCTCACAATTCAACTTATAGAATAAGATGAGGCGATTTTTATGCTTTGATAATATTGATGTCAGTGCCGACTTTCCCTGAGTCTGGACATGAATAATGAATGTTTTCTTTTATTGGGTAGGCTTACATTAAAAGAGTTCACTATGAAATGGCAACGCTGGGAGATATTAATTCATTTGTGCGAAGCTGCACCCTACTCGATTCGACTAGATATGCCAACGACTCACATCGCAAGAATAAATGATTTGTGTGGCCATTTGACTTAAACATTAGTTGTTCTGAAGAAGGCGAAACTACCCGAAGCGTTAGCTATAACAAAGAGTTAGAATAATATATGTAAGGTTACTAGCTAAACAAAAGAATAGCATTATTTTAACTTCACTTGAGTTATTATAAACCAAATTTCAGGAGAAAACTATAGATTTGAGGCACGTTGTTGAGAAAAAAATAAGTGGTACTCAATATTATTTTCTATATACCTTTCTGATTTAATTTCCCTGCTCTTTTTTACAACAAAGAGCAATAGCTATAATAAGATGTGCTTGTGAATTTAATGGTAGCACAATCCATCATTATTATACTACGGGAGCTTTTGACAGTTGTGGCGCATGCGTGGCAAAGGCTGATGATATTGGTAGGGTAACGAGAAGCTAAATTAGATTTCAAAAATCGGACCATTTGCAGTGATGTGCATCCGTGCTGGCGTCGCTATTTAAGAAGTTCTCTCTTCGCGAGTGGAATTTTCATAGGATTACATTAATAAGTGATCGCCTCGTGTCTCTGTGTTGCATTTCACCTTCGTCGGCTCTATTAGTGACATGTTGTTGACGGTGTCACAGACTTTGTTGTATCACTATCTATCAATTTGAGTAAGCACGTACGAACAACTGGTGTATTGCAGAGCACTATGAGCCTTAGCTGCTCTATCTCTATAGGAAGAGAAAGTGAGAAAGAAAACTAATAAATTTCCTATGAATTAAAACACCGAGCCAACGAATTTCCAATATTACTGACAACATTGGAAGTTGATTAGAAAAGAAAGGAGTTATGAAACACTCATTTATTGTAATAAAGACTCTGCTAGCAAGCGCAATATATATATAATATATATATATATATAATATATATATATATATATTTATCATACATCCAGCTACACAAATTTTCTTCCACATTTGCAATCAATTGCTCTTTATACAAGGACGCATCGCTTTTGCGTGTTGGCAGTCCATCAAGGAAGAACGTGCTTATTTCTCCTTCCGCCGGAGGTTGCTCCACTGGCATTATGCTAATCTGTGGCCGTCACCCTGAAACCCCACAATCACCCTTTAGTGACAACGTTAAGAGTAGGCGAAGGCCGATTAAGACTGGAGTGCATATATGCAATTCTATCTATCTATATCTATATATCCATATATATATGTATATATATTTATATGTATATTTATTTATTTATTGATTTATTTATTTGTTATTTAGTTATTTTCTTAATAAATGTGCTAAATATACACACACGTGTTATACATAGATAGAACTAAATGGATTTCATCGAAACAATTTCTTGGGGTTATCACAACTCCTCTTTTCATCAGCGTTCAAACCAGTGATCACCAAGTGTGGCTTGTCGTTCTTCCTTGTCAGATTACACCAATGTTCTCCACCGCGCCTTTTTTTTGGCCCATTGGTTCTCACTGAGGATGCAAATCATATGCGACATCCTGCTTACCTTTAATATACATTTGGTGGCTAGAAGTGAAGCAATAATTATTGATCTATTGCCATAGGTATGAAACATCTACTCAAGCACAGCAAACGCCATAGCTTTGAATGAATGTGTGTCTGGCCCATATGATGATTTACTGAGGCCTACTGATGTATCAAGTGTTTTGTTCTCGCAAACAAGTCTGAGGCTAATATGTCGATCCCGAAGGCATACACTACTACGTTTATTTGAGGCGATTAACCGCGCTTTACTATGCATCGCCAAAAGGAGTTTTTTTAGGTAAAGCTAATTGTCCGTTGGCACTTCCATTTGTTCTACGGCGCAATGAAGTTACCGCCGAGTAGAAAGGTCGCTCGGTGACAAGCTGACGTCAGAAATCGAGCTTCTGTCATATAATGCAGCAGTTGTTAGAATGTCATTGTCAGTTATCAAGTAAGCGCTCTTTCCACACATCAAAAGTGTAAATATAACTTTTCCATCGAAGAGATTGTTTTGAACGATAAAATGAACTTTGAGTGAATGAGGCAATTGTGGTGAAAGATAATTCACTCGCTGTGTAGCCTCTAAATTTCTACATTTGCTCAATTGTGATATAAAGGTATGGGTCTTATTGCTGCTCCAACAAAGTCCTGCTTTCAGTGAGTTGATTTAAGGACTTGAAAGATACTCAGAATATCACGTCGTGTGGTAATGAGGTCGAGCAACACAAATTCGCTTAATCAGTTGATACTGTAGGACATGTTTTGACTTTCTGTAGAGCTCAGTTGTCAAGAAATATTTTTCGCATGATGACGCTCTTGGATAATCTGTCATCGACTAGCACTTTCGTTGCTGATGTCAGCAAGACTTTTTAGTACAATATTCTATCACCTACGGAGCCTAACCGAGTCATACGAACGCGGCAGAATGGTTAAAGTAATATGATAAAGATTATGTTTGAGAAATCTGAGGTAAAAATAGATTATAAAATTCAGATATAACTAAACGCATCTCCTATATTTGAATTTTCGAACCGAGTTGTTGCTGAATATTCAATGAATGTGCGAGCAAATGACGATGTGAGATGTAATCAAGTAAAAAAAAAAATTGGAATTTTGGTACTAATCCTTGATTAGAGCAGTTTATTTTATTTAATGATAATAATTAGATTTGCTTGTAGTTTCGGAAGGTTTGAGAATAAGGTGTGCAGCAGATGAGAGGCAATTGTTCTTTGCTTGTGCTGGCTAATTTCAGCATTCTCATGGGTTGGAAGCATGTGTACGAGGCTTCCATAATTTAAAATGTTCAATGACACCTCTTCAACGTATCCTCTGCCTAAAAATGCGGCAGTATCTGCTCATCTGCTGCACACTCTACAGACTGAGTCACTTTCCATGAAACTATTACTACACATGTTCGGACATCCACAATATTCGTTATCCTAAATTCGTGTTGCAGAGGCTGAGATGACATTAATAAGCCGTTACCGGAGGGTAGTTATACTTTTACTTCACTAGTAGTCGACGTCCTTTTCGCCATTCTGATAATAGTTTTAGTACAACTGTCGTAGCAGATTTCAACTATCGTAGTAGATATTCTGAGAATCAATTATTCACTGCAGTGTTTTCTAATATACGCTGAATGTGAGACTAGTGGACAATCTATGCAAACAAAAACCTCAAGATCGCCGTCTGGTCGATGTCGCGTAAGAAGTGTATGAGCCTAGGATTCTGCTGGATGTGGATTTGACATGCCGTCGTTTTCGTCATTCCAAACTAATTTAATATATTCGCGGCAAAGTTGGTTTTTCGAGGACTGATGATAATTTCTTAGTCACTGGAGGATTTTAGAAGTCTATCACTTTGTAGATTTGTAGGGTAAACGTTGTTCTATAGCGTTAATTCGATTTTATAAACTACCCTTGATACTATGCTCAAAATCAATACTTTCAAGGAGCTTGTGATGTAAATAAAGTTTTTGAAATTTCGAACGAAAGTGCGATAATTGCAAGCATGAACAACACATTAGAGAATACCACTGTGTCCACCTAAACGATATCCCGCTTGTTCAGGTGTATTCATATTTAAAAAGCAATCCACAACGCTAAAAAGCAGCAAAATAAGCTAAAGGGACTATAAAAAATCAGAATCTTGTCGAAGGAAAACAAGATAGTTTTCATCACATACGAAATGATTTGTAGCATCTAATAGCTTTTATTGCAACAAGTAAAACTCTCTATGAGCTGAGTTCCTGCTTTAAAATTGATATTGGCTGATTTCTCAGGCAACATGTGACACACCTATAAAGGTCATGCTTCACAGATCTGTTAGAAGAGGTCTATTTTGTTTTACAAATAAACATAGCCCAATAATTGTTTGACTGAGACTACATAGACACGTAAGAATATCTACCAATAGTAAAATTATGTAACTTATCCACGCGCGGCTTGAAACTGATCGCTTTCAAGTGCTAGTCTATTCCCAAAGGAAAAGATGACACAACTAGCACTGATTGTTTCATATTACACGTTCCTTCTTACATAATATTAGGAACTACGATGGCACTGCATAGCTATCAATGGTCATTTTCATCCAATTCTCAATTTCAAATTGCGCGTGATAGCATCAGTGAAGAAAATATCTAAGTCCCGGGATTTAATCTATTCCCAATGTCAACACAGAGCAGGATAAGACGTTGCCAAAAACGTCAGGAAACAATAAAGAGAGTGTTTTTCGCCATTTTAGTTAACTTTTAGGAAGTAGAAATCTGTTGGCCGTTTACGTTGAGCCAACAAGGGAAATCGAATCATCCGATTCATTAATGCTCGAATACCAACACGGCTACTCAGTGGCATAGTGCGACTGAGTACTCCTAAGTCCCGAGCTCTTTTTCTCGTCAGACTACAACATAAAGAACCGCGAGAATGATCATTAGTCAGAGTGATAGATGCTGGCAGCATTCGCCTGAAGTGTCCTTTTGATCACACCAACTGTCAATTGTACTGCAGAAATCGCGAACAAGGCGTGTTAACGAAAGAGGAGGCACTATGCTGTATGAAACGAGCTAAGTTCACTACTAGATGCGTACCAAAAGCGAATACACTATGGAAAATAGCTCCATATTGAATTGTTGTTGAACAAATCCTAGCAAGCGCTGTGTTTCTTCTTCTGCTCGAAAAATTGCCTTCCTTTTTGAGGCTTGAAGGATGGTTACGACAACTAATGTTGGATGAAAACTACATAAATCACGTTAATTCATCCAAAGAATGCATTTATTAGAAAGAAAACCACTTAACGCTAGAGTTTATGTCGATAGGCTAAATTTTAGCAGGGAAGCAAGGTAGCAAGATCTGCCGATGCGTTGTCTAAGTGAATGATAAACGTCATGAGACCAACTTCATTTTAACTCATATTAATATACGAGCGCTTTAATGAATGAAAGATTAAAAGAAAACGAAAATTAACGTCCACTCACGTGTCGGGAAAGCAAATCTCCTGAGCTGGGACGGCGGTAAGTACGACGCTGAGTAGAGTGATGGTCCACGCAGTGCTAGGCCACAGCATGGACTACATCAAACAAGTCATTCTGCTCCGCCCCACCCGTGCGCTGCCAGTAATGTGGAGGAGAAAAAGCAGCAATTTATACTCAAGAGAGAGCGGCGCACCTAAAGTACTCTTGAGCTATCATTGTGCTTCACTATCGCGTAAGCTCCAACACCTTCAAGGCTTTTATATCCGTGTCACAGGTAACACCCATCATTATTGACAGCTGGCCTTTTTCATGCTTCAAAACGTAGCGTAAGGCTCGTGTTCGACGCAAAACTCTGGAGTTAGTACTCCGTAGACGATATCGGCTGTAGTAAATTTCATTGAGATAGCCGGACTTGCAAGCGATCCCTGGAGAGAATGCACTCGTAGGCCATTCACATGAGTGATACAGCTGATTCGCACGACAATGCTAGGGTGGAAGGAGCATGTGATTGTTCAAAATTCCATAAAAGTAAGTTCAGTGGTAGAATTTAGGACACAAACTTCTATCAAGCTACGTTCGACACATCGAGGAGGCAGTCGCGTTTGTCGTATATTCAATTTGTGATTGTGTGCACGTGCACTTCGTGCAGTGTAGAATTGTATACGCTGTAAAAGGCTCATACAAGAGTTCAGGTTTCATGCGATGAAAAGTATCTTGAAAGTGAATGCTCGTGCCAACTTCTCCAGATCACGAGCACGCACTGTTACAAATGAACACCTGCCAAGCTTTCGGTGTATTTTATTACTGGTGTAGGAGAATGGCTAACCAACTGACATTTCTACTTAAATTCTATCCTACAGTGCATAGTGCTTTCATTTATTACTAAAGTAGTAATGAGCTCTTTCACTCTGCAGCGACATTTTTGTCAAAAGGCATTTTTTGGAAAGTTTATGATGAAGTATGAAGCTAACTATCGATTAATAATTTACGACTGCTTCGCTATAGACGAAGGGACATCTAGTTATTAAAGCAGATATTGTTTAGCATTGATCCTACTGTGAAAGTAAAATTTACTTGATTATATCTTCAAAGGAGTGTACACGTGTGCACATGATCGTGAATTTGTGATTCCTTCGCTTTACGAGCAAAGCCAGACCACCTAAAAGCTTCTATAACATTTCGATTACGTTATATACCGAATAGTCCAGGGAAAAAATTGAAGCTCTCATACGTCTCTGTCGTGTGTCATAGTAACCCATAAGTTTCGTCTCCTCCAAGAGACGAAGGACCATGCATTTTTTCTGATGGCCTTTTTGATTCTGATGGTATTCTGATGGCCACAATTTTCTGTGGGTTTCGAGTACGTACAGATGGACAATAAACGTTCATATTCATCAAGATGGTTACTTGTATACTGCAGAGCGATCGCATGCCTTCAATGCAATTTTATTACACATGCCGCCAACGTACAAACAACGTAACTTCACGACTTATCAGTTCAAGACCGTATGAGCAAAAATCATCTTTTTTTCTGAATGAATCATATTCCTAACATGAAAAGATCGTCTTTGATTTTAAACGGCAAGTTGATGCCTATGTCGCCAATGTAGGCATAATTTGGCAGAAGTCTACCGAAACTACACGATAGCATTTCAGCAAAGGAACAACACCTTTATGAAAAGAGAAATATCCTTTAGAAAAGAAAAAAAATCACGCCTCTATTTTTCAAAGCTTCGATTCAATAAGCACATTATTAGCTACAGAAAGTGTAAATTTATAAGCATAGCAATGATATCCTTTTGTATTAGCACAGCGAAAATGATATTTTTGAGAAGAATTTATTCGTCTATAATTTAAACGCCTTCATCTTCAGAGCCAAATTGATTCATGCCGATTGCTCAGACGCGTTCGTCGTCCTAGTGAGAGTCTCCTGTTTCGAATCGAGTTGAATTTGTTAAAACAGAGCACCGTCACGTGTTGTGGGCCAGATTTTAAATTAGAAGCTGCTAAATTTTCATTGGATCCAAGGAAAGCGTGTCTAACACTCCAAGGAAAGCAGATCATGTTGGATGGGAATTGATCGGCTAACAACTTCTGTTAAAGGGGTCTAGCGTTAGAGAAAGCTTTATTTGGCGACACCTACTTTTAGGATTTCCTTTCGATGAGGTAGTGAGCATCACTGTCGCAAGGACGTTCATCTGTTGACCTTCAAAGTTAATCAATCCGGCTTTCGAGAAGAAAAAGGCGTCAAAACTCACCTTAGTGAAACTCTATGCCAGTTTTTTTGACTATAGTGATAGTGAGTGAGTAGGCAGCATACTTTATGGATGTCACACTAACTAATACTTGAAATTTCTAGTATTTACTGAATTTTTCGCAGTGTTATTATGCCTCATATATAACTAGGAGAATTGAGCGATGAGCAAAAACAGGCAATTGTAGCCGCGTTTCATCCTATCGGAGGACTCGTGCTCTACCACTACAACACTGAAGCACATTTCCGCCACCACTCATCTTCAACATCTCTATGTTTTTCCTTACCATTTAATTCTCTTAGGTATATTCTATGTTGTGATCAGCCTAACGGTAAGATGTGATCTGGGAAAGGATTACGTCGCCTCATCTAGACTACCGAGTGTTCGTCAAACACCAAATGCGCACTGATAATATGAGTGTAAGGCTAATGTTTATTAATCCAAGCTTTCCACTTCTTTGTTTTTTCCTTTTTGTGCCAAACATGACAATTCATTCTAACAGCCAACACTTCGGCAGTTTTGCCTTTCTGAGAGCTTGAAAAAATCAGGTTGGCCACAATCCAATCAGCCAAAGAACTTCATCACTCAAACAGAAGATAGAATCACCAAACCTGAATTTCAATCGCATCGACTGCAAAACAATTTTCAACAAACTCACCGTTATCTAGGAGTCGCCCATTGTATTGCTCAAGTGGAGATTACTCGAAAGGGATCATATAGATTGCGAATGCACCTGCTCATCATAATGACACTCCAAAATGAGAACATCACATATGATGGCAAGAGAATGATGCGACAGGGTTAGCTGAAGCTTGGAGAAGATGTCTTGAAAGAACGGAGAAGCACCCACCCAAGCTCAGAAAAAATCAGGGACATTTCCAAACAACTGTCCACATTGAAGATCTAATAGACGAAGGGTACTACTCAGTATTTAGTCGGAACTGTTTTGCGAGAAAAAATGTCAACGATTGTAAGGAATCTTGTCAACAAGTCATTGCTCGCTCATCAAATGATGACATAATTGGAATGACAATGATTTGTAACAACACAAGCATCACTTGGAAGCTGTGGAGATAGAATCAAACTGAACGTCATAGAGTAGAGTGGCGATTCCAAGACGTGATAATCTAAAGATAATTTCATTTTTCAAAATTTCTTTGGACTTTATACACCAACCTCTCCGGAGTGGTACCGTCTTCAGTTGGTTGAATATCTAATGTCATGATTATGAACATGTATTCAAAATTTCAGAAAAGATAATATGATGACAAGTTTTGAGTCTTCAATGATGTCTGCTATAGCACTTATAACTTTATAGGTACTTACTGAGCAGGAGCCTGTTTCGCCTTTCCTGGCCCCCCAGCAGTACGCTACGGTGCGTGTGGTGATTAATTACTTAGTGTCGCTTCCTTTATAAGTAATGGTATACTCTCCAGCAAGGGATCGGCTGAATCGAAGAGCATCGTACTGCTGAGGAGCCTGGAGAGCGAAACAGACGCCTCTGGAGTGCTTCATAAGTGTCATACCAGACCTTATAGAAGGCTTGAAACATGTTGTCGTATTATCAGACTATTATTGTTCTTGAGCGTGGTTTATAAAACTGCTTAAATGAAGAGGTTTTAGAATATAGTTTGACATGCATAACGCAATACTAAGAAATTTTCTTTTAGTCGACCGTCATTCAATTTTGCTATCAATAATCACATCCTTTTCTCATTATCGATTAACACGGAGTTGGTAAAAAGATTTATTTGGCTTACATTGCAACATTTTAGCTTTATTCACAGTTGGACTGGTCCAAGTCGATATTCCGTCCACAAGTGACCTTTCCGCGATGAGGGCTTTTTTGATGATTACAGTTGGATTCAGTGGAGTGAAACTTTCGTCGAATTAAGAACGTCTCTCAGCGATGTTCTTTCATATGGCACTAATGCTGATCCATTTTCAATATCAAATGCAAGCGACATTTTTCCATTCAGATCACAAGGACGAGTAATTGTGGACCGCTGACTCGAGTTAATCCGCTTCCGGGGGAGACGAAGACATCGAAACGTGAGTAGATCAAATCTTATTTTTCCACTAAAACGGTGTTAGCTCGCTAATTTGAGAACGTAAAAAAGACACTCCATATTTTGGTTGGTTAGTCTATTCTTTCTACTAATTCTGTATCGCTGAGCTGCTCATAAAAACAGAACAGTTTTCGAACAGAGAGAATCACTTACGAGGAAGTAGAGTTTGCCCCTTTGTGAAATGATTGTGGTCGTTTATGACTTGGAAAAAGGTTGTTGCTTAGGCAATTGTGCACAATACTAGAAGTGCATTATACAAGCGAATGAGCAGTAATTTCTCAGATTATTGGACTGACATGAGGATATCATACAAGGTTTATTCGGCCAATGTTTCAAAGTCTTTTCAGTTTTCAGCGGATTCATTTGAGTCGACTATCCACAAACATACTACTTGGGCCCGCACACGAGGTCAATGGTTCGATCTCGCGCTCATGGCTCACCAAACCATCCATCCCTCAGGGGTCGGTAAATTGGTACCAGGCAGGTCTCAGACTTGTCTGGGAGGATAAGCAGCACTGACTCGGATCAGCGGGAGGCCTCCGCGAGTCATTGTAAAGGCCAGATATGCATTCAGTCACCTTAAACGAAGTTAAAAATTGAAGTCGAATGCATGGCGCATCCCTCAGGGATTGATCAACGCCGAGAGCTTTATTTATCCTTTATCCACAGGCATCGCTCGTCAAGCTGTGAATATCTTTGTACTATCTAGATAGCTACAAAATTATAAGCTTGAAAGTACAAGAAGTATTAGACGCACACCGCTCCATATTGCTTATGAAAGTTGCACTTAAAAAGTAAGTGTAGAGAACCACACCGATTCATAGTGCTTATAAAAGTAAGGAATCTTAGAAACACAGCGAGTCAGTTGAATTAATCATGTCGTGGTGATGTTAATTTCATCAGTGCTGCTCAAAAAACTCTTGTTCAGAAATGCTCACCGAGTTATGAACTAAATTTCAGTGCCCACTCAAAAAGGTTGTGAATTTAGATGGGCGAATTAACTCAGCAGGCAGGCTTGAAATATCCCTCATAGAGGTTTTTAAGTTGCGAGCACAACGACCAGCTCTTGCTTAACTCCACAGTTTGGGAGGGCTAGCGTGACTCGTAAAGATTCAGTTTGTTGAAAAGAGAACGAAAAATTCTCAGGAAGTAGTTTGTCTTCTCTAATGTTTACGCTTACTCAGCGATGAAACGTTAAATATTTGCTCCTTAAAAGTGCATTCCAAACACTTGCTATCGTTTTTATTATTGAAAGGGCTAATCGAATGGATAATTGCGTTTCGGAGCTTCTTCGAAGTAAACATGCCCCTTTGATCTTTATAACATTCCCGGATACCGAAGGTGATCCTAGGTTTTCTTGAGTTCAGTGTGCACGAACTTTGTTTTCAGTTGAATTTTGAGCGTCTGACATTATTCTATAGTCCTGGTCTTCCTCCAACAACTAAGCTCATCGTCACATCAATATGTGATTTTTCTAAACATGTGTTCAATATTTAGGTCGTTCTATAAATTTTGGCATTAGAAAAATGAACGCCAAATTTATTGGCCAGAAGGAAAATTGCATGATTTTGATATGGTTAAGTTACTCATCTTCTTGCAAACAATTTGGTATACAACTTGCCTATGCCTGTTTGAAGATGGAGCTGTCGTGGGAACGAATTTCCTTGCTGCTCATCCACGAATAGCGGGTAGGAGAAAATGCCAGAAAGAATGCGCGCAAGATTATTGGAGCTTCGTGTGGACGGCCCGAATTCGGCTGATCCTCCAGTCTGTTCTTTCCAGCTTTGAACATTGGAAACCGCTTCATAGCTGTCCTTCCTGCAGTAGTATCATAGCCCCAAGCTCCATTAATCTTGTGCGCCGCTTCACTAACATTTTCCCTAGCGATATTCGTACAGGGACAGCGAGAGATTTCCCACCACAGCTCCATCTCAGAGCAAGTATAGGCAAGTTGTATACCAAAATGTTTACAAGAAAATTTGCAATCTGAAGATGCTAAGATCATGCAGTCTGTGTCACTTCTGGTCAGTGAATTTGGTGTTTGTTGCTGTGGTGGCAAAACTTTTGAAGCAGATCAAATTATCTATTTCAGACTGTAATTCTCGTGAAAATGGCAGATTATGTTATTCAGAGTGCATTGCCTCCGGCAAGAAGGGGACCATATCTACAGCGATAAATCACCAGTCTTTCCGTGTAAAAGGTGCCTGTTAGTTGAGAAGACTTAATCTAAGCAGTGCTCAACCTCGCGCTAGCTTTCAGTTCGTGAAAATACTGAGGCAAGTAATTTCTACGACGGCCCCTCGTGCAGCATTGTCATCATATCATGGAGGTGATGAAGAATTTTAGTGAGACGGTGTTGTCGTCCGAGCGACACATTTCATTAGGAGCAATCGCCGCGTCATGAAATGATATATTGAAAATGGTGCAGTATACACGAAAAGAGCTGCATGATCACAGAAAGCCTTCACGAATTATCGCAAAACAAACTTCCAATGACAGTGGATTTTAGTTTGAGGCTTGATGGACTGAACCAATATAAATCACCCTCAGAAAGTAAAAAGTAGGATTCGAGCTGCTTTACCATCGCAAACCACACCTGACCTGAAAAGGAAAAGCCGCATTGCCGACGTCCTCATCAAACGATGCAAATAGGCAGCAAATATGGACAGCTTGAAGAGTGTAACGCTGGAGTAACAATTTAGTGCTCTAGTAAAAATGAAATGAAGAGTTTTGAAAAGGTGAATTTTCATAACCTTTCGTCCGAACACTAGGAAATTGATTGTTTTGCTTTGTAGGAAGGATTTTGTCGTGTTAGTTCAAGCGTACAGTTATCTACCACTATCAGTAACTCAGCTAATAAATGAAGTTTTGCATAACCCGTTTCGGTGCACGGCTATAATAAGAGCCTCTTCTGCATAGCCCGTGTTCTGTGAAATGAATTCAGGGTTAGGGAAACCGGTCACCGTAGAAATTAAATGATCAAAGCAGCATGACTGCGACCATTCTGCTGAACACGTCTAGCCCCACAATATGATTGCGCTCCATCGAAAATACCGTGCTACTCAAAGCCTTAAATCTGAGAATTTCTTCTTCAGAAAGAACAGTTTTAATAAGTACCTTAAAAAATGTACTAAAAATAGGAATAGGAACAATGGTTTCTGTGAAGGGGTTTTCTTCACTGATAAGGTGAAGTGATTTTGATAAATCTGCTGTGCAATAAGAACGCCTACAAAAATACCTATTCGCAATATTTAAATGACCGAAAGTGGAAATTATGACCGCTGATAAATGACACATTTTTGATAGCCACTAAACATGCTTTTTAGCACACTCGCAATAGTGAAATCCATAGAGGTGCGCTCATATTGGACGTTGTGCCTCGTATGTACCCACTTGACCAAATTACGCGACTATGATTTGAAGAAATCACTTTTCTTCAAATATATCCATTACTGATGACTAAAGAACTACTGATTTCCAAGTACACAGTAATCGTCTTTGAAGAAAGGCTTCAATGAAAGGGCACGTTTGCGCTGGCTCATGTTGCCGCTCAGGCATAATTACCCCTTTAGGAAGAAGTGTACCAATATAAAGTACTCTGACCTATCGTGGTTTTCTCGTCGGGCACAAGTTTTTCATTAATCTTTTGTTAGCCATTTAGTAATCATTCGGTAGCTGAAAGAATTGCAAATCAAAATTGACTTTGATTTCTGAAAAGGCCTTCTAGGTGCTCTGAGCAACGACGAGAAAATTTTGTTTTGCCTGTGGAGTGTACTATACATTTGTGTTTGCCTAGCTTTCTCTCCAGAACAAGTCTTCTCACTAGAGTGTTAGTAATCATTCGATAGCTTCAGAAACGGAAATTTCAATAGGCGGCTTGATTTCTGAAAAGGTCTTTCTATTGCGCTGTAACAACGGCAAAGAGAAAATTACGTTTTGCCTTCAGCGTTCATTATTGGCAAGGCTGGCGTCTGTGGTTGGCTTTTCACCATGTTTCTTACAACAATTCAATAATCAATGAATTGAGAAAATTTTGCTAATCTTGTTTTTCGATTTGGCTTGTGAGAAGGTTTTCATAAAGAAGTGTAAGAGCGAAAAGGACTGCGTTTTGTACTGGAAGTGGTGTTAACGTGTTGCTCGAAATTGATAACGGGTTCATTTTCCACTAGAAGATTTAGAAAAAAAAGCTTATTTTTTTCCCATAAGGCGATTGAACATAGTTTTCGCTACAAATGCATGAAAATGAAAAATTTTTCCGGAACGGAGGAAAGGCTTACAAATAAAAACGAAAAGCGCACCCGCCTGCAACGGTATTTGAAATCGCTCAGAGCAACGCCATTTGAGAGAGCGCGTTTTCGTTATTTATCTAGAACATTATCCTCTGTTTCACATAACTATCAAGATTTATTTTGATATTCTGATACAACCTCATTGTTTTACGAGCCCATTTCCTTTTGACGCGCATATATCTTAAATATGCGATGAAAACTGTAAAGTAAAGCATGATTTTTTTCCATAAACTCATATAGAAGACTCTTCTAAAATATACACTCAGATTTAGAATTATCAAAATTAATGCTATTAATTGGTTACTAAACTTTCTATGAGAAACTACTCACAGATCCTAGCCAAGGGAGCAGAGTAAACCAAGTGTAAAACATAGCTTTGTTTACGCTGCTACGCATACTAAGAAGGTGTTTTCATAAGCCCAGTGAAGCGCTGGAATCGCCATTACTCAAGCTATCGTCTGAACACTGAGAGTCTAGGTAAAGCGTTTTCTCAAACAAAAATGGTTTGGTCCCGAAAGGGTTATAACATGTAATAGATTTCAGAAAGTTAGAGTAGAGTTAAGTCGAAGTGAAATATGAACTCTGTTCCTGAAACTGGGTGAGATCAAATATTCGTAATTATGGAAGAAAGCAAGCTAACCCTATCAAATGATTTTAAAGGCACGATTTGTTCTCAAGTTCATGAAGCTTGAAAGCCGAAGGGTTTGAAGACTTCTGCATCACGCTGACGGAATGTATAAGATTTCATGGATATCACCTTTCATGCAAGACAATTCAGAAGTATCTCTGTGAGAGACCAACGGCACCTTAGAGAAAGGTGACGATTAGCATACATCCAACTTTAGAACATTCTTTGAAATCTTCTATAGTCTCAAATTTCTTCGGAAGGTAATGGCTCTGAAAAATACAGGATTGAACTCACATTCTGAGGTTGGATTTTTAGACAGACAGTGTTCGACATGCTTTGCGGTCACTAGCGAATTACACCCGTGAAAAATGTTATTCACTTCATTTTGAAAACTATTAGAGATTATTCATTACTAATCCTTTATTCATGTGATATGACTCAGAAGTCTCTCTTTTGTTTCAAACTATAACTGTTACAGCTCCTAGTCTGTGACACTAACTCTGTAGTAGTCTTGTGACTTACTCGAATGCAAAGCTTTATACGGAAGGATGAACTATGTTGACTTGCTTTCTGTCAATTTTTGTATCTAATAACTTTTCACTTCGTATAACTAAATCTTCCGCAAGAAGATGGAGAGATTGGCCTTCAACTAAATCTAAGGAAAACGATGTTCATATGGAACGGATGGGGTTTGAATGTCCCTTTCACGCTCAATGGAACGAACATCTACGAATGCTCCAGTTACGTCTATCTGGGTCGTGAAATCAACAAGATGAACGACGTAGCTCCAGAGTTGAGGAGGAGGCAACGAGCGGCTTAGGGAATGTTTAAGAGCATCGAAGATGTAGTGAAGAGGACAAAGAACATCCGACGCCGTGCCCACCTTTTCGACTCGACGAATATTCGTGCCCTAACGTATGCAGCAAAAACTTGGTTGTTACGTAAGCAGGATGAAAGATTACTTGGCGTTATTGAACGCACAGTCGAAAGGTCAATGCTAGGAGTATCCCGTATCTCGCAAAGAGAGTAAGGATCCGACGTTCCGACCGATGTCAACGATCAAATATCAGGGGTCGTACTACACGCCAGGATATCGAAAATAAGGTGGACCCGACACGTGATGCGCTTCATCGACAACCGATGCGACGAGAGCCGTTACCGACTGGGATCCTCGGGACATCAAGCGCTCTGCAGGAAGACCACCGATCCGATGGTCCAATTTCTTCATGAAAAGCATAGAAGAAAGTTATGACGCTCAACGAATCACTAGAGCGAGGAGGACCCACTGGGCTACCTTGCACTCCATAGGGAAATGGAAGTGTTGCTGGTGCCCGCTCGAGTCACTCGACGATCAACGAGACGCAGGTGATACAAGTGATCGAAATTTGTCAAGTGTTCATTGATTCTATAGCTACTATTTGAGAAATTGAAAAGAAGCCCTGTTTGCTATTTAATTTAACGTGCCGATACTCGATCCTAACCGGTCACAGAGCGATTCAATGGATTTTTGGTCTGTTCATTTGAAGAAGCTAAGCATTTCTCGTTTAACAGGTCCTTTCACTGGTGCGATGAGCATTTTTGCGGAGTGTTTTTTTTGCGTTGAATATTTAGTATTCTAATCATTGGAAAAAAACAAACATTTGGCTGTAGTTTGAATGCTACATCAAGCAGCAACTTTCTCTGAAACCATTCAGAAAAGGAACAGTGGTGATGAATAGATGTCGTAGTCAACCGACGATGCTGACGATATGGTAAACGGTTTGCCTTTTGAAAAAGATGCTATCTTCGCAGGATGCAAAACCACGGATATGTACAGTTTCTCACTCGTGAGACACCGATATTCACCGCATCAGCGTCCGTCATGGCCTGCAATGACGCACTGCTAAACAGTATGAATTCTGATTCTGAATAAGCATTTAATCATATGTACCTCTAAAACAACCATTCGTATCAAAATCGAAACTACCACATATGTTTCAGGATAAGTGCTGATACTCCGAGTATCAAAAGATACTATAGACGTGTGAGTGAGCACACTTCATTTTGAAGTTTCATTTCGCCATCGTTTGGATTTCGTGATGACGTCGTCTCCATATGGTAGCTGTTTTTTTAACAACTTTTATGACTTCCTGATTAGTCCTTGTGTATCATGTAAGCACGGTAACGACAATTGGGCGTTTAGTTTCATCGTTACTCTCCCTCAGTGGGTAATAGATCTCTTCCATGATTTGGTTCATGAGCATAGTTCCCTAAGTCAGATATGTTTGAACTCATAAACCTTAATATGTCTTCTGAATTTGCAAGTAGTCATTTATACCGATTCCAATGATGATAAAAACAGCTCTTCAATCAACGGTTTTCTAAGACCTAGTCAAACAATAATAATATGATGAGAGTATAACGTGTTTTGAGCAATGTTTAAGTGCTATACAGCGCCTATTTCGCCCTACCGAGACTTATCTGTATCACCGTCCCTCGGTTCAGCCGATCCCCTGAGGCCATATTCCTCCATGAAGGAATCGACACCGCCTTTTAAGTTTAAACTAGGTCTCAAAAAGAGGTTGCTTGAAGAGGTATGATTTACTTCAGAGGCCACAAGCTCAACTGCCGGTCACTACAATGTCAAGTTTTTCCAACATTTGACTTGTGGTGATTCATTAATTGGCGTCGATTCGTTTTTGAAGGAGTATGACATCGGGGGATCGGCTAAACCGAGGGACGGTGCTACTGATGCGTCCCGATATGGCGAAACAGGAGCCTGTGTAGCATTTAGACATGGCTCAAACATTATATCTTCATTAGATGATCATAGTTCTGCGGTGTTGCGCAGTTATGGTAGGAGCCGAATAGGCTTCATGGAGGCTGTGATTCCTTACCAGATCACACTATACATCAACATTGATGGTATTATATTGAATATACATCCAGAAATCAGTGGCTCATCTACACTCGGCAGCACAGAATCAGCATTGTAAAATTGTTAAGCATTGCTTACTAGAAATATTTAGCTAGTCTGGAGCACTGTTTACTTAACCTCATCGAGACGGAGGTCATTTTCTGCTGGGTGTGCTTTTCTGATAGAGCGTTATTGAGGCGCGATTGTAGTGCGCAAAAACCTTGTTAACATCAAATAAAGTTTTTTTTTCATTTCATCAAGAATGCGTCGCTCACCTTTTGTTTTTGATGTTCTCTCTCCACATAGAATTACCCAAGAGTAATTATACCGGGTGAAGAAGCCGAAGTAGAGAATTGTTTCCTATTAATGATCTCAAACAATGTCTACAGTGCCAGATCGTCGACGGAAAGACATCCAGTGAACCTCTTACCTGGCCACACTCTTTGGGCTTCACACTTTCTTTGAAAGTAGTACCCTCTCCTTGCAAGATTGCTTTCACTGGTACAGCGCACTAAAAAGGCTCTTCCTAAGGACAAACCCCGATTTCAAATTTGTGATGTGCAAGCTATCGAATATCTGCATAAAGTCCAACGAAAAGCTGTGCCATGCAGTAAAGGACACTGAGTAGCGTGTCCGTAGATAAGTATGCGCATAGTTCGAAGAAAGCAGAGGTGTGTATGTATCCAAAAAAGTTTTCCTGAAAAGGTTGAACACTTGTAACCATCTGCGTAGCAAATGTTTTATTAATAATACTACTACAAGCTTAACTCTTAAAATACAAATTATCTAAGCTGTTATTGTGTTTCTAACGAACTGTCATGAGATTGATAATGTACATGAATCAGATGAGTTACCGCAGTGGTATAATGTCATAGCTAAATCCAAAAATGTTGAGTGATATTCGCGACTGTGTGAACCTCAAGCAAGTATTGAACCCGCGTTTCATCCTTACTGGAGGAACATGCATTGAACCATCGCAATCCTTTCTGAACGCGGGCTCAACTTCTGTATAAGGCATAGAGTTTCGCATATTATTCAACATTCTTGTATACGTAGCGCCTACAACATTACAAACCTGCTTTAGAAGCGATAAGCTGAAGATTATACATAATCGATTAGATGTCCTTGCTTGAGTTTGATGTCAGTACGTGCTTACCAGACCTGATCAGCTACAGATTGATTTTTCTGAGCTGTGATATGTTATATTGCAGAAAGAGTAACGAAGGAGTAAGAGTGCAACTCCTTCGTACTATGGTGGTTATCACGTGCTACCGGCAAAAGGTTAAAACTCAGGTTCACCTCCCGCCTGAGGATCGGCGCTCTGCATTCACTCGTCATATTGTTTACATTCATGTGACAATGATTGGTATATCTTTTTGTCACCTGACCTGACTTTCCTCACGCCCTTAGATTGGTCATACAACTCACAGTTTGTTTGATTGGTCGTTTTCATGAGAGTGTCTCACAGTTTTGCGTCGATCATACCATAAGCAGCTTTGTGAATGAGTAATAGTTTTTTGTTCACCTTCTATGAGGTTGGACATCCGCATGTAGCCTATATGAAAAAAAATCTATAGCGTTCAATCAGAAAATTTGCCTAACAAATGGTGGTAAATACTGTTTCGCCGAATTTTTCGTCAACTCATTAAACGAAATTGACGAGTGTGATTCACATTGATAGTGTTTTCTTGATCATAATGAGTATTCGAACCAATGTTTCGTGATTGGAAACAAGAGAGCAACTGAAAAAGATAAGGACTTACCGTTGGCATTAGGGGGGACGGGTGTGCACTTTGAAAGGTTCGAGTGTGGTCGGCATCGATGGGGGGGCGGACTAGCGTTTGACGTATGAAGGGGATCTTTTTACTAGCTCTTGCCTTTTTCCTAGT
>JAHQIW010004451.1:0-128645 GCA_019055375.1 Parelaphostrongylus tenuis | reverse complement strand
CTAGCTGTCCATCCCTTGCTCGTAAAAGTCCCTATTCCTTCTCTTCCCCCCTCTCCCCCCCACTCCCCCCCCTACCTCCTCCCCCCCTCCCTCTCCCCCCTCCGCGCTCTTTTTCCTTTCCCCCCCTCTTCGCACGTAGCACCCCCCCAACACAAGGTCTCCCTTTTTTTTTTTTTTTTTTCCCTTTTTTTTTTTTTTTTTTTCTATAGGACCACATCCACACGATCACAAGACTCATTGAAGTTTCGCGAGAGTACAAACAACCACTCTGTCTCACTTTTATCGATCTGAAAGAAAGCCTTTGATTCAGTGGAAACAGAAGCGGTTATAGAGGCTCTGGATAACCAGGGCGTCCCTACTCGGTACATAATGATCCTTCGTGAGCTTTATAAAGATTTCACGACCAGAATATCTCCATTCTACAACAATATCACCATTGACGTAAGAAGAGGGGTTCGACAAGGCGATACAATATCGCCAAAACTATTCACTGCCACCCTACAAAACGTCATGCGAACATTAGAATGGGACGAAATGGGAGTGAAAATTGACGGTCGACAATTAAACCATCTTCGCTTTGCTGACGATATCGTTCTCATAACACCAAACATCAGCCAAGCGGAACGAATGTTGACTGATTTCGATAACGCCTGTGGAAAGATCGGTCTTCAACTGAATCTAACGAAAACAATGTTCATGAGGAACGGATGGGTTTCTAATGCCCCATTCACGCTCAACGGAACGACAATTTCCGAATGCTCCAGTTACATCTATCTAGGTCGTGAAATCAACATGATGAACGACCTAGCCCCAGAGTTGAGCAGGAGGAAACGAGCGGCTTGGGGAACGTTTAAGAGCATCGAAGATGTAGTGAAGAGGACAAAGAACATCCGACTCCGTGCCCACCTTTTCGACTCGACAATTATCCCTGCCCTAACGTATGCAGCAGAAACCTGGTCGCTACGTAAGCAGGATGAAAGATCACTTGCCGTTATCGAACGCGCAGTCGAAAGGTCGATGCTAGGAGTATCTCGTATTTCGCAAATGAGACAAAGGATCCGAACTTCCGACCTACGTCAACGATCGAAAATCAGAGACGCCGTTCTACACGCCAGGATATCGAAAATAAGGTGGGCCGGACACGTGATGCGCTTCAACGACAACCGATGGACGAGAGCCGTTACCGACTGGATTCCTCGGGACGTCAAGCGCTCTAAAGGAAGACCACTGACCCGTTGGTCCGATTTCTTCACGAAAGCGATGGAAGAAAGATATGATGCTCAGCGAATTCCTAGAGCAAGGAGGACCCACTGGGCTACTCTTGCACGCGATAGGGAAAAATGGAAGAGTTGCTGGTACCCGCTCGAGTCACTCGACGATCAACGGGACGACAGGTGATACAGGTGAATATTTGTATTTAAAGGATAAAGGATAGAGCTCTCGGCGTTGAATATCCCTGAGGGATGCGCCATGCATGCGGCTTCAATTTTTTAAAATTCGTTTTTGAGGTGATTGAATGCATATCTGGCCCTTACAATGACTCGCGGTGGCCTACCGCTCAACCGAGTCAGTGCTGCTTATCCTCCCAGACAGGTACCAGACGACCACGGAGGGATGGATGGCTTGGTGAGCCATGAGCGCGAGATCGAACCATTGACCTCGTGTGCAACGCAGGGCACCTTCAACCACTGCGCCACATGCGCTCATTTGTGTTTATATTTATTTAATTGCATGATTTTCATCTAACACAGTCGTTCTGAAGACTTTATGTGGCAGGATGGAGCAGTATAATCGTGTTTTACTCATCAGATCCTCAATGATTCGGGGAAATGAACGGCTATGGGGTGAACATCTCGGGGCGGGGCTTCGGCCGTCGACAGGGCGGTCTGCATTTCGCGTGTGTGGTCTTTGTGCTCTCCGAACCACTCGCCCGCCCACCCACTCCACCTGTCACCTGCCCATTTCAAATCAGTAGAGTCTACGGGAGTCAAGTCGATCGACAAGTCGATCGATACTTCTATTTCCTGCCTCTTTGAGGACTATCTGGAGCTGAAGCTGCTCGTATTCGACACAGGAATTTGTTGTCATTAGCCGTATATTTTCTATCTCTAATGGCATAGCGCTGTGTTGGTTATGGGTCAGTTCCCGAGTTTACATGGCAGAGGAAAAGAACGAAAAGCCAATGCAACGACTTCCGCTTCGTTTGTTGAGGTATGTCTTCGATTAACCCTATTTTGTCAATAATTAACCCTATAGGACGGCAGCGTGATAGATATCGCAGGGCGGCGCGCGATTTCCTTTATTTGTTGAGGGTTTCATAATTTTTTAGAAAGAAAATTGAAAGTTTTTTGTGTTTAAATAGACCCAATAATGTAGAGTGGTGTGCAAAAACGTTTGCGTCAGCCGGGATTTGAACCCAGATCTTACTCTTTTCGGAGTAAGAGTGGAGTGGCAAAACGAGCAACGGTGGTGCAACGGTTTAGCTCCCTTTATGCTCCCGAAAAGGCTAAGATCTGGGTTCAAATCCCGGCTGACTCAAACGTTTTTGCACACCACTCCCTATCATTGGGTTTATTTAAACATCATTACATCGCAAACGGCGGTCAAATAAAGATGATTTTCGATTGATTTCTAATTGTTTTGATTAAAAAATGATTTTCTCTACCTGCCCACGTACTTTTTGTGCAGATTCAACTTTTGTATGCGAAGAAAACTGCGAATGTAAGTCGTAGTTTATTTTCGCCCTTACAGCGCTGTATGAGGACCTTCTTAAAAATCAGATTTGGCTTGGGAATCGCTTAGATTTGTGCTGTTGACTAAATAATAATATAAGATCCTTTTTTATTCAACCGCTTTAGCGGTGGTATGATGTTACAACTAAATACCCATTGATGTAGAGCGATGTGCAAAACTTCCCCGTCAGGGCGGGACTAGAACCCGCACCTCACTCTTTCCGGAAATGCGTGCTCTATCCGTTACACTACTGACGTCCACATTTTGCACATCGCTCTTTCTACGTTAAATAAAAAAGAATCTTGTTTGATCTTCAATACCCAATGTCTGTCAGCGTGACTGGGTTCAATGTCGAGATCGACTACCCTGGCCAGGGGGTTGACGGCTGGCGGCTGACAGATAGATGCGCTGTAATGTAGAAAAAGCGATGTGCAAAATGGGCGTAAGTAGTGTAACGGATAGAGCACGCATTCCCGGAAAGAGTGAGGTGCGGGTTCTGGTCCCGCCTGACGCGAAAGTTTTGGCACATCACTCGACAGCAATGGGTATATATTAATAATAGTGTAAAGCTAAAGGATAAAGCTCTCGGCGTTGATCAATCCCTTAGGGATGCGCCATGCATTCGACTTCAATTTCCAACTTCGTTTGAGGTGATTGAATGCATATCTGGCCTTTACAATGACTCGCGGTGGCCTTCCGCTGATCCGAGTCAGTGCTGCTTATCCTCCTAGACAAGTCTGAGACCTGTCTGGTACCAATACCGACCCCGGAGGGATGGATGCTTGGTGGGCCATGAGCGCGAGATCGAAATATCGACCTTGTGCGCGACGCAGAGCACCTCTAACCACTGCGCCACATGCGCTCTTAATAATGGTACTGGTACTTATAATAAGTGTAGTTTGATGAAAAGCAATCTACAGCCTTTAGCCGAGCAAGCAAAACAAATCGAGTGTGAAACAGTTTTAATTTTCGCTGCTACAGCGTACTAAGATGGCCTTCTCAAGAAACAAACACATTATAAAAATTTTCGAGATTTAAGTCTACGAATGACTACTAAAATCCTAGACAAGAAGTTTGTCCAGCAAGAAAAATCCTTTTGAAATATTGAGGAAACAAAATGCCCTCGTCGTTCGCACAAGGGCTTGAGTGCCCCTTTTCATTTTCTTTTGAATAATGTTTGATTATTGTTTGCATTTTATCATTGGTATGTGACCTTGAAGGCTAACTCAAAGATAAACAGCCTTGGAAGGTTAGAGAGACTTTGTAAAGTTTTGAGAAAACGCGATCCAATGAGGGCAGAACCTGTCGTTCCGCTAATCGTCGAGTGTTTGCGAGCGGGCACCAACAACACTGCCATTTTTCCCTATCGCTTGCAAGAATAGCCCAGTGGCTACGTCATCCTCGCTCCAAGAATTCACTGAGCATCAGGTCTTTCGTCTATGCCTTTCGTGAAGAAATCGGATCATCGGGTCGCTGGTCTTCCTGTGACGCGTTTGATATCCTAATCGTCATTCGAAACATAGGAATCATTCGGTAACGACTCGCGTCCTTGCTATAAGAGGATAGTTTTTGAAAATTTGGTGTTCCTGGTCGTATATATTGAGGTATTTTATCAGAATTAAGCCTCAGATAGGTATTTTTGAAGCTCAGTAATTTTGAAGGTGCTTTCGTAATCTCTTGTTGTCTTCTACAGTGACATGACTCCAGTGCTTTTTTTTTAGAGAAATTCACCATTCTTCGAAAACTAGACTGTTCTGGACAAGCCTACGTATGAGTGCCCGTTGTCAGTTCATGTTAAAGTGCTTTTTTTTAACTGCTAGTTCTTCAGTCATTACGAGAAGTGAGAAAAATGTTAGATTTAGTGGTAGCACACGTCCCCGTAAAGGGTGAGGTGCGGGTTCAATTTCTCGGTGGCTTGAAAGTTTTGCAAATCATTCAGCATCCTTGCAGTGATATAATATGACATCATAGTGTTGCTATAAGAACAGTGAAATAAAAAGCTCTTGTGAATACAAAATTCACTTCCACTTTTTTCTTCGCTAAAAGTGTTATGAAATCGAATCTGATAAGATGTTTGGCATTCAGATTGATCGTGCACCTCCAGTTCCCCGTTCACGTCATGACCATTTCATGTCTATGTATTCCGAGATTATGAAACGAAAGGGAATTATTCCGGATGTTTTTCTCGTCTATGAAAAGCCCAGGTGAGAAGCATAAGATGAGAAATTCATTATTAATTCCCATGTTTATTATCCTATTCCCTATTGCTTTATGTGTTAAGTACTCAGTATGTTGACGAAGATGGTGACGTAGCACATGAGTTCTATGCTGAGAAGGAATCTACAAATGGTCAACCACGACGACTCCATCGAATTTTGAACAATTTACGACCGAAGGTTTGTAGAATCCTTTATAGAGACTTACCCTCTACGATATAGGACGATTGAGTTTTGCAGAAGACAACAAAGTTTTCTAGTTTTATGCGTACTTGTCTGTTTATAAGGCGACAAATGAAGATTCAGTTTCTTTCGCTGGACAAGAACTTTTCGCAAGATGGTTATTATAATTCGAAAGCTCAAATCTCTGGCTACTGCGCTACATGCTCCTTTTTTAGTAAGAAGCCTTTTGTAACGCTGTAGCATCCAAAACGAAATTATATTCTAGAGCGGTCACGCGACCTTACTATAATTTCGTTAAAGGCATGAAAAGCGTATGAACGTGTAGAGGAAATCTTGTAGTATCAGAGTCATACGTTTTATCCGGAGTTTTTTTCTAAGAAGAGAGAGGTTCCCAGTTTGTTCTCCTTCTTCTCCTGATGTGTGTCGCGCCATCACGATCTGATTGATCCCCATATCGAATCCACGGCCAGCACACACCCCGCACAGACATTAGCCCAGAAGCAAAGGGCCGTAGATGTGAAACTCAATTTTATTTTCCCTCCTACATTGCAGTGAAATGATATTTCCAGAAAGTAAGAAAAGCCTTGTAATTACCGAAACTTACGCTATCGAATGGTTACTCATAATTCCAGGGGACAGTTGTACTGCAAGAAATGTGCGTGTGTGAAACACAAACATTCTCATTTTGCTACAGCGTTATAGAAAGCTTTTTTGAGAAACGAAAACATGTAGCAGTAGCCAGAGATTTGAGTTTTCGAATGACCACTGACTTTCTTGTGAAAAGTTCTTGTCCAGCAAAAGGGGTCGGATTGCACTTGTCGCCTTATAACATAGAAGTACTGTTTTTTGTCCATTTCCGAACAATTTTCCAAATCTACGACGGAACTGTCAAAAATTCATGGCAATTGTAGTTGCACTTCCACTCATTGGTCTCTTACTGTTTTGCCAACAAATGATAAGTATTTTTCTGTAATCATACAAGCCGTCGACATAATTTATTGTGCGAATGGAGAAGATCGAATCAAGCGAATCGCTAACCACCTAACTTACTGCACCACTAACCACTGCGCAACCTCCCCCTTTCCCACTTCCTTCCCAATGAGAAGTGATTGATCATGCTAAGTTTTGACACATGTGGATTGCCTCAAAGGAAAAACTATAGATCCACTTTTATTCTAGATTTTTTTATCAAATATTTTCGTATGAAAGTAGCCACTCTTTCATTTAGATGCTTAAAAATCGTGCAATTCAATTACATCGTTATGCTATTGCGATATTTCAATCGTGGCTAAGTAATATTAGATCGTTCCATAAGTTTTGGCATTAGAGCAATAAATATCAAATTTGTAAACCAGAAGTAATTGAAATTGTATGGTCTTGACATTGTTCGAATGCGCATTCTCTTGCGAACATTTCGGTAGACGACTTGCCTATACTTGCTTTAAGATGAAGCTGTCGTAGGAACAGATTCGATTACTACTCATGCACGGATGTCGCGTAGATGGAAATGCTAGTGAAGCGGCGCGTAAGATCAATGGAGGCTGATGTGATGATACATTTGCAGAAGGGGACGACTAGGAGGTGGTCGGCGAAGTTCAATGCTGGAAAAAACAGCTTGGAGGATTAGTCGCGATTGAGCCGTCTCCAGGAAGCTCCCTTAATCTTGCGCGCGGCTTCACTAGCATGTTTCTCAACGCTCCCATCATGCATGACCAGCAAGCCGATTTGTTCCCAAGATAGCTCTATTTCAGAGCAAGTATAGGCAAGTTGTATAGAAAGATGTTCCCAAGAAAATGCGCAATTGAACGGAACCAGAATCATGCAATTTTAAGTACTACTGGTTTGTGTTTATTGTTCCAGTGCCAAAACTTATGGAACGACCTAATGTTATACAACTTTTATGCATATTGAAATGCAGTGGCTGTAAGGTCATCTTTCGCAACGTTTCTTAGGTGTAATAGTTACTAATTACTATTCATTTGCACGATCACTCATTTCAATATACTGAGCAGGTCGCAGCATTTGCAATCAATTTGTTTTCTCCATGCTCATCAATAGGTTTTTGAACAATTCACATGTTGCTTCGACTGCTACTTAAGATTTCATTTTCATTGTGAACGTCGAAAAATGCAGGTCAAGACGATTCTCATTGTAATCTCGGAGTTAGCCGAGCTGAGGCGTTCCTAGGCGTTCGCTTGATTATTGCAAGAAAGTGTTGGAGGAGGAGATAGAACCAGCCCCTTGCTTATAACTTTACCTCCTATCACACCACATAACTAAATATTGCGTTAATGCTCCATAATTTTGAACTCCGGAAACGTAAAATCATGGAATTCAGTGTAAAGTGTAGTACCTCAATACTTTTCTCCTCCATTTTATACTGTGCGCTTTTTTCGCAGATTGAAATGCACTGGCTCTTAGGTCATCCTTTGTTTAGTTTCTCAGATTTAGAAATTACGAGAATCTTATAAACGATAGACGTAAGTGAACATGAGGCAACGCTATTTCACATGGTCGATAAATGTGGTACTTTGTTTGGTCTAATTCAGGGCAAAGAACGATACCCAATCCCTCGATTGAGCTCAGACGTACCTGTTGTGATGTGGGAGGTAGGACAAGAAACTTGACAAGGTTCAGCTGAATCAAGCTCCACTAACTAACTGATCTCTGCAGTAATGATGGGTCACGAATTCCCTGTTGTTATTGCTTTAGCGATTTGATTCTATGTTCCTATATTTTTGTTTTATTCACAGTTGAAAACAGTCATATGAAATGAAGATTTTTATTTCTCACAAAGAGGTCCCACAGTACAGTTGTTGAATAATGTGGTGTATTTCTTCATCGTCGTTTTCACTACACAGAAGTTTGCCTCCCAGCGGTTGTACGATAACCCTTCTGACGTGATATTTTAGAAGAAGTGTTTGATTACTAAGGTTTGACCTGAACCAGCATTTTCCTCTTAACATTGAGCGAGTGTAGCGCAGGGGATAGAGGTGCTCCGTGTCGCATACGTGATTAATACTTCAACCCCGCGCCAAAGTTTCATCAAGCCATCCCACAGACTTGATATATTGGTAGGCCACCTACGAGCCTGTATAGGCCACTCATGCACTCAGTCTCCTCTCACCATGATTGACGAAGTTGAATGCATGGCGCATCCCTCAGGTCCCTGGACTGATCAGTCGAGAGCTTTATCCAAAAAGTTCGAGTTGTGCCCTCAAAGTTTACAGTGGAAACTTTTTATATAGGATGTAAAGTCACTGATATCATTCTTATATTATCGGTCATTGACGGCAAGGCGTTCGGTGTTGATAAAAATATAGGAATGAGCGGTGCTTTTGCGTTTAAAATTACAATGAAAATGTATGACGTGTACTGTGGGTGACTTATGATGGATTACATATGTTGAGATCGATGTTGTTGTCCTCCAAACTGGTTTGGTACCATTTTGCCGATCTCGAATGGACGGCGGGTATGATTATCTTAAGACGCGAATCAATCAGTAATTGATCTAATCTATATTCCGAGGCACCTTTAGCCATTGAGCTAAAAGGGGGCAGACACAGCCATATATGCAAATTTTAAAATTCAATTTACCATTCTTTTAAGGCAACAGGCAAAAATATCTGCTGTTTGGGCTGTATTGAGTAGTGACCTGCTTTGTCACTATGTTTTGTAATTCGATAACAGTGGAAGCCTGTTGTGAGTATAAAGCACGAAATAAAGTTATAATTATTTATACGATGTACTAGTACCCATTAGATGGATAGCAGATTAAGACACGGATGAGACATGCTTTCATGTCATTCTACGGCAAGGATATCAACGTAATTCTCTAGCCTAGTTGCCAACATGAAACAATTCTTGAACATTTTGAGACGTCTTGAAACAATAGCAGGCCGCAGGATATCATGAGCTTGATGAAGCATACTGCTAGCAGCACGAACTAAGGAATAGGTATGTGGATAGCGAATAAAATAGATTGACTACAAGAAGGAGGGACTAACGAATCATCCCTTATGGAGATATGGACCTAACCCCTCTCCGTCTCTGAGTTCCAACGTGTTGCGTCTAACAATGGACTCTGGATGTCGGACGCCATTGTTAGACGAGACACTCTGGGGATTAGGACACGTAAAGGGTTGGGTCCGTGACCCCGTAAGGGTTAATATTTAAGAGAAGCACTACAATAACGAGTAATTTCAAAGCGCATATGAAACTCAGCAGCGTAATCAACTGAACGCTATGGCTGCTGCTTTAACTTTTGAAAAATGTTATCAATTATGTAGTGAATTGAATTTCACACGGAAAGAACCCCCACATACTTAGAGGGTACCGTATTGAAGAATGCAAAGGGGAACACTATAGTGAAAAATAGAGTAATTGATGACTGTACTGACTTTGCTATACTTACCTAGAGATCGACTTTGGGTTGTAGAGCTTTCCATAATATGAAAGTCGAAATTAGAGTACAGTTTTAAGGGCAGCTTTTGAGACCTCACACCGAACTTAGGTGAAGGCATATACGAAGGGGTCAAGATGTCCGCAAGTACCTAATAGTTATGTTTTTCTATCTACATGTGATTATGCGAGACGTTGAATGGATTAAAACTTGGCACCACCAAAAAATGTTGCTAAGAAGCTGTGAAACTGGGTTTATGTCCCTCTGCTGATAGTTTGGTCATTTCTGCCGATGGTTTCATTGCCTCCATCGGGGCTAGCAAACTCATCTTACGGCCATCGACACTCAGTGCTCGTAATGTTCTGTGTTCACGATCAACAGGAGGAGGTGGAATACTATAGTGAGCTTGCAGACGAATCATCGAGAGTTCGTCGACCAGCATACGATCAGCAACCTAAAAGTATAAGTACCGCTAGAGTGGTTGTCTGGGAAACGTTTTATAAACAAGAATGATTAGATACGAGCAAAAATTACAATCTGAGGTAGCTTCAAACACGCGAATACCCTTTCTTCCTGTTCACTAAGTTTTCCACTGCACGGCTCAGAGCCATGTGGAGTGAGGGCCTCGACAATGCAATGGAGAACTTAACGAGCTGTGGGAAAGGGTAATTGTGAGCCTCCACCCGATTTATGTCCTGAATTTCGCTCGTACCTCAGTATTCGTTGTTGATCACTCAACATTTCTTCAAAGCATAACTATAATGGAAATAACGAATATACTGTTTGCAGCATATGGTAGAAAGCAGAAGTCTTCGTTGTTTTCATGGGATTTTCGGTGAGGTATCGAAGTCCTTCGATAACATCTTCGACGAAAGCCTCAAGTACCCCTTCCTCGCACATCCTCAATGTGACCGGCACTCGAGCCGCCTCAGGAGATAGAAGTGGATCAACGTGCCATCCCTATAACGATTCAGACCGCATTCCAAGCAAGTGGAACTCAAAGTTAACAAACCTTTGTCGTCATGAAGTCAACGAGAACATATATATCGCCTATTGTAGTTTCAAATGCAACAACACACAAATCGGCAGCTCCTCTCAGCGTTATGCCTTCAATATCGGAGAGAAGATCCGCTAGGCGGCGAGTTCCTTCAATGACGCGTTGACATGCCGTTATGTAACCATCACGACCCTTCAAAAATACTTACTTGATAGGATTGAACACTGGATCGCTGATCAACTGATAGTTGAAGATCATAGAATGTACTAATTTTTCTAAGAGATAAGTAAATGCTGTAATTAGCTTTTATTTTGGAACGGACTAGTTTCCAATGTCTCATTCACGCTCAACGGAATACACATCTCCATGAGCTCTGATTACGTCTACGTAGGTTGCGAAGACAATGTGACGAACGACCGACAACGGCTTAACAGTTGAGCTCGAGGAAGCGAACAACATTGATGAGCGTTTGAGAACATAGAGGATGATGCGAAGAGAACAAAAACAACCAACTCTGTGCTAATTATTTCGACTCAACAATTATCCATGCTTTGACGTATGCTTCAAGAACCTGATCGCTACGTAAGCAGTGTGGAAGATCACTTGGCGCAAGTGGACGCACAGTCGAGAAGTCGGTGCAAAGAGTACGCTTATCTCGTAAATGACAAAAAAGATTCGAATTTCCTCCCATACGTGATCAACGCAAACCATGGACGAGAGCTGTTACAGACTGGATTCCCTGGGTTGTCAAGCGTAGCAAAGTAAGATGGCGTTGACCTAACTGCTGGTCTGGTTTGATTTTCTCACGAAAAGCCTACAAAAACTATGCGATGTTGAACGATTTCCCAGAGCGATAAGGACCCACTGAGCTACTCTTGCACGCGATAAGGAAAAATGGAAGTTTAATTAGTGTCCTCTCGACTCACTCGAAGATCAACGGGACGACATGTGATACAGGTGAAGGTAAATAATGACCATTTTGGCTGGCTTTTGAAGGGCCAGAAGAAGAAATAATTTGATGAAAGGATAAAGAATAAAGTTTTCGGAGTTGACCGATCTCGGAAAGACGTGCAGTGTCCTCGGCTTCATTGAGTATCGCAAAGTGTATAAATGTATAATTCGAGTTTGTAATGACTTGTGGTACCCTAATGTATCACTTAAATGCTCCTATCCTCTCAAATAAGTCTGGTACAAATTTGCCGATCCCACAGAGATGGAACGCTGGGTGAACCTCGGATGCGAGATCAAAGAAGCGACTGACTGAGTGTGTTATGCAAGGAATCTCTAGACAACGCAATACGCGCCTCAATAATTTGACAAAAGAAGACATAGTGAAGAAAACTTCGTTCAACAGGAATACCAGCAGACCCACGTTGCTGCAAAAAAAAAAGTTGCAATTCAAAGAACAGGTGCTCTATCAGTGGGGAAAAACAAGTGTAATCAACAGAAAGAGCAAAAATAAAGGTCTCTTCCGTCATAGGAAACAAATGAATATTTGATTTCATTCATTGTACAAGAGCTTTTCATAGGATTGTTAGTAATCATTTGAAAGCTTTAATCTCAGACTAGAACCGTATGTGGCCAGTTATTCAAAACACCCTTTTATAACGCTGTAAAATCCAAAACAAATTATGTTTTGCATGGATTGCGCGCCTTCACTTCTATCACGAGTACAATCCGCTAGAAGCAAGAAATATAATATGACCGTATAGAGAAAATCTCGTGGCTTTTGAGTCAATCGTTTTTTCTGGAGTTTTTTTTTTGAAGCGGAGAAAATTCCCATTTGAATAACAAGCTGCTTCTCACATGTCTAACCCGTCATTTCATCGGTCATCGATTGATCAATCCCGCCCATAGGTTAACCCTTAAAAAAGCCACCGAATATGTGAAACTCGACCTTATTTCTCCTTGCTACACTGCAGAAAAACGGCTTTTCCAGAAAATAAGCGCAGCGTTGCAATACTTGAATTTTACGCTATCAAATGATCACTAATAGTCTAGAGAGAGAGCCCTGTCCGGCGTGATGTAATACACAATGTTTTCTCTCTTCTGCAGCGCTATCAAAAGAGCTTTTTCAAAAAGCAAACACATCTCTGAGTTCTGCACGACTTGTGATATCTAAAGAGAACTAGCACTCTAAGGAAGGAGTTCTGCCCAGCGAAATATAAGCGAGACAAGAAAAACTGTGGTCTTGTGGAACAAACTTTAACTTGGATTTTACAGCGCTATAAAAGGGTGTTTTGAAAAGCCGGCCACGTACGGCTGTAGCCAGAGATTTGAGCTTTCGAATAATCACTAACACTCTTATGAAAAATTCTTTTGCAGCAAATAAGATCGATTATTCTTTGTTGCTTTATAATCGAAAAGTACCAGAGGAGATAACTGGTAGATCTAATAGAATTTCAACGGACTAGTTATAATTACCAACTAACCTTACCGAGCAATGTCGCCCATGCAGTGGCGACAGCACCGCCATCTCTTCCACCGGCTAAGGTCGGTGTTGCGTATACACCACCGGCCCAGTCATTGTTACAAAAACACTGGTAATGCATGATTGACTGATCACGGTACATAAGAACCGAACATGATCGAGGGCATTGACCGTACTGTAATATCTACATTGCTTGCACAACCTTCAAATATTCAGTAATGTTGAGTGGTATACAAAAGTTTTTTCCTCGGGACGGAGTTGAACACGCGTCTCAACCTTTACGAGGGTGCCTGCTAATCACTACTCTACTGGGGCTCATATTGTGAATTCACTCTGCGATACATGGTATCGATTCCGCCAGCAACAAACCGCTAGCGGTATGGCCTGGAAGGCACATAATAGCCATCGGACTCGGTTACGTTGAAGCTATTGCTTATTTTCATTCTTAGTATCGCAGAAAGAGTGATAACAAAACAGGAGCCCTGGAATGGCTAACACGCGCTCTCGGAAAGGATAAAACGCGGGTGCAATTTTTTGTCCAGATTACAAACTTGTGCATATCACTCAGGATTACTGGATAGGCAGTTACAATCTCATATCGTTGCTTAAAAAAAACCGGTCAAAGAAAGAAGTCTTGTCGATCTCAAAGTAGGCATTATACTCTGGAAACTTACACGGTGCAAATCAGTAGATATGGAGGTGACTCCGGGTAAACGAAAGTCGAATGTGGGGACAGAGTAGTCGCAGTATTCCATAAATGGAAGAAGGAATCCACCAAGCGTGCAGTCGACGTGTAAAGGAACACCGAAGCGCTGAGCAACCTTCAAAATTTTATGCTTAGACTTTTAAAGGATTATGAATCCATCTTTGTCTAAAAAAATGAAAAACAGACCTCTGACAGCTTTTCAATAGGATCTACTGTACCAGTAATGTGGTTTGGAGCTGATGCAACAATCTAGAACAACAGGGATAACGATGGCATGGAACATGTGATGAAATTTTTAAGAGTTTGGAAAACTCACCACACAAGTGTGCGGACCAATGGCTCTTTTTATGGCCGATGCATGCACACGATCGTCTTCTCTGACGGGAACTCTACGAATCGTCATCCCAAACAACGTGGCCGCTTTGTCCAGTGCCGGATGGGCTGTTGATGGTGCAACTATTTCTGGTCGGTACTTTCCTTGAGCGATAGCTCGGTTTCGATATGCTAAATGTGAAGGAAAAAAAAAGTTGTCTCAAAAGTGATTTCAAGTGTTGTGTTGAGGAACACTTTTTCGTTCATACTATTAGTAATTGGACCATCAAAAACGTTCATCTAACCAAGGCAAGCTAGTAGCATCACTTCTGTCCCTCCACTGGCTACAACTCCACAAGCTTCTTGACCTCCGTGAAACATTGATAATAACATTCTTAAGACCTGCAAAAATTGACTTCATAGAACAGCAACGACAGAAAAGAGGAGAAAAATAAGTAACTGAAGGACCTCTGCTTCCATTTTTCTGGCACCAGGAAAGGCATCTGAGCGATGTGGATCCGAATGAGAGAAGAGATCGTAGATCTGTCAGATAATTAAATTGAGAGTCCTAATTTCTCAAACACCAAGGATGCTCCACCTTAGCACAGAGCGCCATATCTTCTTCTCTTGTGAGCGGATCGTAGTGTTCCATATATCGTCGTTCGCCCATAGAAGCATATTGACGTGCTTCCGCAAGAATGTCCTCTTTATTAATAGGGTGTTCCGGGAGAAATTTGTAAAAATCACGCTTCTATAAATGCTGAATCGAAACAGAATCTCCTAGTAAAGGTAATATTACGTTTTGACGAAAGGAAAAACCTGGTCACATTGGTGGATTTCTTCTTCTATTTCATGTCTAGCCCTTTCAAGATCAGCTTTTACACGGCGTTTAACCCATGGCAAAGATCGCACAACGGTGTACACGGACCCTCTAAATATTCCGAAATGAACAAACATTGAACGTCAACGAACGATATCCAGTTGTCATGAAAAAAACATCACGAAATACGTTCCAACCCTTTGTGGACGACGTACATCGTTTTCATTGCACGAATTTCTAGGGGCCTTCTTTGCTGGACAGAGGTTTTCTTTTACTGAAACTTCTTTGGTCATTCAAAAGCTCAGACCTCGGTGAGCTCAACAGTGCGCTTGGTTTGTGGAAGGGCCGTCCTAGTGCGCTGAAGTAAACAAAAATAGAATTATATTTCACAAGAAGTGTCCTGCTTGGATGGCTAAGGTGTGTAAAATGGCTTTAGTCATTAGACTATACTAATACTCATTGAACAGCACAAATCTCGGCAAAACCGATGCTAAATTTGGTCTCTAAGGTTTTCATAAAGCGCTGTAGAAGCGAAAAGCAAATTACGCTACATATTTGGAGTCTTTTTTCGCAAAAAAAGAAACGAAACGGAGGGAAAACTCTGATTGAATAACTAGATTCACGCGCCATTTGCGAAAAATCGATTAAGCTGTTGTCAGCAAAGGGTTGAAACAATTGATGTTACACACTACCTATGAATAGGTTGTAATAGAAGCAATTCACAAAGCAAATACGAAGGACGAGACAACAAGTCAACAAGTAAGTCAACAGGAAACAAACTTTAGCCTCTCGAAAAACGGTTTATCGGAGCGATTCATGTGCCGAAACCACATTACCAAAAAACAAACAGCAACGGTGTATGACATAATCTGAAACTGGCCTTATGATATTCGCTTAGACCGACATCTCTTAACTACGGCAATACTTGAAAAAACACAAGTTTTTAATTGTAAGCGAAACACGTGATTATTATTATACAATTTAACAGCTGACATTTCGACGGATTTCGCCTTACTCACAGTCTGGAAAGACCAGGTTGTCCACAATCCAGTCGATCATAACCTAACAGTTTGACACGAAAAATCACTAACCTTGAAAATATCTCCAAAAAAGAATGTCTAAAGCCTAAACGAGGTAAATATTGTTTAGGCTCAATCTTTGTTGGGAATGTATTTTGAATGCTAATTGCGAGGTTTTGAAAACAGTCGATCTTACGGGTCAATTTCGATCTAAACAGCCGAAATTCATCGCCTGAAAGTTGTTGATCGACTAGTGTCATTGTACACTATACCATCATCACATACGCCTCCCTCCTTGCTACAGTGTAAGCCTTAATGTGAGGCGGGGGTCAGTGACGAGGAGGCCGAAACCTCCGAAACACTAGTGTATGGACCTGCCGTACCAACCTCGTTTAAACTTTAGACATTCTTTTTTGAAATTATTTTGAATGTTTATTGCGAGTTTTTGAAAACAGTCAATCCTACGAATCACTAAACCTAGGTTTCAATCTCATTAAACGCAAAAACAACTTTCCCTTATACTCACCGCTTTCTATGAGCCTCCCACTAAGGTTTCCAAGTATGGACAAACTCTGCAGAGTCCAGATGGACTGCCAGTTCAACTCTCACACTTTAACGATTATATTAAGTCGCAGTGCATAAGCTCAATTCGATCTGAGAGAAGCACCAGTAGTCCACGTGATCTCTGCACGGTTCCTCTGCACTTGTACAGCTTAGTGAAGGACTCATAGAAAGCGAATAAGGTGTGGAAAATCTGTTTTGCGCTTGATGCAAATGAAATCTAGGTTGGATGATTTTTCTATTAGAGTAATGTAGTGGCTGACTGGGTTGTAAACAACACGATCTTTCCCACTCTAAAGAAGGCAAAACCGCTGAAACCCTAGCTGTTCGAATAAACTGTTATAACAGCTTCGTGTTAGATTTGTAAGGTAAAAATTCTGTGGACTGCATGCAGTCAGCCTTCAACTGAATGAAATCAAAGTAGAGATCAAACCTGCCACGATTCCAAATGTGAGCAATGCCTATTCAGAAGTGCACGAGCCTCATCGATGTGCTCGAACACGACACGCCACATCGAATTCGAGGACTGCATCTTTACAATCTTGAAATAGAACTGAGAGACTTTCCCGCATTGTAATTGAATAGTGATTTCAAAATACAGATAAATAGGAGTAAGTTAAGAGGATAAAAATGCCATGGTGAAAATTACCAAACGAGAACCTGACAGAAGTCCAATAAAAAAAGATTTTATCGAAGGTAACAGGATAACAAAATAAAACAAAGACCAAAGATCACGCTTTTTTTCGCATACGACGAAATATCGTTAAGTACTGATACATGGTGTCTAAAGCAGAGTATGGCTCTGTAGATGTCTTATTGATTACATCCGGTCTATTTCCTGCCTATAAAAAAAAAACGGTAAACATAAAATCGTGGGAAGAATTCTAGAATAATACCGACATATTGAGGGAAAAACATCTGCATCATCTCGTTCATCATCTGTGCACTTTGTACAGCGACTTGTGACGGCTCATACTCCACCTAAATCTTTCTGATAATGTTAAAAAGAACCTACTCTCAACAAGACAACCTCTTCAAAGCCCACCAAACCCATTCGTTAGCCACCTACCTCAACAATCACTCCTTTTGCTGTAGTGACCTGAGATGCAGTTCCTACTCGAATGACAAAATCTTTCAAACGATATTCGACGCCAGTAACCTTAAGAGAATTCCTAAAAAGAACCAAATCAATCGACGAATCGTTTCAAGGGAACTAGACCTCATATTTCCCCGCAGTGTCAGGAGTGAGACCAGATGAGAGTTTCATTAGGATCAGATCAAATCCGAGATCACAAATAGCTCGTGGACTTGTTCGTAAGCAATCAGTTGGAGCTTAAAGAACGCGTGGATAAAGCTAAAAACACCGACCATGTCAAACCGGTATATCAATTGACACGTAGACTTCAGTTGACTCACCTATTGAAAAAGAGCTCTGTGGAAAATTGCTATGATGTAGGACATAGTTGTGTTGGATACAACTTTGAAGCTGAAAATGAATATAATTTAAGGTATTTGGATAGTCGAGAAATCCACAGACACTTAAAGAAAAACACGATCGAATCATAATTAAGTAAAAATTCGACGCCAATGGAGAGTTGTGTTCCCATCAATTTTTTAAACGTATGCCTATGCTAATATACCAGCCAAGAGTAATCGAGTGTAAACACTCCATGTTCGGTGAGATTTTCACTGGACATAGAGTGTAAAACGTTCGTCGTCGCTAACTCTTAGTGTGGGGACAGAAGCACCCACAGAGATTGGCAAAAGACGAGAAAGTGTAACTGCCCGACTGACGAGATCGTAAGATCGAAACACGTGTATCGGGCTGTACAAAAAAGCTAAAGGATAAAGCTCTTGGCGTTGATCAATCTCTGAGGGATGCGCCATGCATTCGACTTCAATTTTCAATTTCGTTTGAGGCGATTGAATGCATATTTGGCCTTTACGATGACTCGCGGAGGCCTCCCGCTAAACCGAGTCAGTGCTGCTTATCCTCCCAGACAAGTCTGAGACCTGTCTGGTACCAATTTACCGACCACGGAGGGATGGATGGCTTGGTGAGCCATGAGCGCGAGATCGAACCATTGACCTCGTGTGCGACGCAGGGCACCTCTAACCACTGCGCTACATGCGCTCTCAAGCTCTACAAGTGCTCTAGTAATTTCTTATTCACTACTTTATTGTCCATTTTCACAGTGTGGATACTGGCAGTTCCAGCATTTGATTCGTTTCTTCGTCTTATCCTTGATGTCGTAGATTACTGGCTGAGCACGCCTCCAAGCAATCTCGAGGATAGCCTTGGCTGCGCTTTCCACAGGTTGCTCGGTGGTGACCACCGGAGTTTTGATGGCAGGGCTCAAACACCGCGCGCCACGATAAGCATCACAACCACTCAGACGCGGCGCCTCTCAATTCTTATCTAAAGAAATCAATTGAAAAAAAACACCTCAAAGATATATTGGATCTAAATTCTTCACGAGGGCCAAAAATCACCTTATCATTTGGGATGTACGGCAAGCAGTCGACGGTGAACGTCCCGATTTGTTCAGCACCACCACCCTCTAACAGGCGTTCGACCTCCTTCGCCGACTTATCGTGTTCAAACACCCACGATACTCCCATCTCTATGATAAAGAAATATAAACCTCTGATACCAACACGTGGAGTCGAATGGTCAAAAATCTCTTATGGGGTCAGCATGTATCAGAGAGGCTAGTGAAAGAAATCGAAAAAAAGTAAATTCTACTTCCTTAAGGGAAAGAAACAAAAAAAAGTTCCCAAGAGCGATTATTTATTAACTTTTGCACTGTTCAATGATTCACGGCTTTGCCTTCATAGTGAAAACTACTGGAAAGAAAAAAAAAACAAAAGGAAACTACTGAAAGAAGAAAAATGCAAAATAAAGAAAAGGGAACTTCACCTACTTGAGAGAAAACAACGAAGAAAAGTAGAAATCTTACATACTTGAGAAAAAATACAAAGAAAAGGGAAAGCACACACCTAGGAAAAACAAAACAGAACAAAAAAAATTCGACTTGCTCGAAGAAAAAAAAAACAAAAATAAGAAAAGGTTACTAACCTTCTTAAGAAAAATGAACAAAGAAAAGGGATTTAGACCTACTTTGGAAGAGGGCAAGGAAAAGGAGAAATTTCACATATCTAAGTGTAAACAAAAACACTCACACACACAAAGGGTATCTACTTAAGTGACACAAAGAGATATAAATCTATCTTGGGAGGAAAAAAAACAAAGAAAAGGAAAATTCACGCACTCAAGAGAAAACAAACAGAAAACAAAGACTTATTCACTAGGAAAACACCAAAAATGAAGGATACTTTTTACTGAGGGGACAAAAGCGACGTAAAAGAGAAATTCATCTTACTTAAGAAAGAAAAACAAAGAAAGGAAGAAAATTTACTTACTTAAGAAAAAAAAACGAAGGGAAAAAAAACCTCACTTACTTCACAGAAAACAGATAAAGAAGACAAGATGGGACTTAGTCACTAGGAAAAAAAACCAAAAAGAAAGGAAATCCTGCTTACAGAAGGGGAAAAACCAAAGTAAAAGAGGAATTGCACCTACTTAGGAACGAGAAACAAGAATTTGGAAAAACTTTATTTACTTAAGAAAAAACACGGGAAAAGGAAACTTCACTTACTTAGGAGAAAACGGAGAAAAACAAACAAAGAAAAAATGGAACTTCATTACTAGCGGAAAAACAAAAGAAAAAGAAACTTCATTTATTCTGGATAGCGTAGGGAAAAAAAACTCGAGGAAAAAACTTCGAGAAGAAAATTCTACTCGCATTAGTCTTCTAGTTTTCATATGTCGTCTCTGAAAAAGATCAAAATCGACCTTGTCTACAAACAAGAACAGCGTAAAGCAATGATGGCATCATCGAATTAGTGTTAAGAGTGGAAGAGGAACAAAGGAGAAATTAGGGTAAAAAAGCAGGCACTACACTTTAAAATTGATGGAGGAACTCGTGTCAATCGTTCGTCAGAGGTATTGTTCGGAAAGAAAAGACCTCACGAAAAGTAGGCTAATCTAAGGACCTTTGAAATTTGACAAAAAAAAAAACAACATCAAGTTCCAGCAGAGCGATTCAAAAATGATATCTACAGCAATAGAAAAGCCGATTATAGCACGTAAACAAGAACAACAACAACAATAGTAAACGAGCGGCTAGGCGTGCCCATAGGAGATCGAGCTGGAGTCCGCCGTCCACACAAGAAGGTGGAGGCGATGACGGATGGACAGGCAGGTAGATAGTCCTGGTGAGATTTCCGAGATCATGAGGACTTCTGATGAAATTCTCGGAATTTCGCCAACTGATACTTCATGACAGGAACGAGTTCATGCGGAATAGCCGTCACACGTAGGCATCTCGGTGGTTGAACAGAGCATTCGAAGAGGAAAAGGCACGAATCGCCCTCTTCGGCTATCACATCCGACGGCAGTGCGGACGACAAACAGTAGGATCCTAGGATGAATGAAGGCATGAGAATAGCCCATACTGATTGGGAATTTTCCATGAATACTCACAGGAAAAAATGAGAGAACAGTGAGTCTGGTTTGGCTCATACATCGTTGAAAGTTATCTACCCTCCTCTATTCTAGCCTATCTATGAATATGGAGGAGTTCATGACAAGGATCAGTGACAATCAGAATGGGTACTTGAGGAGCTCTGAAGACTCGATAAACTTTTGAGTGAGAGTGATATGCAAAAGCTTGGACGACGCCCCAAAAATCAGAGACGCCGTTCTACACGCCAGGATATCGAAAATAAGGTGGGCCGGACACGTGATGCGCTTCAACGACAAGCGATGGACGAGAGGCGTTACCGACTGGATTCCTCGGGCTGTCAAGCGCTCAAGAGGAAGAACACCGACCCGATGGTCCCGATTTCTTTACGAAAGGACTTGAAAAAAGATATGATGTTCAGCGAATCCTTAGAGCTAGAAGGACCCGCTAGGCTACTCTTGCGCGCGATAGGGAAAAATGGAAGTGCTACTGGTACCTGCTCGAGTCACTCAACGATCAACGGGACGACGGGTGGTACAGGTGATATCAATGCCCTCCTCGCTAACAACAGTTCCGCCGTTTAATGATCAAACTCGTCACAGACAAAGTCTATTACATCTTCTATTTCTCACCCACCCCATTTTCTTCACTTACAATCAGCTGACTTCCACGTACCCACGCTGGACGTCTCCGCCAGCGTGAGTCCGTTAAGTCAACCGGTCAAGTGTCTAAAGGAACACATAAACATTTTAGTAATAAAACATATACATCTAGAGAAAGTACAAGATCAAGAATCTGTTAGAGAGCTCTCCTGACCTGTGTTATCCTTGATAGTGGGTGGGTTCGTAGAGATCAGTACCGCGCAAACCACAGTTTGTCCTGCTTTACGGTCAAGTAAGGAAGAACAATCGTCTTTAGCCAGACCCATATGTAGACAGAGACTGATAAGGACCGAGTGATAATAAGCTGATAAGAAGATGAAAAAAAAAAACGTCAAGACGTACGATAGGTAGACAAAAGTAAAATCGTCAGTATGTCTTACAATGAACTGACATTCTTTTATAGAAAAAAGGAACTTTCGAAGAACGACGATTTATTTAATACAAAAATACTTACATCTTTGAATTAGAACCGGTCCCAAACGCATGAACAAACAAACTACGATAGAAACCGACAGAGGGTGGGCTTCTCTTCCAACTTCTGCTCAAGCATGTTTAGGATGTAGCGCATGCCGATCTCAGGAACGGAGGTCGCCGTCTGACAGTATGAGTCGGCCAGCAGAACGCGGTCACATCCAGTTCGAAAGCCTTGAGCTGTCCACTTCACTGCCCTCCATCCCTTATCTTGATTTCCACGTTTCACAGCGGTGTACAGAACCGTGTCACCTGACAAAAATTGAGTTTTTCATGCCATCAAAATACTGACATCTCATTTACACCAATTCATGGATTATCAGTTCGGTCGTTTAGGACGGCGCGTACTTCCCCAAAACAGAATTACTTAAAAGCCTTTTTTGATCCTTTTGATTATAAGGGAACAATATAAAACCGATCTCATTCAAAGAAGAAAAAGTTTTCGTAGCAGTGTCAGTGACCATCAGTGACCAGTGAAGCAGTGTCAGTGACCAGTGAAGCTTAGATTTCTGGCTAGAGCCCCATATGGCCAGTATTTCAAAACATACTTTCATAGTATTCTCCTGTAGCAACGTCGAGAAAAGGCTCTTTCTATAACCAGCGACGTGAAGCTGTGGCGTGAAGTCTCAGCTTTCGAAAGGTTACCAACACTGTTACAAAAAATCCCTCTCCAGGGAATGAGACCGGTATTTCATGTCTTCCCTTATAATAAAAAAATCCCTTTTTTTTTGCTGAACAGAGCTTTCTCTGTAGACTTGTAGTGATAGATTGAAAGCTTAAACCTCAAAAATTTTACTACTGTTATTCGCTTTTGGAAAGGATTTCCTATTGCGTTGTAGTGCAGGAATAAGATCATGTTTCACAATTCCCAAGCATTTTCTGCTCAGATCGGTTTTTTGTAGCCGTCGATAGCGCAACTTGTGATGGTCCCAAATCTACACATTGCTTTCAGAAAGGTTTTCATGCGTTTTAAGAGCGAGGAAAATAACACATTCCACTCTCAACATTTTCTTCTCAATCAAAGTTAATACGTGTCCAAAAGCAAATAAGCGTGTAGATAAAACCATATAGTATTAGAATAACACCAAGAAGCTAGAGTATTTTTCCGAAACAAAAAAAACCTCAACTGATTAAAAATCACGCGCGCTGTCGATCGCTAAACTGGTGTTCCCAACAGGTTAAATAGCTGGTAGTACATGACGACCACCTCAATTAAATACAAATATTCACCAATATTGAGTATGTCAGTGAGCCATTCAGCATCCAAACCTCCATCTCCACCAATCCATGAGAGCAGAGAACAACTATGTAAGAAGTATGATTACTTGATGAGAATGTGAATGAGAGCTGAAGATACTGTTTTTTTGAACGTTAGGACGAAGATAATGAGAAAAAAAATTACAGTCACAAAACTACAAAACTTTCGAAAAGTTTCCACTGCTTAAGCTCGAATAACTATTTTTCATAAATGAAGAAGGAGCATGGGACAGAATATAACGAAAAAACCGACCTGATTTCACCATGAGTAATTGAGTAAACAATTGCGTGTGAATCTGTCAGCGATAAGATCTTGCCACAACCTTAACAAAGACTCAAATGAGATAATACTTTACTTACACTCTCTAACCAATATTCTTTGCTGAAACTGCTGATGAAATAAATTTTATAGTCAGAAATTAAGACCAATCCATATATAGATGGCGTCACAATCACCTGACTCTTACAAAACAGCAAATTAGCGCCTAAATAGTTATGAATTCTTCAAAAAAAATTGTTTCTGAATACTATTTTGAGATTAGTGCGTGATGAAATATTCAGTGAGGGAGAGCGCAGTGATTAGCAATGCAGTGTATCAAAAAGCAAGGTATGCGCTGGTTCCTTCCCCTCTCCCAATGCACTCGTGTGGTCAATCGGTGAACGTACATTGTCATACCTTTCTTATCGACTGTTTTCAAGACCTCGCTCAAAACCATACGATTTGATAACATAATTTTGAGCCTTTCATGAGGGCTGTTATGGCACTCATACAGTGCAAGACGCGTTTCGGCTTTACAGCCTCGCCAGTCGCACGGTGTCTTTCGATTCGGCCAGTTCCGCCAGGAGATATTCCCTATTAAGAGAAACTGACGCCGAAATATCTCCAGGTGCCGTTAGGTGATAAAATCATCCACCGAGCAATGTCTTATAGTTAAATGCTCGTGGATGGTAAAACCTATATTGTTGTACCTTTCTTTTGATCCTTTCATTATTATTTGAGCCAACATGTCATGTGGTCTGGTAAAGGCTCTTGTACAGCCCGAGACACGTGTTTCGTCCTTACAGACTCATCAGCCGGGCAGAACCCGTCGTCTGTCGATCTTTTCATAGTCAGTTCTCTCGGGAGCGTCACACTCCTTATATATAGTTATCGACGACCTACGCTTTACACTCTCTGTCAGGTGAAACCTTTCTTTTGAGTTTATCGCCGTCAGTTCCTCTATATAGGGGATATTTCACCACGGGACTGACTGAATCGAAATGCACCGTACCGTGCGACTGGCGAGGCAGTAACGCCGAAACGCGTGCCTCGCTCTGTAAAGTGCCATAAAAGACCTCATGGAAGGTTCGAAAAAATGTTATCGAATCAGTGAACGCCTTGGGAAAGGCCATAGCTCAATTACCTCCGCGATATTGATTAGTCCTGCCGAGATTAAAGGAAATTCGCTTCTTCAAATATCGACGAAAAGTTAGATGCATTGCTGAGCAACGAAAGTCTTAGTCGTACAGCATCCGACATTTACATGAAAGATTTCAATGATTAATGCTTATTATATAGAAAAGGGGCCTGATTATCGAGGACTGGATCACGGCTGAACTTCAAAATCACATCTAGAAAGATCACCCAAGTCACGAAAGAAATTTGGCCATCAGTTATGACCTTGACTCCGTTAAATTCATTCATGACGGCATAAGCTAAGTTGTATTCATGCAAACTGTAGCCTGCATGCCCAACTGAAAGGTTTGTGGGTTGAATAGAGCTTCAGAGGCACCCTACTAAGCACCAACCCTATTAAGAACAGTCGCACAAGCCAACTGATGGCAGAAGCAGAAAACAATATAGCTCGGCTAGCAGCTCAAAGTCCACTGGTCAAAAACGTTGGAAATATATGGCTATACGAAATAAGTGTGATCTTTCCCCGCACAAGCGATCGAATTCAACCAGGAGACCGTGGTGTGAAACAGAGAGGAACAGAGACGTTACTTGACACGCATATGCAACTCGTTAATGGTAACAGAAATAATGAACAAGATCATTAACATGCAGATATGGGATATCTACAGTTTAACAAGCAAATGAGAATATTAACACAAAGCCGCTATCATATATCCACGGACGCTTAGCGATATTCAAAACCTTCGACTCCAGGCGGGAATTGAACCCACGTTTCATTAAATTATCAAGTCAAACAAGTGACTTCAACGGAAAGAAGGCATAAGACGTTAGAAGAAAAACTTGACTCATACCAGTGATCGTCGGTTCTCGACACTTTATCACTTTTGTGGCCGAGGTAGCAATCCACTTACACCCGTTAACATCGGTTTGTGCACGAACTGAGACACGAACCTCATCGCCTAGATATTCGTTTGAGCCAGAATAACGTAAATATGCGGGAATTTTCGATAAATTGCTTGAAAACAACAAATTATTGACAAATAAAAGTACCGATACTCAGGTGGGAGTTCAGTCGAGTGACTTCCTCTGATGAAAATGCCGCACCGGGTATAAAAACGGAGCCTAATTCGTTACTTATCGCGAATGCCAATGTTTCAGTCACATTTGTGATAGTGACGATCTGAAGCAGTCATGAGAATTTCATTTGTGATGATTTATTATACCCAATATCTTCTCTTAATAAGCCGAAAGACGAGATTGTCAATAGAGACTTTACCGGAACACGTCAAGGAGCCGCCGGCATGAGTGGATTGTCTGAGTGAGATTCAACTCTCCCTCTCTTAGATGCATATTTACAAGATTATAACACTAATAGAAAGCAAGAAATTAAGAATTCTTATTTATTCGATCGAAACCTGTGGAAAGATTGGTCTTCAACTGAATCGAACGAAAAAAATGTTCATGAGGAACGGATGGATTTTCAATGTCCCATTCACGCTCAACGGAACGACAATCTCCGAATGCTCCAGTTACGTCTATCTACGTCGTGAAAACAACATGATGAACGACCTAGCTCCAGAGTTGAGCGGAAACGAGCGGCTTGGGGAACGTTTAAGAGCATCGAAGATGTAGTGAAGAGAACCAAGAACATCCGACTCCGCGCCCACCTTTTTAACTAGACGATTATCCCTGCCCTAATGTATGCAGCAGAAACCTGGTCGCTACGTAAGCAGGATGAAAGATCACTTGGAGTTATCGAACGCGCAGTCGAAAGGTCGATGCTAGGAGTATCCCGTATCTCGCAAATGAGAGAGAGGATCCGAAGTTCCCACCTACGTCGACGATCGAAAATCAGAGACGCCGCTTTACACGCCAGGATATTGAATATAAGGTGGGCCCGTCACGTGATGCGCTTCAACGTCAACCGATGGACGAGAGTCATTACCGACTGGATTCCTCGGGATATCAAGCGCTCAAAAGGAAGAACAGCGACCCGATGGGTCCGATTTCTTTACGAAAGGACATGAAAAAAGATATGATGTTCAGCGAATCCTTAGAGCGAGAAGGTCCCGCTGGGCTACTCTTGTGCGATAGGGAAAAATGGAAGTGTTGCTGGTACCCGCTCGAGTCACTCGACGATCAACACGACGACAGGTGATACAGGTGATTCATTCAATCAGCGAACGTTTTGTCGGATTTCGCTCATATCAGAGCTAGGATACATCAAGCTATCTGAAACTCAACTTTTAGGCTAACAGTAACGGGTCGCAAACATCTTAGTCTTTCCAGGCTCTGGAGAAGGTGAAATCTGCCGCAACGTCAGCTGTAAAGATGAATAAGAATTCTTTATCTTACTGCTTTCTAATAGTGTTCGATGCCAGGGGCTAGTTGAACTCACGTTCCATTCGCACCGGTGGCTCCACGAGATGTCCACTTAAAGTTCATCATGACGGGTTATTAAGGAAAAAAACTGCGAACTAATGAACAACGCCGAGGTTAACCGGTTGATTTACGAGGACCCAACCTGGCCCTGACTAACGGTAAAGGCTCTTACACCCACCGTGGGAACGGCTCTACCCCCTCTGCCCAGCCTTGGACGCTCCCCACCCCTTTGCGAGTAGCCTGAGCGTGGTAATCACTGTCTGTCTCACTCCTCTCTGCCACTCGACACTCGCCATCGGGAAGAAGAAGGCTATTGGTTCGATCCCCTACCGCAACAAATCACTGCGGTTTCTGATGTTATTTCTTGTTTTCACTACAATATGCTTGAATCATTGGCACACCAAATCACATCATATTTCATATAGTAATACCGTGATACAAGCGGACATTGCGTATAATTTATTTATCACCATTTTTTATATTATATGTGAATATATTATGTTTTTATGAATTGCAGATTGTTGAATAAATGCTGATAAATAAATTGTACACATTGATCGATTATGCCACGGTATAACTATACGAAATATAGTGTGATTGGTGCGTCAGTGATTCGAGCATGTTGTAGTGAGAACAAAAAGATAACACCAAAAAATCATAGCGAAGTTTTTGGTAGGGGATCGAACCAGCTACCTTCCTCCCGATGGACGGGTACCGTGCGACAGAGAGGAGTGAGACAGACAGTGATTGTCACACTGAGGCTAGAGTCGCAGGGTCGCGGAGGGAGTGGGGGTGGGGCCGCTCGCACGCTAGGGTTGAGAGCCCTTGCCAGTCAGACACACCTAGGTTGGGTCCTCGGAGTCAAACAAGTTGATACATAGTCGGCTCGTGCGATTCGAATGTAATCTTCAAAAAGAAAACGAGTGACATTACAGGTCTTAACATAATTTCTGTAGAACCTAAACCTTGCCACAACAGGTTCTAGGCGTCTTTGATGAAGTATCTTAAAATTGATAGTATTTTCAGTGCATTTTGCACTGTTATGGTCTTTTCTATACTCCTAAGAGAACTGAGCGGCGAGCAAAAAACACGACCTCAGACGGGAATCGAACCCACGTTTCATCCTATCCGGGGACGCGTGCTCTACCACTACACCACTGAGGCACATTTGCGCGACCACTCATTCTTCAACATCTCAATGTTAGCTATCAGCTACCAACCTTTGACAGGTTTGGTCGGGTATGCGATTTCGCTTTATAAACCCAGTTGAGCTGACAGCTATTCTAATTACTAATACTCCCGTCCCCGGATAGGATGAAAAGTGGGTTCGATTCCCCTGAGGTCGTGTTTTTGCTCGCTACTCAATTTTCTTAGGAGTATAGAAATACCTTAACCAGAAAATTATTAAGTTACTATTACTGAACACTACTAAAGGAAGCGCCTGCTAAACAAGACAAATTCATCTCCTTAACTCCACTTGGAGATCACAAACTGATGAGTAACTTGCTGAGATACTCAAAACCTCCGAACCAAGTCAAGAGCTGAACCCTCGCTCCACTCATGGCTCGTGCAATCACTACACTACCAAAGTCACCGTTCTTTCTTCGAGATAACATCTTAACACTACATAAGAGCGCTAGAGAAAAAAAATTCATGTAGACGAAGTTACTTGCCTTGTTATTCTTTAAAGTATCGTTTGAGGAATTTGATCCCTCCGCAGCATCATCGGTCCCATCGACTTCTCTGTCATTTTCTAACGCTTTGCCAACCGGTCGGACCTTAAACCGATTCTTTAGAAAATAAAGGGAAAAACTCTCAAAAACTCAGAGTAGACACCAGGATTCTGTCCAATTTACTGATATTTTCAACCAAAAAAGGCAACAGACACCCTCATGACATCTTGCGCTGTTGAGTGGTCTGCAAAACATTTGACTCCATATGAAGGTCAAACCCGTGTCTCACCCATACCAGCGGGGCGTCTACCACTACACTACTGAGGCCATCATCCTTGCCACGACTCTTTCTTCAGTGTGACCTATCAAAGACGCCATTACGAAGTGTTGAAGAGTTCGGTCTGGTAAGCACATATCGCTATGAAACATGGGTTCGCTGACAGTCACTCAAAATGAATAACCTATATCAACCCTTTATTTACGAAGGGTTATGTCGAAGAAAGAGTGGTAGGAAAGCGGTGGTCCCGGTGGTGTAGTGGTAGAAGGCGCACCCGGTATGAGTGGAACACGGACTGCACTGAAGCCTGGAGTCGAATGTCTTGCTTATCACTCAATTCGGTTACGAGGAGACAAACGAAAAACGACCTCATTCGACCAATACGGAGTTTTCATATGGGTGTTAGCTGCCATTCGAAAGCTGAGACTTCACGCTACAAACCCACTTTGCCGGTTTTTGAAAAAGTCTTTTTTTGACGTTGCTACAGAAGAAGATCTCTTGCGTTTCAAACGCGTATATTACACGCCGGACAGAGCTCTTTCTTCGGATTATTAGTAGTCTTTCGATAGCGTAATCCTTTCTGATTCGAAAGACGCCATGCTTAGATCGTGAATTGGTCGTTTCTAGGCAACTCAGCAGATAAAATAAGTTCAATTCCCATCTGCGATCAAGGAGATCTGCGGCCAACTCAAGTGCCCGCGCGTGAGGCGCCCACGTGAACTGCTAACGCGATACTTCTCTACGCGTGTATATGCACGAAAAGTCGATGGCCGTCGCGTCATTGAACGTGGCAGCCTCACGTGCGGGGCACGTGAAATGGCCAAAAAGGTCCCTCGATCGCAAATGGGGATTCAACTTAATTTACTTGCTACATTTCAGAGAAACGGTTTTTTCATGATATAAGCATAGCGTTGGAATCAGAAAGGATTGCGCTATCGAATGACTACTAATAGTCCAAAGAACGAGCTCTGTCTGGAGAAAAATATGCACATGTAAAACTCAAGAAATCTCCTTTCGTAGCAACACCAAAAAAGAAATTTTGAAAAACAAGCGACGTGAGGCTGTGGCCTAAAGTCTCAGCATTCGAATGGCTACTAACACTCCTATGAAAATTTCTTTTGCAGCGAATGAGATCGGGTTTCCATTTGTCCCCTCCTAAGCGAATTGTCCACTTAAATCTCTTGGGTGTATCCATGAGGATCTTCATAACAGTTGCATCCATCGAACAAAAGACGGAATAACAGACTCGTGAAATTGAGAAGGGTCCAACCTTGACTGCTCTCCATCGGCAACCGTTCTTCTCTTCCTGAGGGACCATGGTGACATGGACGATATCACCGGTGCTGTAGCGAAGTGAGAAATTTGGCACATGCTCGGATGGAGGGATAGCGGCTGCCAAAGGGCAGAACACGCTGCCGTACACCGTGTCGATATAGGCGAACTTCGTCTCCACGCGAGTCAGACGACCGATTAGCGTTCGTTTCTCTACCATATAGTGCTTCTGAAGGTATAATTGACAAATAAAAGGGATAAGAGATAAAACTCTTGGCTTCGATCAATCCCTGAGGGATGCGCCATGCATTCGATTTCATCAAACATCGTTTAGCCCACTTGGCTTCCGCGGACCCGAAATGGATTTATCTGATTAGTAAAGGCCCTCCCCGTATGGGAACGGCTCCTCTACCCACCTCAGCGACTTCAAGTGCCTCACCCTTACCTGCCACTCGGTACCTGGTCGAACGCCCAGCGTGGGTCCGCAGAAGTCAACCGGTCAACTAATCTACGAGAGATTATAAGCGAAAGAAAAGCAGAAAATATAAAGAGTTTCTCTAGTATTACGTTGTAGGTTTCAGTGCGCGCTATTAAGGCTGATACAAATCTGTACAAATGACGGCTACCAACGAAATTCACTTAGAAGTTGTTAAAACGACGGATAGTGGAGTGGTTAGTGATGCAGTCAATCAGGAAAGAAGGCGCGCTGGTACGACCCCATTCCAGCATCTTGCATTGTTACGTGTGAACGCCTTTGTTCGGCTACCTCCATTACTGCAAGGAGAACGGTCTCGACAACACGAGGAAGACGAAATTCTCAAGTAGCGGCTGGAGGAAGTAGATCGCAATATTGGGTCGAAAAATAAATAAATAAAAAAGCTGTCGGGGGCGCAGTGGCCGAGTGGTTGTGATGCTCGTTACGGCGCGCGTGGGGAACTCCACCCCCAACACTCTTCGGCGATCAACAAAAACGCTCTGTGGAACGCCACAGTCAGGCTATCCTCAGATTCGCGAGGAGGCATGCTCGACCATTAATCTACATCATTCAAGAAGAACACGAAAAACGAATCGATTGCTAGAAGTAATGAGATCCGCACAAAGAAAAAAACTTGAGACGACGGATCTTGTCAATAGTAAATAAATAAATAAATATAAAGCAGTCAAGGGAGCTTTGAGATTTGCATGTCGTGTACACAGGAAATTCCGAAGAGAGAGTGGCAAAAGAGGAGGCCCGGTAGCGCAGTGGATAAGGAGCGCTTCCGGAAAAGGTGAGACGCGTGTTCAACTTCCAGTCGCGGTTCACACCGCCTTCTGACCGGATCAGTTCTACGGCTACTCAACTTTTCTTCGGATGAACGACTTCTACAAAACTTCAACAGTGGCCGTCTCGAAGACTATCAAGCCATAATAGCGACGTGAAGATGTGTACAATCAACCTGTCAGCTTGATTGATTGAACTGACAAAGTCATAGAGGCCACAAAAAAAGCGGTTCCCGGAGAAACTGAAGAATGGCCGTGATGAAGTTCGAACTAGATGGGCAACAGTCCATTGATGAACCCGGCGCACATCCAACTGCGCCAGGGAATGCCAGCGATGACGACGCCTTGTATGTGTTGTGGACGTAGAATTACGTTGTTTAGAAAGTGCCCGATGTTTACGACGCCGACGTTTTCTCTTCATTTCGCACCTGTAGATCACCACTGTTCCGGAAATCGGAGGCCTCGGCTAGGTTTCGTAGCCCTTTAAGAACCATCGTTGACAGGCAGGCGACGTTGTGGCGTAACTTGCGCGGCATTCAGACAAGCGGCTCTTCATGTCTGTGCTTGTCTTTCTGGCTGTCTGCCAGCTTTCCCACGAGACGGACCGCCATTGCAGTAGCTGTGCGAGGTTTGACGTCGCGCGCGCGATGACCATCAAAGTGACTCTCGTGGCCCTTAGAGGGTTAATCGCCTCCCTATTGCCCCGTAGCCCTTCGTCATCGCCTTATCGCCCCTTATTTGGAGCCGGCCTTTCTCAGGTGGGGGCTAGTCGCATTGTATTGTTCGACTAGGACTCCACTTGAGAACATCTGTTTGGCAGGAGAACGACCAGACACATCGTCCAGAACCACCGGCTCTTGATGAATTTCGGACAAAAGTCATTATTACATAAGGAATTGATCTACAAATAGAGCGCATGTGGCGCAGCGGTTAGAGGTGCTTTGCGTCGCATGTTAGGTCGAGGGTGCGGATCCCATAACTTCTTGGATTCGATTTGTTTCCTCGTATTGTTCACATAAAAAATTCATCGAGCAGCTGCTTGAGGTTCTCGTCTTCCTTACGAATGTCATAGAATACTGGTCAAGACGATTTTCTCAGCAATCTTGGAGTTAGCAAAGCTAAAGCATTCCCACGTGAACTGCAGAAAAACTGTCGGTGAAGGCAGTCGAACCAGCACTACGCTCTCAGTGTATGCCTGTGATTTAGATGCGGAACACATCTAAGCGATAGAACAGTTCGCTTCCATTTTTTACATTCTTCGCATATCGGAATCTTCTCGAAGAAACCCAACTGCAGTAGACTGTAGTTAACCGTTTCGCGATCGTGGAATCCACGGCTTCTGCATCATTGACTGGCAAGTGTGGACGGTGTGCTCCACCTCCTCTGCATCCCTGACCCACAGCGTGCTGCGTCTAACAATGGAGAGGCTTTTGCCTATGACAATAGCAGGGTATTGCGCTTAGACAATGGCAAGTTGTTGCGTCTAAGCAAAAGGATGCTAGCGGTTAGAGATCCAAGGGATGTGGAACAGATCGTCCAGAGTTGCCACTTGTAGATGACAGAGATCGTGGGTCTCACGGTCCCGAAAGAGGCGAAGACTTAGATGGATATAAGAAAAGAAGGAGAGTTTACAAAAGCGATCCTAAAGAAGACGTAGGTCTGAAAAAGAGATGATCATGACTGGATATCAGCCTGCGATAAGCATGTCCTGAGCATTCCTCCAGTAAATTTGAGGGACGAGTGGAATTTGGAACGGAATTTCTACGGAGAATGGATCAACACTTGGCTCAAGTGAACTTGGAAGAACTGCTGGCGAAGCCATGCATACAGGTCTCCGCGTACTCATCCAGTCGTCTAAACTGTTCTTTCCGCAGTAATGTGGAGTGCTGTGCAAAACATTTGCCGTCATTTGGGAGTTGAACTCAGATCTCACTCTTTCCAGGAGCGCATGCTAACCGGTGCACCACGATGTTCTTTCTGCTTCACAAATCGCAGGATCTGAAGTGACGGTTCAAACAAATCGCTATCTGGACTCATTATTTATTCCATCTACAGAGGGTTCGCTGATGACACAGAAATACGAAAGACTAGTCAGTTTCTCGCCTTGAGCGTTGCCAAGGTGTCCGTTATCGATAGGAGTGTATGGATCAAAGAGATAAGATGATGCAGGAGCGAAGAGATTCACTGATAAAGCAAGGCAACTCGTTGACGACTCCCCATGGCGGTAGTTTGCCTGGAAATTGAATGGTTTCCACGGTTTGATCTCGATTTCCGTGGATCCGATGCCGTTGGAGTTCGTGAGAAGGTCTGATTGTCCGACGTATGGACCTCCACTGTGCGTTATTTCTCATATTTCATTTCGAGTGTTTTCATAAGACCACAGCTCGAATTTCAAGTGTGCCTGGTAACTATTTTTTTAAGCCACGCATGTCAGTGGTCTGTCAAAGAGGGCTGACTTATAGAGCCCGATACACGTGTTTCGATCTTGCGATCTCGTCAGTCGGGCAGTTACCCTTTCTCGTCTATTGCCAATCCTGTGTGGGTGCTCCAGTCCTCACACTAAGAGTTAGCGACGACGAACGTTTTACGCTCTATGTCAAGTGAAATTATCACGCGAACACAGAGCGCTGTACACTCGATCTGATCTGTACCACGAAGTGGATTATATACTTGGAAGAAGATCGTCACTGACCGATGAGACGGCTTCCTGCCAAACAGCAAGTAACGAGATTCTTGCCAGGGAAACTTTTTCGAGCATCAAGTATTTACTGGATGATCTGTCAAGATCTCAACGATCGGATTAGAACACTTTGTGTCTTCATTCCCGGTATTCCATGCAGCAACACTTTCCTCAACTCATGCTGAATCACCTTTCTCAGCAGTAGTCGTGGTGGATATCGACTAGGCGGCTAGCAGCAGTGGTAGATGAAGCGGTGATGAGCAGCAAGGCACGGATCGATGTCTCCTTCCTACACTCTTTTGAATGTATCTAACTAAACGCCTAGAAGCCCGTAGGTGGGCTATCTCCGAGATCGCAGGAAAATAGTCTCCGCTAGGCTAGAAGACAACACTTGAAGTACTCGAAGTCTTTTGTAAGGAATGATTGCGACGGAACAACTCGAATACAAGAAGTGCTGGAGTACGCGCAATCAACTTCCGATGACTAGTCGTACGAACAAGGAAAATCATCGAAATAACTCCATCGAGTGACTCGCAGTAATCCATCACTTTCGTCGATAGCACGTGCCCATTCGGCACCGCCCTTTGCCCTTTTGATCGTCAGGTTTGGGTCACGTGCGGCTCGCTGGATAACCCTTCCGTGACTGAGGTCTACTCTAGCTCAGCTCCATATGAAAATGTCAAGCTTGTCACGTATCACACGACACGGAAGGATCTACTATAATGCAAACTAACATCCACGATCACCTCACAGCCGCCACGGGTTCTCGGAGTAGTCGGACGACCGGACGGACTAGGATTTTGTGAGGCCCTTCCTTTTAAAATGGATTTCTTGGGTCCCTTGAGTCGTGATCGTCACATGATCTAGCCGCGTTATAGAGAACGGTGAACTTCGACGTCATAAGAGGATAAAGCTCCCGGCGTTAATCTGCTCCTGAGGCCATGCATTCGTCTTCATTTTCAGCTTCGTTTTGAGCTGATTGAACACGTGTCTGGTCTTTACAAAGACCTGCGTCAGCTTACGATCTGCCAAATCAGTGCTTTTATCTTCCCAAACAAATCTTTTACCAATTCGCCAACCCCGGATCGATGAAAGGCTCGGTGTGTTTGAGCGCGGGGGTCGAACCATCGACCACATGTGCGATGCGCAGCGCCGCTAATCAACGCGCAATATGCGCTCGTATTTTGGCATTACTAATCAAAAATAGTTTTTTCTATATTGCCTAGCTAATACAGCGCGATTGATAACGGAGGTTCAATCACCCAAGTTTCGATCTCTTCGTTTACTTCAAGGTCTATTTCAGAGACGGACGTTGAAACTTCAGCCGTATAGACTTCTGTTCTCAACCTCGTGGTTTTAGCTAAGTCATACGAGAAACTACTATTGATTGATTGATATATGCTTGTTACTGTTGATCGTTCCAAATTTACCTAAGAGAATTGAGTGCTAAGCAAAAGTTCGAACTCAGACAGGACTTGAACCCGCATTTCATTCGTGCGCGGCTACCCACTACGCCACCGAGCCCACCGCTTGCTCACCACTCATTCTTCAGTATCTGCCTATATTATAGATTGCAATGCCAAAATGTGTTTTGTTACTGCCTTTTTTGGCGAATGTTCGTTGTGAATCGCCGTTAGTTTCAATTCGATCAGTCCTTGTTCGATCAGCTATTGATTTTATTGATTGATCGGTATTGATGCCTCAGCGGCAGACTATTGATTTAATGGTCATCGACAAGTCATTCCATGCGTTATTCTGAAGGACGTCGATAGATGGTCTCATTATTTCAGGTGGTAATGGTTGTTCCATTCATGAGAAGATTGTTGTTCTCTGGAGCGAAAACGATGCCTTCGATTCGTTTGTTAGGCGAACGCAGCAGCAGTACTGGTGGTCCTTTCATTTTAGAACGACTCTCTGGAAAAGATCAAGGCAGGTAGTGACTGAGAGGGAAGAGGAGGAGAGAGGGAGGAAGAGAGAGAAGGAGGAGAGTGTGGAGGAGAGAGAGAGAGAGGAGGAGGAGGGAGAGAGAGAGAGAGAGAGAGAGAAGAGAAGTGACCCTTTTAGTTCTCAAATTTTTCTAGAGAAATGCTGACGGCTCTCTTCAGGTGTCGCGGTATTCACTATGAACTATCCACAGAACAGAAACGCACTCAGCAGATTGTTTATACAGCAGGTGAGGGAGGAGAGTGATGTGGCAAAACTTTGAAGTGAACCGGGACTCGAACTCGCATTCACCCTAGTCGGAGACTCGTGCTCTAACCCGGTACACTACCGACGCCCGTCTTGCAACCACTTGTACTACGCTACAACGCATCTATCTGTAAACAAACAACCGCCAACGGTTCGGTCGATATTCGAACGGTCGATATATCGCATTGGATCCAGTACTTGTCAACTTGACGAACAAGCGTCGATAGTGCAACGGGTTAGAGCACGCACGCACCCGGATAAGGTGGAATGCGGGTTCGAGTCCCGTCTGACGCAAAAACTTTTGCCACATCAGTTTACATTATTGGGTATATCTATGAAGATCATGCCACCGCTGAAAGCGGCTAACTAGCAAGAAAGCTGTCTGCGTTTCGCTCTTTATTTTCAATGACAGAAAGTGGGCTTTATGGTCTGAGAAGACAAACTTTCTCTCGCTCTCAGTTCACCCCCATTTGATTGCTTTCTTTCAGCTCAGAGAGTGTATCGATGCCGTCAGATATGATAAAAATGTTCGAGTCGTAATACTCAAAAGTGATGTAAAAGGGACTTTTTGTGCAGGTATGAGTAGATACCACGTCGTATATATTCTATTCTCGCTCACGTCTAAATGGTTTCTTTCGAGCTCTAGCTAGTGCGACGGGGCAAAGAGATAACCCTTTGAGGGCCATCATTGATAGGTAGGCGGTGTCGCACCGTCGTTTTCCCACGAGCGCGACTTTCCACGAGATGCGCCTGATTTCCACGTGACGTACCACCGACAGTACCTGTGGATGCATGTCCGACTGCGTGCGCCTGCTTTCCCACTAGAGGCGACGCTGCCATTACAGTAGCTGAGTTGTATTTGTCGTCGCGCGGCACGGCACGAAAGGTGCCGTTTGGCCCTCAAAAGGAAAGTAAACTTTATTTGGCCATCGTTTTGGCATTGTGATCATTGCCTTCCGAAGATATAGCTCACTATCAACGGGTAACCAGCATACGAACTATCTTCTATATTAGGAAGTCGCTGAGTGAGATTCTTGATTCGAGCGTTGCTCCACTAAGGAAGTTTCGACTCCAACCACATCTGAGGCAAAAACCACAACGGCGACAAACGGCAGTAGACGCAATTGGCTCGAATCGTTGCCTATGAAGGAGACGAAGACGTCGATGACGAAGCCAGGGGAAAGTGGGTTTTCAAGTTACTCTTCAGAACCCTTGAATCCTCGAAAGCTTCCCATAATGGCATTAGCAAAGCAGTAGAAGTTCTCCTTGTGTTGTTCCCGAATTTGAACGCTAAGAGGCCTCAAAACAGATTGAGGTTCTTTGCGAACTGCCCTTTATTTGATTAAACCTTGCACGAGGTTTTGCTCTTGAGATTGAGACTGAGACTCTTAAGGTCAGGTTGAGATTGTTTTCCGATACAAATCTTTATACGCAACAACTGCCACTCAGTGATCTCTTGGATGACTGTGGACATCGACTCGACTTGTCGCCTTCGGAGAAGACGATGACTTCGAGACATTAGCCTGATAAAGCTGATTCATCAACCTGATAGTAGTAGCCAAGTCTCAAGCTGCAACTTGCGCACCTGTCAGTTATAAATTTCCCAGATATAGCGGAATTGACATCTTCGCTCGATGAACATGTCGTTCTGTCCCTGTGGGGTAGCTTCGATTTTGTAATCTTGGATTTATCGTTCTTTATGAATCTGTAAAATTGGTCCCTGGGGACGATGGCGAAGTGGTTGGTGATGCTGTATATGGAGTTAATACTCCGAACACATTTCGGCTATCAATAAACGATTGCCCTGGCCTGGATGTCCTACGAATTTGCAAGGAGGTCTGCCCATCCAACAATCTGCGACGTTCATGATGTAGATGGGTTTCTTAGGGAATAAGATGAGAAGAACGAATCGAATGGCAACGGAACAGAGATCCGCACAGTCAGATGTGGAAACGGGTCGAATAAATCAAATTAAAAGGAAAATGATGGTCGTTTTTTTGACTAGTGATGTCAATTAGGAAAAAAAATCTCTTCAGGTGCCGACCTGAAGGAACGAAAGGAAATGTCAAATGAAGAAGTGGCGAGATTTGTCTGTTTATTGCGATCGTCGTTTGCCGAGGTAATATGAAGCCTAATGTATAGATAACATATGTACATGACAAGTTGGCTCAGATAGGAGTTATGAGAAATGTATAGATGATTTTAAATCAAAACGTATTCGTTTTGATCGATGGTTCAGAATTATGTATTCTATCAACCTTTTTAAGGGTTCTGTGGGCTGTGGGATCATTGTCTAAGCCTTTATATCCCCAAATTTGATTTTTGATCCAGATTTCTCTTGTATCAAACGAATCATGCATCTTGAAGGTTGTATACTTCATTTATTTTCTATTTGCTTACAGTTAGAATCTCTCCTCAGCCTGTAATTGCTGCAATCGACGGCTATGCTCTTGGAGGTGGTCTTGAGTTGGCCCTTGCCTGTGACATTCGCGTCGCTTGTGAGTTTCATGACCCAAGTTTTTGGAAATTCTTTCCAGCTCTTTTTTGTTATCCGGCAGGAACTTTTGAAGAAAAGAAATTTTGGCTTGACAAAGACTTTCCATCGAATTTTTGATAATCATGTGCAAGCTCAAATCTGGGAAATTCCAAAAACATGTTCGTCTTTCATAGAAGGGTCTTTTTAGAGATCCTAGCACTGAAGATAAAAGTGTATTTTAACGTGTCGCACGTTTTCTTGCGCATTATCGCTCGTATTTTACGCAGGACAGATCTTTTTCCTTAGACTGCAAGTAATGATCTATAGCTCAAGTTGGCATTCCAAAAATGTGTTCGTTTTATAGAAAGGACTTTTTTGCAGCGCTGTAGCAAAAAGAAAAGACCTGGTTTTCACACAAGCTTTTTTTTGCAGGACAGAGCTTTTTTTTAGATCACAAGAAACTATTCGATGGTGGAAACTTCGGCGATTCAAACAGTGTGCTTAATTTTTGGAAAAGACCGTTTTACTATACTCCAGTAGGGAAAATAAGATTGACTTCAACACGCCGCGCATTGTTTGTCGTCCAGGTGCTTAAGCAGCTATGGTTGATAGTGGTATTGAGAGACTGTGAAAGTCCAGATAAAATCCATGACTTTGTACTGCAAGATCTCCGCAACATGGTCATATGCTTTTCGAGCATAGGCGTAGGCTAGTGAATTCAAGTTTATAGCGAGTTTTATTTGGCAGATAAAATGAGAATAGGAAAGCCTGGTCCCAAAAAACGATAGCGCAAAGGTTTCTCTACAGCTCTCAAGAAACTTAGAAATCTTTGCGAAGTAGGAAATGATCTCAAATAAATGATGAAAATCTGCACGATGACGTGCGACGCGTGTGAAGTAATACTATTTCCCTGTTGCAGCGCTGTAAAAAAAAGCTCATGTGAAAGTCACGTACTTCTTGAACTCTCCTCGATTTACGCTTTTCAGAGTGAGAAAAGCACCTATGAAAATTGATTGGTGAGCAAAGATTCGATCTTAGGCGGGAGTTGAATCCGTGTTTCATCCATTCGTGGCGGTAGTGTAGTGCGTCGGTGGTGTAGTGGTAGCACGAGCCCCAGTTATGGGTGAAACGGGTTCAGCTCCCGCCTTAAGTCGAGTTTTTGCTCCCCAATCAATCTCTTAGCTACATTTGAAACATCATCACACTGTGATAAACAGTAAAAACTAAGAAATCTTGGTCGCGAAAAGCTTTGTCCAGTGAATTCATAAGCGCGGTATCAATAAAAGCGCGCGGCGTGTGGAAAACATAGTTCCATTTGGGCGCTACGGAGCTGTTAGGCTTTCCAGAAGAATAAGGATATTTTGAAATCGTCGAAATTTACGCCATTCAGTGGTAATAATAGTTCAGGAAAGCTTTGTCAAACGAAAAACAAGCGGATAAGATGAAGAGCGTTGAGCGTGTGAATTACAATTTTATTCTGATTGTTACATTACTGTAAAGAATCTTTTCGAGAGGCTAATTTGAAGTTTTCCGACGTCCAAGCTTTCGATAGATTACCTAAAAACCTTATGAAAAGGTTCTATCTGCGAAAATCTCCTTCAAAAAACCCCTGTCGGACAACGAAAGACTTCCTCTTTTCTAACTTGATCTAAGCCTATCTTGTCTACTAAGAATGTTATACATAAGGTTTGATTAGTTCGGGTTTAACGCGTGGAACCACGTTGCAACGAATTTCAATGTGTTCCAGCGGCTAATGCAAAGATTGGTTTGATCGAAACGAGTTTAGCAATTATTCCTGCGGCAGGTAGTCGACAGTTTGCTCTTTCCGTATTTTACAAATATGAGCTGTTCATTAGCACTTTAGGAGGAACACAAAGACTTACTCGAGCGGTTGGACTATCGATGGCCAAAGAATTGATATTTACTGGTAGAGTGATCGGTGGTGAGGAAGCGAACAGGATAGGTCTTGTGAATCATTGCACCCCATCGGATCCCTTCGCTAAAGCTGTGGATATCGCTCGTGAAATTCTTCCGAAGGTGGGTGGATACATAGATCACTATGCTTGCGACCCGAGAGCGCTCTAATTAGCTAGCAAGCCAAAACTCGAGGTTGCCATAGTTTAGTATAGTCAAGTAGTTGAGGGCTGAGGTTTTGCTTGTTTCAGAGCCTGGAAAGATCTGTTACAAGGAAAAGAGTGTGAATTGTTGAGCATTTGCGAAGTCAGTAGATTGTTTTTCTCGACTCCACTCGAATTCATTTCCTGGATACCATTCTATTTAACCATTGCTGCTTGTTTTTTCGTTGAACATTTGGGTACTAGACTGTAGCAAAAAATGTTGTTATATGATAATCAAATAGGGATGAAGTGTCTTTCGCGACGAATAACGGGAAAGCCGCATTGATTTCAATGCAGAGATAGGTGGAACGGTGACCATCTTTGTCTTTAAGCTGAACCGTCTCTCCTAGAAGTGACCTCTCGAATCGTATTTACAACTTAAAAACTATCCGTACCACTTGTCTTCACTCCTCATTTTCGTCGGAACTTGAATTCAGACACTAGAGTGGTTGAATAGTCGGCATTCCACAGAACGAGGTGCCGAAGTGCTCTCCATAATATGGTTGATGGTTGCCCTGCCGTGTTTACATTTAATTTTTCAAAAGGATTCACCCGTTTTCAGTTACCAGCGAGATTCAAGAGTCGTCAACGCGTTAAGCCTGAATTTTGTTGCATTACTTTACCTCAAGGGTGGGTATGGCGCAGTAGTTGAAGTGCCGACACGACATATACACACTCGATGCTTCGATCCCGCGCTCAAAGCTGACCATCGTTCGTCCCTCCGCGGTCGACAATCAGCTGCCGAACTTTTATTGGAGGATGGAAGCAATGGCTTGATGCAACGGTAGGCCAACGTGAGTCTTATATAAAGGTCAGACATGCATCCAATCATCTCAAATGTGAGGCTAGACGAGGGCAAAAGTGGGCGCTCCTTCTAGTTTCAATTTCGCATTTGTTCTGTTCAATCCCTTAGGTCATTTTTAAGGATAAATACTCCGTAAATGACGCATTCCAGGGTCCTGTCGCTATCAGAGTTGCGAAAACTGCTGTTAGTCTTAGTTCTGAAGTAAGCCTGGATTGTGGCTTCTTGATGGAGCAGCAGTGTTACGCTCAGGCATGTTCTTATCTTTCTCAAGTATTATTGCTGTCATTCGAACTTTAGGCTCTGTCTTTCAACATGAACTACAGATAGAAGTGGTAATTTCTCCTTTAGGTAATCCCTACTCAAGATCGGATGGAAGCGCTACAAGCCTTTGCGGAGAAGAGAAAACCTGTGTTCAAGGGAGAATGATTATATCTTCCAATAGAGCGTACTATGCGGGCGTTCCTACTCTATCGGTTCTCATTTACTGATTTGTCATGTTTACATTTAAAATAAATATTCTTTATCGAATCCGTCTATTTTACGCATGGGAAGAGCCACCTCAAGTTCATTCGATTTCCCGATTTTTCCGATTATACATAATTTCCATTGTAGCGATGCGGCTTTCACATATTCTGTACAATAACTGGGACGTGATGGTGTCAGTCGCATTGTCTCGTTCGCAAGTTCTAGCCCCAGTAATGAGTGATGTGGAAAGAAGGTTTGGGTTCTTTCTGATTATAAGGGAACAAATGAAGAACCGGCCTCATTCGCTGGAGAAAAAGTTCTCGTAGGAGTTTTCGTGATCATTCGAAAGCTCTAATTTCTGGCTAAAGCTCCACCTGGCCGGTTTTTGGAACATTTTTCTATTGCTATGAGTCTATGCAAAACTGCGTCTCAAACGCGCAATTTCTCACCGAACAGAGCTATATCTTTGGACTATTGAAAATCACTCGATAGCGTAATCGTTTCTGGTTCCAACGCTGTGCACGGTCTCTACAGGATATACACAGCGTTGGAATCAGAAAAGATTATGCTATCGAAAGATTAGTAATAGTGAAACTAGAGCTCTGTCCGGCGAGAAATATACGAGTCTGCAACGCAAGAAATTCCGTCCAGTAGCAACTTTAAGAAAAGACTTCTAAAAATTGACGACCTGGGCTGTAGCTTGAAATCTCAGCTTTCGAATGGTTATTAACACTCCTATGACAATTTCCTGTCCAGCGAATGAGATCGCTTTTTCAAGTGTACCCTCATAATGAGACATGATCAAGGTTTAAACCCCTTACATAACCCACTACGTGACCAGCATCTTGTCCCGTGTTAGAGTTTACTTTGAGGTGAATAGGATCATATAGGTTTCACAATTTGCAAATGGAAGAGGAACGCGAGAAGAGCTTGCTGTGTAACTTCGAGCTAAAGTCGATACAGGATGAAAAGTGAGTTCTTCAGCAATTGGTGGTGATGGTTTTATGGCAATGTCCTCTTCAAATGTTAAAGGCTGATGGCAAAACGTGAAGAGTTTGAACGCTTGGGAAAAGATCTCTCCGAACTTGAAGAACAAATCGGAGCAACCAATGCTGCGATACAGGATGGTTGGAGCAGGAGAGGTGAACAGTTAATGGCGAAGTACGTCACAGCCGACTCTTTCACCGATTGAACTTTCCATTTTTAGAGCTTTTTAGCAGTTTTTTGTGTTGTAAAAACATACTTCTAAGAGTATATAATGGTATTCTTAAACTTCGAGCCCAAGAAGGAGGTGAACCCGCGTTTCACCCATGCCGAGAGCTCATGCAACCACAATATCACTGAGGCCACCACTTTGCTACCACTATCTCTTCGATATGTCTTATCGTAGCTGTTAGCTTGACTGGACATATTGCCAATGTGTTCGGATCTTTTCTCCCTGCTCGCAGCCAATTTTAGCCCTTTGGAAAAAATACATTTTGCGATTTTTTTAGAGTCCTAATAGTCATACGGAAGCTTAAATCCCGCGAACTCCAATGATATTTTATTTCGACAATAGCCAGAATAAAATTATTCTTCTCATTGAAGCATTTTATGCTGGATAAAGCCCTTTATTCAGACCTTTAGTAATAATCAGCAGCTTTAATCTCATCGATTTTGATAGCATCTTTGGTTTTTCAAAAAGTTTTTTTGTTGCGCTGTAACACGGAAAATAAAGTTGCATTTTCCACACATGGAGCAGATGTCTTGTATCAGTACGTGGGTGGGATTTCGCAACATTGGCATCAAGCCGCAGCGCTTCCCGGAACGTTTTACACACCCTAGGCGACTATGAATGCACGCTAAGTGCGAAACTCGATCTTCTTTCGACTTCAGCAACCCACTAAGAAGTCCGCTAAAAAAACTAAGCATATTGTTGAAATTGTCGAGATTTGTGATATCGAATGGTTATTAATTCTGGAAGAAAAGCTATGTCGAGTGAAAACAGCGCGAATACGGAGCTAATTTTATTTGTACTGCTGGATCTCAAGGAAAAAGAGCGTTTTTTTTTAAACAGCGTACATCATTGAAATTCCAGAGACTCAGGCCAATGTATGAGTAATTAAACTTCGAAAAAAAAAAACGGAAAATACGTTTTTCGAAGGGGCTGAAAATGGGAGCGGATAGGAGATGTAACAGTGGTGGCTTCGGTGGTATAGTGGTAGCATCTGCTTTCAGTATAGGTGAAACGCGGTTGACCTGCAGCCTGGGGTCGAATGTTGTTCGTATCACTTATTATTTTGGATCATTGTCTTCAACTTCATCTAGAAGCTAAGATGTAGTCCTTCTAGGCTTCAAGTCGCTAGCGATTCCGCCCGTAAAGTCAATGATGAACACAGCTTGCAGCGGATGCTCGATCGAAAGGTTCTTCTGATCGTGCAGCAACGATTTAACCAGGAGGGCTATAGGAGCCCTTGGATTCTGCCTCAAACCAAGCATGCATCTGGCGAGAGCTTACGTGAGGTTCATTGTTTTCGTCTAGTTACCCAAGTTTTCTACTCTATTCGGAGATTTCTCAAAGCAGTCTGCAGCTACTTCTTCTCATTCTTACGGCCCTTATGACCGTTTTATGATGCTACAAGTATATATCTGAAGATGCCCAATGTTGTGCAATACTTTCGCCCCAAAAATAGACTGCGATAGTATCCCCCCCCCCCCCCTACCCCCATTTGGCGTCGAAGTTCTTCCTCAGAAGTAGTCTCTCGAATATGCTATTTGTTGAGTTCGGCTCTCTGAGTCTCTCGTACTTTTTCGTCATCAGCCGATGATCTGTCGATCCCTGCGCTATTTGAGGAATCAGAAGTGTATGCAATCATACAAGATGATCTAGGTTATAAGGTTGGGGAAGGGGGGAGGTATTTGGTCATTTTATATGGATGTTTATGGAGTTTACCAACTTTATAAAGTAGTATAGTGATTGCAAAATTATTGACTGATGAAGAAAAACTGAGAAAAAATTTCTAAAATGTTTCGTTTCCCTTGTTTTTGATTTGTAATTTGTTTGGAACCCTTGTTTTGAGAAAATTGGTAAAATAGATTGTTACTCAAAATTTATAGTTCTTTACCGCATTTTTTGCAGTGTTATGATGTTTCATATATACCTAGGAGACTTGAGTGATGAGCAAAAATTCAACCTTGGGTGGGAGTCGAACCCGCGTTTCATCCATACCGGGGACGCGTGCTACCACTACACCACAGAGGTACATTCACGCCACATCCTCATTCTTCAACATCTCTATGTTAGCTGTCAGCCACCAACCCTTAACAGGTTTGGTGGAGTATGCGCTACGACGTTCACGAAGAGGAGTCTTCGATCAAGCCATAAATGCGAGGAGACAGATCGAATGCTGGGAGTACTGAGATCCGCACAATGAAAGAAAGCTGTGGTATGGATCAAATGAAGTGAAGAAGGTGAAAAGTAAAAATGAAAGCGCCTCGCGAACGTCAAAGACCACAATATATTGAGGGCCACAATAGTGTTTTAGTGAGCAGATCTCCTTCTAACGCTTCGATTCGAAGTAGAAACGCCAACGACAGAAGTACCGAGGAGAAGACCCTTGTTAGCTACAGAAAATGAAGATTTGATTACATGGTCAAACCCCTTCCTGGATATATCCAGTGATGTAGAGTGTTTTGCAAAGCTCTTGCATTAGGCGGGACTCGAACCCACATCCCACTCTATCCGCCAGCTCGTGCTCTAACCTATCACACTACTGACGCTCGTTTTGCCATCACTCTTTCTACGCTACAACACATCTATCTGTCATCGCCCAGCCGTCAATGGCTGGCTCTGGTAGTCGGGATTTCCATTGACCCAATCATAATTACAGGTATCGGATATTGGATGATAAAATCGGTTCCTTTTGAAGGAGTGATGGCAAAACGCGCGTCAGTAGTGCAGTGGATTAGAGCTTTTGCTTTCGGATAGAGTGAGATATGGGTTCGCGTCCCGACTGACGCGAAAGTTTTGCACATCACTTTACATTACTGGGTATATCTGTAACATTATACCACCACTAAAAGTAGCTAAGTAAAAGAAGTAGATTTTATCCTTTTGCTTGATGGCAAACACCTCTAGGTTTTGGTGGTTTTTCTTTGCATCAAGGGTACGTTCTGAGCTTGAATGGAAACTCTTGTAGATGATGTTTTCAGCTCTAAAAGAGCTATGTTGATGCATTCTCCTACAATATAATATTAAATGTTTTCTTTTCGTTCGATGATTGGCGGTGCTCTATACGAGGGTTTTCTTTTTCAGACGGCAGAACGTTGTTTGAAGCAAACAGCGGATCGCTTGAAGGCCTCCATATACGGAAATGCTCCCTTTGCTGTATTTACACAGCGGTACTGTTAAGTAAATACGTTGTATTTCGATATAAATGGAGTTTTCCGTTTCTAGATATCCAAAACCGCTCGGTAGTCGCCTAGCCAAGGAAGGTGCGAAGCTGTTCTTTTATCATGCCGTGGTGACGCCTGACAGCACGTTCTCGCCTAACAAAGAGGAGGTAATGCCTTAATTTTGTCATTTTTTATTCCTCAAAATCAATACTATTTTTTCACACGACTCGTAACCATAAGCTACCGTACGGATCCCAGCTCTTCTTGCATTCGAGTGCCTCTTACAATTCTTGGTTCTTTCGAGATTTATCTCTGTTCTGTTTAAACAAGTGGATAACAATAGTGAAGATAAAATTCTTGGCGTTGACCAGTCTTCGAAAGAGTGCCATGAATTCGTCTCCATGCATCGTTCGACGTAACTGAGTGCTTTTATGGCCTTTGCAGTGACTAACGGCGGCATGCCGATGTATCAAGTCAGTGCTGCTATCCTTCAAGACAAGTCTGGTACATATTGACGACAAGGAAAGGATGAATTGCTTGATGGCGGGAACGACCATTGACTGCCTGCCGATCGACCCTGTCTGTTGCAGACCCTCTAACTACTGCGCCTGACGCACTTAAGCACTGCTTTGTGCTAGTTAAGATAGTGCACTCAATATCCACCTGAAGTATTTCTGTACTTAGGACTACCCGTTACAACTATTTACTGTGCGAATTTCAGTACTTCTTGTACTCTACTCGTATCCTCGCATTCATCCTCCACTTTATGTGAACAGAAAAAAAACCGTAAATGACGATGTCTTTCATGTGTCTGGAATGTAAGAATTACGTTATGCTTCAAGCCTGTAGATCTCCAGTTCTTCTGGAAATCGGGAGCCACTGCTGAGTTTCGGGACCACCCTCCTTGTCATCTCTTACCTTTTTCTCACCTCCTTGTCGTCCCTCTCGTCTTTGTCACGTTCATAACGCCCCTTATTCCCTATCACCTCTTTGTCTCTCCTTACCCCTTATCAGCTCTTTATCATACCTACCCCTATCACCCCTTACCCCTATTACCTCCCTATCACCCCTTACCCCTATCACTCTTTATCCCCTTACCCCCATCACCTCTCTATCGCCTCTTACCTCCTATAACCTCTGCATCACCCCTTATATGACCTCCATATCTCATCTTACCTATCGGTTATCTCTCCATTACCATTACAATCTGTCTATACGGCTCCCTATCATGAGATTATGAGCAATTGTGTTCTCAGTGTTTAACTAGTGCTCCACTTCAGAAGCATCGATTTGCTGAAGATTGATCCGACTCATCGCTAAAACCACCGGCTGTTGAAAAAATCTTGTATAAAAATTATCAATAGTTTTAGAATTGATTTACGAGAACCTTACACATCGATCCCAACATTCGAAAAAGTACTGGTTGCTATTTGCTTCCAATGGACTGTTTTCAAACCTCGCCATGAACATTCAATATAGTTTTTGCGAATGTTTTAAACCTTTTCGAGGTTGGTACGTCAGTGACCTATGTACGTTTCGGCGGTAAATGATGATAACTACAATCACGTGCTATCACCATAAATAACTTCTCCCCTTCCCTGCTATAAAGTAGGGTTGTCTGGTGGGGCGTGTGGCTCTGATGGCGAGGGCGATACCGCCGAAACGTACGTAACTCACTGACCTATCAACTTTGGTAAGGCTCAAGTATTCTCGCAGACTTTATTGAATGATTAGGATGAGGTTCGAAACAGTCGATTGGAAATCAATGTCTAACTCATACCTTTCGTTTCGAGTGTTTTCTTAAGACCAGGCTCAACTTTCAATATGCCTCATAATCTTTTTTGAGCCATGCATGTGGTGCGTTATAGGGCAACTTATGGAACTCGATACACATGTTTCGGCCTTAACAGCCTCGTCAATCGGACAAGGTCCTAAAAAACTCTTGAAACGAAAGGCATAATCTATTTAACGATACCAGCCAAGAGCTTTTCAAGTGTAAAACACTGCCCATTCAGTGATCTTTTCACTTAATAGACGTGTAAATCGTACGTCTGCACCTTCTCTACAGAGTGGTTGGTTTCCCCGAGAGGACTGATTAAAGACGAAGGGTACTGCCCGACTGACAAGGCTACCAAGGTCGAAACACGTGTATCGGGTTTTACAAGTCGTCCTATAATAGACCACATGCATGACCCAAGAAATGGTTACCAGGCATAATGTCTAATTACTTAGCCGTGAGCCATTGACTGAAAAAAATGGTGATAACCATAATCAGTGTTATCACCAAAAAGACGTCTCCCCATTTTTGCGACAAAGCAGGGCTGACTACTGGGGTGTGTGCTTCTGATGAGGCCAGCTATACGGCTGCGACTTACGCAAATTACTGACATATCAGCCTCTAAAAGCTTTAAACACTCTCACCGACAATTCTGGCTGTGACAAAATCACTGTGAATCGCGAATTGAATATGGAGATTTCTTGTCGTAAAAAGAAGAAAATTCATAGAATGAGGCATACGTGGACGGGTAATCGTCTCTATTAATGGAGAAAACTACCTCATAGAATCACAATTTCAGCGAATGCGTATCAATGGTTATAGGGAAATTCTTGAGGAAAAAACATGGAAATATCGTGTTGAGTGCGTGGAACTCATGATCTCCAATCGCTTCGCCGAAAATCTTTCCTTACACTCGCACGTCAACGTCCCGTAATCTGATGATTGTGTCCTCCATATGAACGCAACAGCGATTCCAAATATTGTGTCGTATGAACGCCTCCGCTCGCCGATCGGTCATCGTCATAATTTTGGGTTTATTTTCCCAAAGATAGTGAGTGATATGCAAAATCTTGAACCTCAAACGGGTGTGGAACAAGCGTCCCACGCTTCTCCGGGTGCGCATGCTATCCATAGCATTACCAGTGCCCTTCGCGCTATCATTATCACAGGTTCCTTTTTGCAAAGGTGGCAGCATTTTTCCGAGTCTGTTCAGAGTTACGATGAAGCAAATATGCAACAGTTCAAAAGTTCGACTTTCTATAAACTTCGGCATAATTAACTGTTATATGAAAGTCGAGAAAACTTATCTTGCTTAGCTTATGTGAGGTTGGTAAATTAGTCGTAGAAGTTCGGCTGACGTTTCGGCGACCCGCCTTCTTCAGAGCCTGGGCGTATGTAGAATTAGACTATTTGAATGATTCGGAAGCAAATATGGTTTTCTATCTTATTTCACGTGACCCGTCATCACAAGGTACTGTCCGGATCCCAAAACTTCCTGGATTCGACTTAATTCCTCGCATTATCCATGATCTTCGAGCATCTCGCATGATGTTTCGGCTGGCTGCTTGAGGATTTTGTCTTCTTCCAGAATTTGATAGCATGCTGGTCGAGCCGATTCTCCTCCTAATCTTGCACGTAGCCGAGCTAGAGCGTTCCTATGTGATCCTAAGGAAGCGTTGGGATAGACGGTTGTACCAGCATCTGCTTTTCGATAAACCGTATGACCATAATTATGTGAACAGGATATCTGTGATAGAGTGGTCCGCTGCGAACTGTGATTTTCGCGTATTGGAGTGTTGTCGAAGAAACTCACTGTAGCAGGAAACTTATAGTCAAGGACATTAGTGGTTAGAGGAGAAGCTTCAAAAGATTTTTGCGTACTTCGAGTTCCTAGTGAAGATTTGATTGCTAGTGAAGGAGTAGTTCAAGAAGAGGTTCTCTTTAATGGATATCAATCCAAGACTTTTAACATTCGACTCGTTAACTCTTATCCATCTTCAACGAAGGTTTTTGAGTATTTCATGTCTTGCATAGGCTGCTGCTTGAGAATTTCGTTTTTTTTCATTAATGTCGTATGATGCTGCTTGGGAATTTCGTTTTATTTATTGATGTCGTAGAATGAAGTTCATCTTCCCTAGAATCTTGGAGATAGAAGAGCTAAGGTGTTTCCTCTGAGACCTTCGTAGATTAATCGCAAGAGAGTGATGGGAAAGAGTATCGAAGCAGCGTTTTTGTATCGGCTTCGTGACACATCACATAACTAACCACCACGCTACCTCGACAAACGTGGAGTATGATCGTGTTACAAATGCGATATAATCGTTCGATTATGGACAACAACTAAAGCAACCTTCTATGAGCTTGCATTTTGTACGACGACTTTTACATGGGAGGACAAAGTCCAGTAAACTGCTTCAAGTTAGAAAAAAAGCACTTTTAGAACATTTTATAGCTTGAATCCAGAGTTTTCTCTGCAGAAGTGAATTATAAATTTAACAATGCTCTAGACTACTAACTCAATCTTTTTGAATCTGTTCAACCGCAAAGATCGCGATATAATGGGGACGTCGGTTCCGATAAATATGTAGTATCAGCGGACCCAAATATGTGGTTTTTCGTAGTAGTTGAACCATAGTCAGCCACAAAAATATCACTGCCAAGTCAACATTGAAGTTTCTTTTCTTGTCTCGATAAAGGAAGGAAAGCCCTCTGTAGAGATGCGCTCCACGATATATCATTCTATTGGGTTGTCCCATATTTTTTTTTTCGCGTTTCAGCACTATTGTTACTCCAACTGTTATCTATTCAAAGAATTTAATTAATAAACAATATTATTTTCATCATGATCAATGAATTGTAACGATCTGGTCGACAAAAATTGAATTCATTCCTACCACAAGGGATAAGGCTGGCGATCAGAGAAGTGGGTGATGTCGCTTCTGGGGTGGTTGTAGTCCTTTTATTTTCTTTTTTCGCGTAGACGTTCCTTCAAGACACAGAGAAGATGATAATGCGATGGAGCAATATGAGGGCTATGCAGTGGTTGAGGAACCGTGGGCCAGTTTAGTTTCCACATAATGTGGCCATTCACCTACATAATGTGAGGTATCGGTCAATGTATGAGATATCCTTCGTGAAATCACTTTGCGGTAGACCATTTCATTCAGATCGCAAGCGATGGTGCTACGGCCCTATCCCGTATCCAAGTATATGGCCATAGCTACTAAAATATTCTCCAGCATACCACATCTTTTTAGCAATAGAACGATCTAAAATAGAAGAAAACTGACAACTACAATCGAAAGAAATTATGGTACAAAATATTTTCCTCCTCACGAGCAAGTTGAGGTTTTTTTGTGAATTTTGAAATTTTCAGATAGTTGAATACAAATGGGTAACACGAGAGGAGTTCTGGTCCATAGTACCGTCAAAGAAGTACAAAGCTTGCGTGGATACTGTCTTTCTGGAATAGTCCGTTTTGCGTTTCCATTGACGAGCAAATCTACTATATAATATTATAGTTCGAATTGTTACTTCCTTTTTTCTTTCTGATTCGTGTAAGGTTTTCTGCAGCACTTTCTACTTTGTCACTATCTTCCCTTATCGTCTTTTCGATCTGGGTAGTGTCACATCAACAATACCTTGAAAAACTAGTTTTCGTGTCATCCACCTCCCTAGTTCGAGAAAATGATTCTCAATTTCATCAGTAGTATTTCTATATCAGCTACATTCATCGTTCAAAGTAATATGTTTTGGTCTCGAGTTTTTTTCTATTTCGATCTAAGCCTTTGCAATTTTTTTCTCTTTGTTGCTTTTTTTTTCTCGGTTCCGTAGATATATCTCTTTGCGTTCTTCTCGCCCTTGTTTGTCACTTTTTATTAATGGGCATGTTTATTTAGTATGAGGAATCAATTCCGTCTATTCATCTTAAGAAAACAATTGACATAAAAGGTGTACTATTTGAATAGACATCTACATATGCTTTCACTATACACACTTATCATGCGTTGTTGACCAGCTTTATTACTGAAAAACGACTGGTTTCAAGTACTGCTGAAATGAAATGAAATACTTAAAACAATTTCAACGAACATTTTGCTCCTAATCTTTTGTGAGCCAACTTTCACGGTGGTGCCGTACGCTCCTTCTGAGTTTCTCTTTCTTATGTAGTAGAATTTAGTATGGAAGTTCGCATTTTTGTACTTTCCTTGATACTTGAAATAGGATGTGGATATTGACTGTCTCAATTAGCTCAGTTTTATAGAACTTCATGTTTTGAGAAATGAGGATTTCCGAAGACGTATTCTGCCCCAAACGTGTTGAATTCAATACGTGTATGATCAAAAGAATTTAGTGCTCTGGTTAAGGACTACCATAGCTCACGGTGAATTTGTTAGTTGATTGAAAACGATTAATATTTTCTTGTCAATGAAGGGTTGACATATCGTTCGCCGGGGCTCGAAATTCCAGTTGAAGGGCAGTGTTTCAAGAATTAGTTCCAAGATACATCTCCATGTCTGATGCTGATAGATTTGAGTGAAATTCTACGTTTAATAGCTAAAATGTTAGCTTCTGCTTACTGCGTAATACAGACGCGAGAATGATGAAGTATGACCAATTTCGAAGTCTGATTTGAATGTAGTGGACTCGAATTAAAACAAGCCTATACGAGGCAGTAGACGTTCTCTTTATACAAGACGAGAGGTTGGTCAAGGTCGAAATCCATTACGCATACAATTGGTTTCCAAGTTTTTCTTGCATCTCAGATTTTGAAGCTGTTCTTCAAAGATATGAAATGCCGAGAAGTGTCGAGAGTCTCGCTATCCTTATTGTGCATGTATTACTTTCTCATGAGTGATGTCTCGTGATTATAGAGGGTGCTTGCTCAGCTTCTTGATATAATTTGCCAAGCCGTAGTGCTTGGGTTTATTGAGCCATTAGGTGCAGTGTTAGTAGAAATCCGTAGGCCTGTAAACTAGATGACAATCAATTTATAAACCTGACCTACAGAGGGGTAGGTAGCGGAAGAGAAAAGTGCGAAAGAGTTGGTATCACTTGATGATTCGTCATTGCATTACTTGATACAGCGTGGCGGTGTCACTTGTTATTTGAAGGTGGTGGACTATTCATTTGCATTGATTGTATTCTGGCCTTAGGACGAAACGCAGTTCCTTACCAATGACACTACATGATCCATTTCACTTGTAAATACTGTTTTCTTGTTGAACTGGCCAACTGAAATTCATGGAGGCACACTTAGACTACCAACGCGAGGAATGTAGATGACCTTGACAACGTGTCAAAAAAAGTTCTTATGTCATTTGATAGGTTGGGGAAAAAGTTCTGAGGAAATTCTTGTCACTTTTTTTAGGTGTCGGCCATTTTTTGTGTTTCTGGGCTCATTGTAAGCCCGTCCTCTTCCGCTTTGATTGGTTTATAGTTTATCTACTTATTTCAAGATAGAGTTAACAAACAAGCAAATTAGCTTGTTGATGATGCACGAATGGCTGTTTGGTTCAAATGCAAAGTGGCAAGTGAATACGCATCAAGATGCATCAGCATCATCATCACCAACGCATCAACGAACGAATGATAAACTATATACCAATTAACGGGGGAAAAGACGGGCTTTGAAGCCCAAAAACAAAAAAAATGGACGACACCCAATAAAGTTACAAGCATTTTCTAAAACTTTTCCCCAACGTATTAGACACTGTTTGACTCATCATTTAGTATAAACATATTATGCATTTTGGTAGTACTAGCAGTATAGTAAATAGTAGCTTTTTTCTTCCTTATTCGTACGATTGCCAACACAGAATTACGAATAGATATCATTGAGTTATGACATAATCCAACGGTCCTACAGTAAAAAGAGGCTTTTGGGCCTTGCGGTACCGTACACAAGCATACTCGATACAGCAAGCCTAACTGTTCCCTCATTCTGATCTTCATCTCTTGACGGGTTGAGGAGAAAATTTCTGAGAAAGTGCTTGTAAAACATTTATTTATGCACCTATAACACCCGAACACAGACAAAACTAATAGTCAAAGTGCTTCCCTTCAACTTCAAACACTTCCTGCCACTTTTTCGGCAAAAGATTGATTCCGCGAGTATAAAATTCCGATTTCTTGTTGTTGAAGAAATGAATGACCGAGTTGTCAAAGAGGGACTTTTTTAGGTCGCTTCAAGCACAGCTTAATGATCAACTTTTTTGGACGACCTGAACGCGGCAGATCTACCAAACTTTCTTCACCTTCTGAACCACCTGTACACCGTACTTTTGCCGACAGTGTCTTCGCTCCAAGTGAGACTGATGCGTTCACTAGCCACCGTTGCATTTGAACCCAACAGCCATTCGTGCATCATCAACAGCCTAATTTGCTCTCTTGTTAACTTCATCTCGAAATAAGTTGATAAATTATATGCCAATTAAGGCGGGGAAGACGGGCTTTCAAGTGAGCCCAAAAACACAAAAAATGGCTGACACACAAAAAAGTTACAAGCATTTTCTCAGAACTTTTTCCTCAGCCTATTACTTCATAAGTAACGTTGTGTGGCCTGATCGATTTCGACCAAAGATCAGTTATCGTGTTGTCGCCGTTACCATCTTGACTTTGAAGATAGCAATGTTTACTAATCGGGTTGTGCCAGCTAATTCTTCTAGATGAAAGGGGTAACAGAGTGGTTAGTGATGCGGCCTGCCAAGAAGTAAGGTTCTAACTCGACCATCTCCCATAAAACTCTCTTCGAATCATCTTGGAAACGCTTCAGCTCGGCTGTTCCTAAGATTGCAACGAGAATCTACCTAACCACCATTCTCCGTCATTCATGAAGAGGACGAAATCCTTAAGCAGTAGCTCGAACAACACGCGAAATATTTGAAGATATTTGTGAGAGATATATGTGAATGAAATGCGGAAGTCGTGGTATCGGCACAATAAATGTGATGACAGGACATGTAAAATAAAATACCTAAATAATAAAGCGTTTTCTCAAGGTATCACTACCTCCAAATAAAAGCTGTTTTGTGATTTCAAAGTTAAAATGAATATTGTTCATTCAGTGTATTTTTGGCACTGAGATAGCTTAGAGATCTTACAAATGCCTTTTTCTCCTAATAAGGTTTGCTGAAGGAGACTACAGGTTTGACTTGCATTCTTTGAGAAGTAATTGCTTTTACGTCGTTAGAGAGTAAACTTCGCATGATCTCAGACCATGCATTCAGAAATACAAACGTATCGTACATTGATATATATATATATCAGCTAATCTAGTAATGAGTGACTGAATGCCAATAATGCAACAATTCGTCACTTTTTTCTAGTTCTTCGTCATATAGCTACTTTAACCCTCCAGGGACAACTGCGTCTTCTTAAACGCACTAATTTTGATGGCCTTTTTCTTTGAAATTAGCTGCTTCTTTGCAGACTTTTAGCAGTCATTCGATAGCTTGAGACGCGTCGATTCTATCAACCGAGCTTTTTTTTTTGGAGGCCATCCCTAACGCGCTTTAGAAAAGGAAAGATTATGTTTAACATTAGAATTTGCTAGACTATGGTTGGAAATTAATGGCAGAATTCGGTTATCACTATGACAGATTCCAGATATTCTAGATACTGATTGTCAGAAAAGATGAAATATCACTAAAAAGACTTCTGCAAGGATCTTTTCAGTGGAAAAATTGCCCAAGCCTCCTAACGAGCCACATGGGGAGACTAAATTGTCGCGAAAAGAGCATACTATCAGTCCTTGTTGCACATTTTATGCCGCCTATCTTGTGAGAATATAGCCTGGAAGCTCATCTTATATTCTACAATAAGTAAATTCTAAACTTTCCATGGAGTATATCCAGAGCCGGAGTAAACGTAGAAAGAGCGAACTTTCATCATTGTGTAAATTCTTTGCAGAAAACACGTCTTCCTTGCCTATATATTCAAGAAATCTTGCTAATATTGTAAGTTTTCTGCTCAAAAAATTGATGTAACAATCAACAACTTGCACAATCAGCATCGATCTCCAATTAATCCTTCAAAATCCGTAACATTCAAGAACTCACCTATCTTTCATAGATGCTATACTTTTTATATATGATTGGAAGTTAGTACTTCCTAAAATATTCAGTGCTCGGTAAAAAATCATAACTCGAGTGTCTAAAAGGCTTCCATGCGTGACATTTTTTATGAGCTATGGCTGAGACTTTCCAAGCAAACATTCTTCTTATATTGGCTGCAAGAAGTGCATGTTTTTCAAGCATTCTCTTGAGTGTATGCAATATCTCCAACTTTGTATAGATTTCCATGTAATGGTCCCTCAGCTAGGGAAACGCTAATGTGCCATTTGTCAGTGTGGAAATGTGGTGCTTCATCTGGCTTTTCGTCCAATAGGCTCGTCACAATTTTAACTGCAACACTTCTGGTGTGTTTGGGATTTATGTCTGCAGATGCGTTCACCATCGTTTTGTAGGTAGTCCCCCCTTTACCGCTTAATTTGAACGCCTTCGGCCCGTATTTGTGGCTTTTGTTGTGTTTGCACAGACGGAACACTATTCTTCCTCTGAACAGAGTCATTGACTCGTCGACACATCCCTCTCAGGTCTAAAAGGTAGGATGACTCTCATGATGTTACAGCAGTGTTTTGGACGTGGAAGTTGGACAACACTTTGTTGAAATCATAAAGTTCTGCAATCAATTCCTAAACCTCAATTATGAATGGGGGTTCCTAGAATCTGATTGCCTTCTTGCACTAAACATATCGCTTTGAACACCTGCCCCTGCGCTCGTCAAAGGCTGGATTCTGAACAACAGTACTTCCTTCAAAAACTCACTAGTTATTTTTTGATCTCCCAAATTACATTGTTTTTCGTCGTGTTAGTAACTGTCCTCAGAGTCATCAGTGACGACGAGTACTCTGTTTTCTATGCTGTCATCGGCTTCGTCATCGACCTCTTCTTCATTGCTCTTTACCAACTTTAACTTTGCTAAGAGACAATCGAGAAAGTTTTTAAAAATTTCATTAAGCTACATGACGAGACCTTTTACTTGAAATAATTATTTAGAACACCTGTCTGATAGACCTGGTCCAGCTACACGTACTTACACTCAAGTACTTGGAGTGGATGTGGTACAATAAATTATTCCGAGGACATTAACCCGGCCAGGACGGCAGCTGATTCATCGCGCAGCTCTATTCTCAAGCGGCACGCGATTTTCGTCACTTAATAAGTATTTTATTCTTCATTTCGGAAGAATTTAAGGTTTAGCGGATTTGTTACTCCATAAGTATATCTACAAGCTCATATGCCTTGGTTAATATATAACTCAAATGTTCAAAGAAAACTTAATGGTGAAGCGTGCTTTTTTTTATCATTCTTAAGCGCTATATGAATATCTTTATAAAAAGCAACCTAGTCTCAAAATCAACACTATTTATGTTTCGAAATTATAGTATTTTCACTGCTTGTTTCGCAGTGTCATGATGCTACTTATATAACTAAGAGAATTGAGTGGTGAAGAAAAACACGGCCTCAGGCGGGAATCGAACCCACGTTTCATCCTATCCGGGGACGCGTGCTCTACCACTACACCACAGGCACATTTGCCCGACCAGTTATTCTTCAACATCTCTATGTTAGCTATCAGCCACCAAACTTCAACAGGTTTGGTCGGATATACGATTTCGCTTTATAAATCCCGTTAAGCTGACAGCCACTATTACATATAATACTTCGAAATTATCGTATATCACCTCTTTTTTCGCAGTGTTATGATGTTACTTGTATAACTACGAGAATTGAGTGGTGAACAAAAACACGCGCCTCAGGCGGGAATCGAATCCGCGTTCCATCCTATCCGGGGACGTCCCCGCATAGGATGGAACGCGGGTTCGATTCCCGCCTGAGGCCGTGTTCTTGTTCACCACTCAATTCTCTTAGCTATATAAGTATCTATGCTGTTAAAAATTCACCAAACTTCTATAGAAAAAGCGCTCATAACTCCAACCAAACAAAGAATGCGCGCCAAGTGTGAAAATTCTTGTGACACAGTACAGTAAAAGGCTTTTTCCAGAATCAAGCGCAGCCTTAACATCGCCACCGAAATTCGAGCTTTCGAATGATCACTAAGAGTTTGGAGGTATGGCTTTCTCCAATGAAAAACGTTTCTTGAAAATCGTGTACCTAGGAGGTACATGCTGTCCCGAACGCTAAATAAGAAAAAAAAAATACGTACATCTCGTAGATATAATGCGCATGTCTAGTGACACAAGTTGGCACGATAAACAGTGTTCATAATACAGTATTGGTGGATATACTTACTTAATAAGTAAGTAAATAAAGGAAAATATTTCGAATGAGACACAGATAATTAGTGTTCATAATACATTATTTGTGGAATATAAGAAAAAAAATTAATAATTATAGCACCACTAAAAGCGGTTAAATAGAAATTTTTCTGTCTGATCACCTAATACCCAATATTTGTCAGCGTAACTTGGTTCAATGTTGATAACGACTACCCAGGCCAAATGGTTGACGGTTGGATGCTAACAGATAGATGCGTTGTAGCGTAGAAAGAGTGGATTCAAAACAGTCGTAGGTAGTGCAACGGCTCGAGCACGCCCCCCCCCCCCCCCCCAAAAGTGTGATTATGGGCTCAAGTCCCAGTTGACGCAAAATGTTTTGCACATCACTCAACATCATTGAATATATTATAAAATCTTACTACTGCTAAAGGCGGTTAAATGAGAGTTCTAATGAAAAAATTCTCGAGAACTATCGGTTGACAAACATCGCTGCAATGTTTTCTGATTTTCAATTAGTATAAAGACTTGTGGTTATTATATGGAATGAAAAAATCTCATAACTAAGAGACTTGCTCCTGATCGACTGTACATTAACCTCGGTACGCTTCAATAATTCCTTCTTTTCTTCTCAAGCCAAACACGAGATTTCATAGCAAACTTTATTCGAATAGCTGAAGTTTCGGCAGTTTTGCCTTCCACAGAGCCTGGAAAGATCAGGTTGCCACAACCTAGTCAGTCAAACACCTCCATTAATCCACTAGAAAAAGTCACCAGGCTCAGGATTCAATCACATCAAGCACAAAATATTCATTTCGATATACTCACCGCTTTTACAAATCTTTCAATGAGTTGTTATAGTGGAGACCACCGGGCAGAGGTCATATAGAGTCGTAATGCACTTCACACATCGAGGCAACTGTCTTACATACTTACTTATATCACCAGTGATTACGAGGCATTTCTCCCTGCGGTTTATGTTTGAATAAATGGTGTTAATCTGAAACACTTCTAGAATCTTTCGCGCTGATGTTCAGTGTTCCTGCACGCGGATGGTGACTTCTGTGTCAAAACTCACTCCGTTATTCGTCTGCGCCCTATACGTGCCAAGAGAGGTGTTTACCATAGTATAATGCTTGTCAGCTGTTCTTTTATGCGGACACAAAGTGGCCTACTATTTTTATTTTTCGCCACACGCTTTGCAAGAGATTAGGTAAACTGTGCCTATGGTAATGCAGTCATCATCTCTACCGTTGAGGCATATTTGGCATTCTTCCGTTGTGCGGAGACGGTCATATAAGCGTGTTGCGAACTAGTTTGCGCCTCAAAGTGTCGGTGGTGTTTCCAATATTGTTACTAGTTTTTCTAAATCTGATCTTTCCAAACAACGTTTATCAGCAGTATTAAATGTTTTTTGAAAAGAACAGGTTTAGGGAAATCAATAACAGTTTTTGAAATACCACTGAATACTCTGAGACCCCAATAGTCCGCAACCGCTTATATGACTAAGAAAGTTATGTTCTCGTAGATTCTGCAGTTTTGAAGTTCCCTTTGCCAAATTATTACATTTTATTTTATGTCAAGACCAGTATGACTGCAATGCAGACAGGCGCTTTTTTCTTCACACAAATAAGATTTTATTTATTTTCATTTCTTTATTTTGCAAACCCTATATACAGTTCACTCTGCGGATCCCCCACACATATTGCATTCTATTCGTTTTTCTCGCATTCTTCCCCCGCAAAGGTCTTTAATAGTTCACGCGTTGCTTTGCTGTTCCTTGAGGATTTCGTTTTTTATGGATGACGGTAAATGGTGGTCGAGAAGATCCTCCTTGCAATCCCGGAGGTAGTCGAGCTAAGGCGTTCCCAGAAACGTACGATCGAGAAAGCAATAGGCAGCGATACCTTGCTTCCTCAAGACCCTTTTCGTCAGCTCGTCCATCTTGGACCGCGTTGACGACTAACGATCTAGCAACCATCTACTACTTCTCGAGAGCTTATCCTATTTAACAATACTCAAAATACTGAGAACTCATTTGATTCTTGCTTTCCTATGACTTTACTAATGTGACCGAACTGATTGTAATGATGAGACGTTGTATTTAGTAAAACAAACTGTGATAAGAGAATGATCTCGCAATAGAGATATTACTCTCAATGTTTCTATCACCTTATATTTTCTTCATTAGTTTTCTCCTTCTGATTCTACGTCCTCCCCTCTTTCTCCTGTTTCCCTCTCTCCTTCTGCTCCTCCCTGTTTCTTCCGCTTTCTTCCTCTCTCTATCACCGTCTTTGTTACTCTATCTACCCGGTTCTTTCGTTTGTTATGTTCTCAAGATAGCATTTAAATCGGTAAAGTGTCTTGCAGATTGATAGTGCATTGGGGACGTATAGAAACCGCTAAACTCTTGCGGAATGAAAAGTAGAACGTACGTGTTTTATTTATACAGAAAAAGAGAGAAAGATTGAAAGACTGACTGTGTATCAGCATTAGTGATAGCAATAATTTTGACAATGTAGGAATTATCTGATTTGGCGGGTCATTAGCTTTTTTCGATGACAATCAACATGAGGTGTGTTCCATCAGAAATGTATTACATATTCAAAATGATGCTAAATTGATTATACTGATATTTCATCGGTCCATAAGCGTTTTCAGCAAATTTATCTGATTCGTAAAAATCATAACGGAATGCTCTATGTCAGCTACAGAACCAAAATCAGCACAAACTATGGAAGTTCCATAGAAATTTTTTTTTTCGGGAACTCTGAGCAATAATCAGAAAATTTTGGAATGTTGCTCGATTACAATACATACGACTGGTCTATCAAGAGCAAGATCAGCAATAACTGCCAGGAATTGAATTTGAATCCGAATAAAATGGAGTCAAAAATCTGGTTTAGAAAGGAGTTATTTAATTCGTTGTAGAATAAGTATAAGAACGAAATATGTTAGGGCAGGTGCTAACAGATCTATTGACGGCTGAACTGTAATTTTCAGCTAAGTGCACTGACCGAGGTCAGTGGGTACGGTCCGAAGTGCTAACAAAAATGACCACGATCCCTCTAAATTTCTTGACTTTCTGAATCAGTTTTTTGTATACACGCCAGAATAATTTGATTTTTCCTACTATCTGTGTATTTTTGCAATCTCTTTCACATCCCCGTGGTTTTAAAAAGGGTTACTTTCTCTGTTGATTGGTACAAGGCCAATAACGGAGCTATGATTGACACGGATGTGTAAAGGGTGCGTAAAAATCTGTCAATTCTTTCGAATATTTCAACAGTAAAAGTATTCAGCATGAACGGATGAATACCTTGAATTGAAGGATTAATCACATTTATTTGATCAACAATTATAAAACAAACAGAAAAGTTTAGAATTAATTCTCAAATTTGCCTCCTTTAGTCTCTGTGCATCGAAGTCGCCTGCGAAAATTTCCAATGATGCTCGCACACGCACAAGTTTTCAGCGGATGAGAAGATATTCGCAGTCAAACCACTTCGCAATCGCCAAAATCGGTGTTAACCTCTCAAGAAGGGCTAGCAGAAGCCCGTAGTAGCAAAAACTACAGTCATCTTCCGGCCTCTGTAATGTCCTGGTTCGCATTTGCGCCAGTGGAAAGACGCCGTTGATTTTCATCAACTGAAGCGTTAAAATCAACACTGGTAAGCTGTCAGCAGCGAGTTTCATGGAGCTCACTGGAACTTAGGAGTACTCAACACTTTGGCGTCGACGGTTTAACGCTTCAGCAGGTTTGGACTCTCGCGCATTCGGCCTGCTAAACGACTGCCATCTGTCAAGAGCTGTTTCCAAGCTTTTGGGGTAAGGATATTTGACCCTCAAGCTCACCGTTTCTCAACCCAGTGGATTACTTCGTGTGGTCCATAGTGGTGGAAAAGATCTCGGCATCGCGCTAAATCAGCGTAGACGCGCTCAAAACGGCTTTGAGAAGGGTTTCAAACGAAATTGCGGGGAACCGTGTGCGAGCATCATTGGAATTTTGCAAGAAACTTCATAAATGTGTAGGTGGCCAAAAGAGGCAATTTTAAGAATTCGTTGTAAATTTTTTTTGCTTATTGTTATAATTGCTAATATAATGATCGTAATTATTCCTCCAATTGAATGCATTCGTTCATTTATGCAGTTTTTTTACTGTTAAAATATAAGAAAAAGCTAGTAGAATTTCTTGCGCATCCTGTGTACAAGAAACCCGCATGGTCAACATTTTGTGATCAGTATCCGCTCCCTACTAATCATGGTCTATTGGAGTTGTCACGTGAAGCGCGAATAGGCTTTATATCTCAAAACACAGTAAACTTTGGTTTTGGAGAAAAAACGGCGTTTTAGGTCTAGATCATCCAACAATCTCCATGTTATGTAGCGGAGATCTTACTTTAGAGTGATACATAATATCCGCCACTTCTTAAGATATTCTCGCGTTTCACCAGTTGTTTCGCTAATCAGCATCGTCTCCGAAAATGAGTCTTTGATTTGGGCGATAGCTTTAGGCGTTTTATCGATTATTTTCGTGAGTGGGAATTCTCGGAATGGGACTCAAAATAAATGCTTTTTACGATTCACTGAGGTATGAACCTCTAGGCGTCCACCGTAGCTCAACAGACAGAACGATTAGATGCTAGACCACGAGAAGATTTCATTCTTCTTCATAGGCGATTATTCGCGCTTTTCTTAAAACGGTCGAAGATATGTTGTTACTTACACTGGCGGAAATAGATTTCTTCACGTATTAGGAAAAGTGGGCACAGTTTCACTCAAACTTAGGTACAATTACTTCCTAAATCGAATGAATATTCCAAGACTTTCCCGCTCATTCATTCAACAAATACAAGAAGCTACGTACAAAGTAGTTCGTTCAATCCTTGATGCTATTTTCTATTTGATCGATAATGGTGAAAAAAGGAGTTACCACACGCATTTAGCAACAATAGATGGAAGATTGTCGAATAACTCTATATTTCTAATCACTGACCCCTTGTCCTTTCAGGGCCGTTTAAGATAAAATGAGATAAATCATTTTATTTGACCGCCTATTGCGGTGTTGTGATGTTACAATAAACCCAATGATGTAGAGTAGTGTGCAAAAACTTTGCGTCAGCTGGGACTGTCGACGGTTGGCTGTTGACAGATAACGCGTTGTAGCTTAGAAAGCATGGTGTGCGATACGAGCGTTGGTAGTGCAACGGGGCAGCACAACTCCTGGCATGAATGAAATCAGGGTTCAAGTCTCAGCTGACGCAAACGTTTTTGCACACCACTCTACATTATTGGGTTTGAAAAGAGATAATTGTGTGCGCGCCCGGAAACTACGGTATTCGAAGATTCCGGTCGTTTAAAATATAAAATACGAAATATTTGAGCAGCTGCACACGATAGATTGCATACTCAATAAATGTTTATCTTCTTTGTAGATAGCATCAAAATATATCTCTTAGCAGACATCAACAGAGTGCTCAGCAATGACTTTGAATTTGAATTTAGTATAGAATTAATACGTGATTTTGCATAGATGGTTATTTATTGATTATCAACTTACGCTAGAACTCGATAGATAAGATTGGTTTAATTTTCAAAAAAGGCGAACAAACACGCGCGCTTTTTGATAATGAACTATCTTTTTATGAAAAAAAGTACGTAGCTAAATTGTAAAAAAGCGAGATGAGTCACAAATAAGGAAAAAACAAGTGCAGCGAAATTTGGAAAAGAAGTGCACGTACGCGCCTATTTTCCAGCACAGACCGCCTTTATCTATAGAATTTCAAGGTGATATAAGGAATCATGAGAATTAGTTAAAGGATATGGGCGAAGTTAGACTTTGGTTTCTGAGTCATAACCAGAACATGTAAAGTCGATAAATATGGTAGATGAGTTCAGACTTCCCATGCTAGTGTTTCATAAAAACAAAACACTTTCTTTTCCACAATTTGATTAAATCATAATATTATCGTTACAGAGGAAGCGACGGATGCCTTATAGAAGCGTTTCAGTCAAATCTGATCCAACTTAAAGCGCAGCACAATGGACGCACAGCCGGAGTGTCGAGCGATAGCGCTGACGTGCTGAAGAATACGACGAATACCGCCACTCATGGGACCACAACCAACGATGTCGATTTGAAGCTTCTTGAAGTGCTTCGCAACAATGTTGACATTGGTTCATTAAATTTTTCTGCTTTTTTCTCTTTAGTTTGAGTTTCAATCGCAAGTATTGAGCGAACGCGCTTTACGAAGTAAAAATAAGAAATTGAGGCTCTGTGACCCGTTTATCTTACTGAAATAGATGCTTACATATTCTTCAAGTGCCAGATCAATAGTTTGCAAATATCTGGTTTAGAAATCTTATTTCTTTCAAACATGTATCACTTAACCTCGAAACGTGTATAATGTGCAGCTGGTGTCTCTGCTACGCAAACATGGTCCATTATTCGATAGTAGGCCATTAGCTCGATAAGAATTCCATCCCTATGGGTTATCGGTAGCATTTCTGGAGATTTGATATGTCCACAAGTCACTGAAAATTACTATATGACTTAGATGTGCATTAATCACTTCTACGATGCTTGGTGAGGTCGAGTGCATGACATATCCACTGCTAATGATCAGCGTCTGATACTTACTTGGATACTTGGACGGTCCGTGTTCACGAGTTGTGCGGACCCCAGCACATCTTTTATTCGTCTTGTCTTCCCGCGAATGTTGTCCATGGCGGTGGCTTCATTCGAGCATGGCCACTGGCGCGAGTTTCATACCGTGATCTGTAGAATATCGGCAGGTACGGATACAGCTGATTGATTCTTCTAGCGAGCACTTCCGCTCAGTGTGTGTGGTCGTTCTCGGGGACGGGTGTATTCTCGTGGCGTTCACTCTACAATTCGTTTGGTATCTCTACAACGTCCGATATACTGTAGCATTTATAAAACTTCGTGCTGATGGAAAATAGCAAAAAGCTGGTTTATACCTCTGTTTGCGGTATGCTAGAGATGAATAGTAATGAGCTAGTCACTCCTTATCATCCGCTATAGAGTTTCTAACCAACTGGCCGAAGAAGACATAATGAACTTGACAAATCAGTTGGAGGTCGATGTCACGTTGAAGGCGGGTAACACCAGTTATACCAATGCACTTTAGTACACGTTCTTGTAACATTGAACAGGAGAAAAGTATATCATAAGTACTGAAATAAACTAATGCCTTCTCTGTATAAAACGCTTGTTTAATAAACAATGTGTTAAGTGCCACGCTTTTTTCACACTTTTATCAATTAACAGTGCGTATTCGAATATGATGGCATGTGATGTAGAAACATTAGAAGTATAGCAAAAAAGATAAAGTATTCGGTGTCGACCAATTCCTGAGTAACACGTCATGGTATAAGATCTTTTTTCTTAACCTCCTAGACAGGTCTAGTATCAATATGTCAAGCCAAGAAGCGTGGAGGGCTCAATGAGTTCACATCGAGGTATACGGTCGGCAAAACGTGTATATCACTTGAGAACACCTCTAACCACTGCGCTACACACGCGCTAATTTTTTAAGCATCTGGTTATATTTATGGGCAAGAGACTGATAAATTAAATGCTAAATGAAATCTTTTCGGAAATCTAATAGTTGATTATGTAGCATCGCAATCCTCGTAATACGAACATCTTATACTGTATTCTACAGCTTTACCTAGTTTTGTGTAGATGATATCTTATTGCCTTCCTAACTCGACATCGAATCTTCAACTTTGATCAGGTCACACTTTGTGGAACCGGCACGAATTGCCTACCTGAACTATCTCCTGGCTCATCTTCGTGTTACAATAGTCGCTAAAAGTCCTGTCTTCATCCAGGTTACACCGAATCACTTTTATCTGTTCAAGAGTGTCTTTATCTAGGAATCTGTCGTCTCTCTAACGCTGACGGCGACCTTGATTCCGTGTCACAAAAATAATACCTTAAAATAGCTGTGTTTCTTGAATCAATTTTCCTCTTACTGCGGCATTACTAATCAGTATTTTCTATAATGAGCAAGCTAGTACCACGCGGTTGAAAATAAACTTTGATCGGCCAACGTTTCGACGTACTCCTTTGTATATAGCCGACAATTCGAGTCGATTGTACAGTCATTCTTTTTCGGTGTAATCTTTGTCTGTCGCTGTCGTTCGAGGCAAATTTATTTCGGTGGAGCACCGCCCGAATGAAGAACCTTATTCAGCAACGTCCTTGCACATGAATTATAGTGTCACTCTAATTGTTCTTGATAACTATCTGCTTTGCAGTCGGGATTGTGATCAGCTTATAGCATAGGAGGTAATCACTTGTGTCACCTGTCGTCCTGTTGATCGTCGAGTGACTCGAGCGGGTACCAACAACACTTCCATTTTTCCCTATCATGTGAAAAAGTAACCCAATGGGTCCTCCTTGCTCTAAGGATTCATTGAGCATCATATATTTCTTCTAGTCTTTTCCCGAAGAAATTGGTTCATCTGGTGGTGGTCCTGCTGCAGAACGCATGTTATCTTGATAGGACGTAATAATGATCTATGAACAGACGGAGCATGATTGAATTGGACATTATTAATCGATAAGATTTTTTTTACTATAATAATAATAATTACTATTTTCCCATCATTTGATCGTTAAAATGATTTGATTTCTAACTTTTTTCAACGACATCATATCTCTTCCTCAGCACACAAACAGAAAATTCACACTCAACCGAATTCACCTGTGTCTGGTTTCAACAGGGGTATTTGAAATTTGATCACTCTGAAATCCCAAAATAACTCTGCAATGAGACGTTTGATATTGTTCGACAGAAAGAGCTTCCATTCATGCAATTTCTCGAATGTTTTACTTTAAATATCTCGTCATCGACGGATATTTCAACACATGATAGCAATTGAAAGGGCGTGTGTCTCTCGTTGTCGTTTCCTTGAGGATGACGCTAAACCCGCGTCACTCTCGTCTGATTTGATACCAAAGTCAAAGGCAGAGTGCCAAAATTTCTACGTCGTAGTTTAACCAAAAGACAAGTTCGTGTTGATAAACCCGTACCAACTAAGTGATGGCATACGTTAATGGTGTTTGCATTTGCAACTTTACATATCGGTGATGACAACAGTCACCCGATTCGAATTACCCTTAACCCACTCATCACTCTTCGATCCGCACGACAACACTCACCTTCAGTTCCTTACTTACTTGGAAGCAATTTGCTTCGTTTCTTATTATAATACTTGTGGATTTAGAATTCAAACGGCAGTCTCAGTGAGCATATGAAGATTATATTTTCTCTTCTGGATGTAATGGAAATCGATGAATATGTCAAAATTGTGATCATCATAGTGTCACATTTTTCTGCTCTTTTTGTTTCCTTCCTTACTTATTTCTGGCCCTAACGTTGAATAGATTCCCTAATAGATCGCCCTCAAAAAGCTGCTTTCTTTTACTAGTTATACAACATAAGTCACAAAACCGATTACCGTATTCCAGTCAGATCATACAGATTCTCTAAACTGTCTTAGAAAATATATAAGTAAGACTTTGCCTTTTAATTCCTTGAATTTCACTTAATTTCTTCATTACGTAAAATTTGGTCTATTTTTAGTGAACGCGCTTGCCAAGATCGTCTCTTCCGAATCGAGTAATCAAACAAATTCCGCATGCCAGTAAGTTTAAAAAGATCCATGCTATCAAGATTTTGTTTCAACTTCTTCAAACGAGGTTGATTATGGTCGAAAACCTAAAGTACTCAGACAATTAGTCGATTAAATCTCGTAATTTTGATTATCTGCAACTAAGAAATACAATGGGTATTCAAGATTTTTTTTACGGTTTAAGGTGGATGTAGTTTTCGTTTTCTTTTTTTTTTCTTAGCCCGGTATTTATTACCAAAGCCTATTCCAAAAATTTAAAACCATTTAACGCAATTATCGTCGAAAGCCTTTAGTGAGTCGCTTGCTGAGAATCAATTTGAATTTGTAACTTTTATTTATAAGATCTTCTCATAGGTTTTGGCACTGGAGCAATAAAAACAAAATTTATCAACTAGTACTAATTTAAACTGCTAAGCAACGCTATTCAAAGTATGCGTCATTAGCCTAAACACATTTCTGTCATCTCTTAGGCAACAAATCAAAATCACGCTCGTAGAATTCGTCATCTTAGGATGGTCAATCCTCGACGCAACTGATTGATGTCTCGGAACTTCTTCACGCTCAGGAATCGCCCCAGTGACCGCAGGAGCTGATAGTGAAACGGCGACAAGTCAAGACTGTACGGCGAATGATCCAGTGACTCCTAGCCGAGTTCGATCAACTTCTTCTTTGTCAATCTGGCGACATGCAGCCTTGCAGTCGTCAAGCAGGATGAGATAACGGTGACGTCGACGTGACAGGGCTCGATTGCGGCGGTCCAGGTGCTCACAATAATAAGGGGGTTAATCGTCTTGCTGGACACAAATCCTTGAGCCTTGCACGGTTGATGTTCTCGGAAGCGGCCTGTGTTCTCTAATCTCAGTTCCCAATTTGAATCCCAATTCGTACTCGTGAAGCAGCAAGTTGTGATGAAGGCTTCGTTGAGCGGCCACGATGCGACAAGCATGGGGCAAACGTGTTACCAAAGGAAAACTCAGAAAATTCTGTATAAAGTGATATCAATTTGTAAACTGAGAGACGGCAAAATTGTGTTCAGGCTGATGGTGCATACTTTGAATGATGTTGCTAACCAGTTCTAAATACCTCTGCTTAATAAGTTTGGTGTTTATTGCTCTGTGCCAAAACTTTCGAGATGACTCAATATCTTTCTTTGACGATATCCACAACTGAAACTAAGAAGTTGTGCTGATTATCTGCAGAGGTGAAGGTTTGGTATTACATGTCATATCCTTCTCGTCTTTCACATGTGCTTGATTTTGAAGAAAATAACTGTAGTGGGAATTTTGACGCCGGAAGGGCTGAGTCCGCCGGTAGTTATCTGCCTTCGGAATCTGCTAATTCAGCTGCACTTGAGTTGTACGTACTTTTGACTTCGTTAAAAAGCTATTTTTTCGTCAAGATCGTGTCATGTTGAGACTAAAATTTCAAAATATCAACATTTATTATCTTTGACCGTAATAGTAGGTCGGATCTGAACCTCTTCTTTTTTCATTGCGATTAGAAATTGTCATTCTTATCTCACCTTGTAAATCTACTTCTTCATAATTTCAATACTTTTCTCATGTATTCGAAATTTAGGAGGCAATTTAATGAGGTGCATTTTTCTGGCTTCTTCCGCACATGTTTCCACTACGCGGTTTTCTCACACTTATAAGGTCATTCTTGTATGTCTCTTAAAGAAATCGGGTCCTCGCGCTTATCTTTGTCCACATCTGCTGTTACGGTATTCGGAAATTTCAGCGGGACTTTGGGTCACCTTTAGTGCAAAGTGCTAATCAACTCTTTCATGTCTGAAAATGCACTCATGAATTCTTGTCTCTCTCATTTTTCACGCTCCAGATTTTCTTCCTTATTTTTTTTATTCAGAGGTTTTTCATAATTCATAGATGTCATTTGACAAGGTTTCCCCTACTTCGAGATTAAGCCTTTTCACTATTACATAAGTGTTTTCAAGAAAAATCTTGAATATTGCAGCTTTTTAGGCATAATAATCCTATCGGGAAGATAACTTTATCTCCGGATAACGATGAAGATATAGTAATTTGTAGAATTTACTGAGCAAAGAAACCCTCGTACATTTATGTCATTCAAATAAAAGCCTTGATAGTCTTCTAAGCTAGATTTATTAGCTTTTGAGTCCATAAAACATTTTTTTCCAACATAGAAACGATTGAACACAGCAAATGAGGGCCCAAAGGGACTTGATAGTATAATGAAGTGTAAAGTTGATGCCGTGAGATCTCTCTTTTACATTACGATTTGCACAAAACAATAGTAAGATGACCTGCACTGGCCTAGTAATATATCATATCATTGGTTCTCACCATTCTCACCACTATGATGACAACTCGTGGGCCCTGCGAAAATGAAAGCGTTGCTTAGCCAAAGGCGTAACGATCACCATAGTGCATCGCAGAGTACGTGCAATCACTGCACTGTACGCGCAAGTTGGGAACTTGTGAAGAAATGTTGGGTAAGTGATTTCTGAGTGTCCAAATCAGTTCACTAAGTACGTGGTGTTATCGTTATAAGCATGACATCTTGTAGATTGTAATGTTATGGCTGCTACTCAGTTTAAAAAACCATTTAATGTGCACTAATTGATTTTCAACTTTTCAAGTACAGCTTCGACATCTTGGCATATGCAACACACCATTAGTCTTTGATGTCGACGTGTTAACTGGATTGGAAACTCCGGATTTACTTATTCATGTGCATTAGACCGCAAAATACTTAGCTTTTTTCCTCTATGATCTTTCTTGATGAAAATGACTGCGCCTTCATCCTTTTCACGTAGTGATCGAGATTTAAAAACTTTTTCAAAGGCAGGAAGAAGGTGCATTTGAAGAGTCTGGTGTTGCGTGTGCTTATCACTACACGATTTTTTTTTACAAATTCTTATCCACTTATTTTTTCCTGTGTTCTCAACCGTTAAGTCATTATTGTTAACTTCCTAACTCGACTGAGGGGTTTGCAAATATCAGTAAACTTGTTTCTTTTGAACAACCTTCGTTTTAGATTTTGCTAAAGATCAGTCTTATATGACCAACTGAAGTCGTTCAAAACTTTCCCTTTGAATCACCAACGTTGTAATTTTGAAATAAAACTGATAAAGTTACGCAGCATCTTGTGAAGCACCTTTGTTTATTGGGTTAGCTGCTGTGATTAGACAAAGTCATGATCGTCGTCTCGAAAATGAAGGCTTACTTGTGATTCATAGCGATACTCTACGTACTAAACAGCGCCTTATTCTCTCCTTCTGCGCAACAAACCGATGTAGCTAGTGTTCTAGCCAAAAACCTTGCACTGCGACAATGAACAGTACCTTAGTGACAAAGATTAGTATTCAGATTCTCCAATGTCGTCCATCTAGTACTCGCATGCCCTTTATTGAATCTTCTTTTTTTCTTGATGAAGGACAACAGATAGCTCACTGGCAATAAAAACTCCTTTTCTTAAGCTCATCGAGGTTGATATAAATTATCAAGGCGTTGGCTGTTTCGGCGATTTCGCCTTCCTCAGAGCTTAGACGTAGCTTAGCATACTATGTCTAATTTTTAGTGCAAGAATGAATTCACATTCTACTTATCAAACAAATTCATCCTTTGAATCGTTATATCAAAGGGTCATCAGTATTTTGCTACAAACTGTGATTAGTAACTCTTCAATCAAGTTGGAAATTTTGGTTAAAATACAAATTTCAATTCGAATTCAGTTTATTGATCGTAGTGTTCGACAACACACCGATAACCTTCCCTCTATTAGACATAAAAGAAAGTGGGGTTTTTTTTTAAATGATAGTTGGATTGATTTTCAAACTAATTTCACTGTATATGAGAAATGTTAACTGCGTAACTACATATAATAGGGTATAGTACCTCTGAGCTCTGAAGAAAGCGGACTTGTTGAAACGTCAACCTGCTCTTCATAGAAGACAATGCAGCAACATCGCGGAAACAAAAAAGGTGTGGCGGTGCTGTGGAAAATCTGCTATTGGGAGTATAATTTGAGCGAGTTGTCAGACACTTCAATAAGTGATAGACTGTAATTTGTGTGATTGCCACACTGACTTTTCATGGCCGCTTTTGAATCACTCTTCTCGAATTTGAACGATATTGTTTATCGTGATAATAACAGTACAAGAGATAGGTAGTATACACCTAACCAAGATATAGACCAAATGGAAGCTTTATTAACTTTATGATGGGAGGGATTTTGAAATTAGTGTAAGGTTAAAGCTAAGAAGAGAGGTTCCCGGATGCTTCATTACGAGGTCGCAGAACACACCCTAAAGTGCATACTGTGCTGACTTAAAATAGAAAGTGCATCAAAACTGCAACTGACGTTTGATGTTCAAAGGTGATAAGACGAACTTTCGAATTAAGTAGAGAAGTACATATGGTACATAAGTGTGTTAGCGATTTAAGCGATTTTGACTGCGGATATGATGGACACCATTCGACACTCTATGGAGAATGCTCTCCATAAAAGGATAATTTTTGAGATAGTTCGACTACTCATGCCAGAATTTAGCGAAAGGCTCAATTTAAATTTGTAGCCCTCTAGATTTTGCCGTGGGGCAAGGTTGTGCTCGAAGGCAGTCTTTGTGCCGTTTGAAATGGATGTTGCATTCTTTGTTATGGTCTACAACAAAAATCACTTGCCATGTAGTCCTTAGCCAGCAAATTTAGAGTCATGCTGAACATTTCTACTTGCACGTCAAAATATTTCACATCCGACGCAGACTGTGAGGAATTTTCAGTTGCCAAATGAATCACGTACAGTCAAAATATGGGTAACGATGTTGTTTCCTAAAACGACGTAGACATCTAACAAGAGAATTTCATAACATTAAGAAGAACTCAAGAAATTTGTTGAGTCTTCAAAAACCACTAGTTTATAATATATATTGATTGCGTTATCACGATTATCCGATTACTTCTCCAAGCCTCAATCTGGAGGATGTCTATGGTTGATCTCAGAGCAATAAGGTCGAAAAGCACTCGAACATCTACCATTTTTTGAAAACCATTTCAAGTCCGCTTAATTTTATACTGCTTAATTACTATTTCTTTGTTAAGGGAAAAAGTTGAACAGATTTGTAATAAACAGCTGATCGTCGCTCATTCAGAATGCAAGGACGAGTTCCTCGAATCTTCACTTCTTCACCGAAATCGTCAAATCCATCTCAGCATAAATCCTCTAAGTGCTCATGCGACTTCGATATTTCTTCGACGGCCTCCACTGAAATTTTCGGTAATTTTCCCTCAGTTCCAACAGGAAATCTTTTATCGAATTTCACTCTGAGTATTTTATAGAAAATGCGCTTAATAGATAATAGATGAAAGGACAAATCCCTTTCCATTAATCACTTACTTGATGCGAATGACTCAACAAAAGAAGGAAATAAATTATTTGAATGACCTTCCCGTGAAAAATGAGAGAAATGATAGCATGGATATGACAGCGGGTTAAGAGAATGAATTTGATTTTTTCCTTAAGGATGGGAAAAAATTCGCGAAAGCGTTCGAATTTAATATATACTCAATGGATCTCCAAGTGTTTCATTCAATTAATGTATACGGAGTTAGGTGGATACATAATGGCCTTTACGATGATTGAAGATGGTATCTAGTAAACGAATCAATGTTTTCATTGTCCTAAAAAAGCCTGCTATCAGTTTATCAATCCCGCGATGTTAGACGACTTGATGAGGCTGGAGCCTCATTGTGGATCGAAACGAGCTCTTCCGAGACGAATCATGCCATTTGTTGACCGAAGAGAACTGGATGGCTCAGTTTCCACAAGGTATAGGATGGAACTAAGGATCGACGTATTACAGTGCACATCTGACCGATACGTCACATGTGCTATGTCAGCTCAATCAGTAAATCGCACTATATTTCGTTAGAGTTTTGAAGTATTGATATATAATGATTTCCCAATGCTCCTAAAGCAGTAATTAATATGGCCCGTGCCCTGCATTAACCTTCTAAAATAGACGTTTGGAATCTCATCCACATAACACATGTGGGTCGAAGTAATGACGAACGTCAGTGGATGTCCACTCATTTTTTTTTCGCGGCCACTGATCTTTCCATGCAAAGGTTTTGTTGTATCTGAGCACTTATCTAGAGCATATAATTATGATGGGCATGGGAATCGCGAACCTATTCGTTTTCATAACAAACCACGAATAAAGTGTTTTTGGACGAGATTTCTTTGCGAGTGAATGACAATCCTTGGTGAAGATAGCAGCCACCAAGGAATGTTGTTTTATTAGAACATATTTATGAGGAAATCAAAAATTATTAAGGCTTTTTAAACTCCATAAAGGTTTTTGAGGCAGTATTCTTTGAAACAGACTCTTATCTCAAAGACATATTCGAAGCCACTTTATCATTATGTTCCGCGCTATGGAACGGAAATAAATTGCTGTTGTAAATGGATATTCGTGAAATCTCTTATCTAAATGAACAACTGGTCCTTCATTACTTTGTTGATGAACGGTTTTTTTTTTCAGAATCCGGAGCGCAAAAGTCATTGTGGGGTAAGATGTCCAACGAAGTGAAAATGTTTATTTATGACATTACCGAGGCGTTCGAAGAGCCGTGGGAGGAACCGAAGCATCCCAAAATTGACAGTCCGAGGCTTTCTGCTACTGCACTTCGTAGAGACCTCAAACGCTGTTGTACGTATGCGTTGAAATATATATTCAAATATTAAGGGTTCAATTGTGAGCTAATCGATTAGAAACAATCGTATATCATAACCACGATTATTTAATGTTTCTGTTTCCAGATATCCTCCTGCACCCACTCATAGAAGTAGCTGCTGCTTTATACGACTCTCTTCTCTGGAAAAATCCATTGTATACGCTTTTACTCGCTTTGGTACGTTCGCAATAACATGTTGAACTCTTGGATACATCTAAAAATAATTCGTCGCACATTGCATGAGTAACCATTTTAGAACGGCACATAAAATCGCCGCGCGCAGCGAATCGCAAGCTGCGCGCAAACTTCGTTATCACTTAGGGGTTTCTCTGTTCTGGTAAAACTTTTAGGCTCATCAAATTATTTCAATACATAACAATTCCCTCCAGACGCTCATATGCTTTCGGAGCATGCACAACTCTTGTATCTAAAGAAAATGGTGATTCAGCAAACAATAAATAGTTTGTCAAAAACGCAAATGCGCACTACATGAGATGTCAATACAGCAAAAATCGTTAACAATTTTTAGTTTACCTGAAAGTTTTAAGCTTAATAGAAGTGTATGACAGATTTTATTATGTCGTTCTATGGAAAAAAGCTAATTTTTATTCCTTATCACCAATGAATCCAATGTCGTTTCACTTTCACAGCGCTCTAAGATATTTTTTTCATAAACCAAACTGTATTAGAATAATCGAGATTTCAGTTATAGAGTAAACGCTTAAGTTTAGTGAAAAACTATCAACAGATCTTAGCCGAGCAAGCATAGCACACCGGAGGTGAAAAGAAACTTTTCTGGCTGCAGCGCACTGAGAATGAGGATCTCTTAAGAAACCTGGCACGATATTGAAATCATCGTTGTTTATACTAGTGAATGATTGAAAGGCTGGGGAAAAAATCCGTCCAACCGTGAAATAACTGTTCACCGAAATCGGTGTATGCCGTTCCTAAAAATAAACAGAAAACGAACAGAAGCTAGATGTATATGTAAGGAATAGCCCACTGAGAAATGTTCTTATGTATATCTCGTTCATACAGGTGTACACGTACTCTATTGCTCGAGGCTGGTTAGCTTCGCTCCTCTTGTTGCTTCTTTGGACTCAGCTTTCTCTCAACTACCTCAAAGCTACCAAGTAAGTACTAAAGAATAACTTTGACAAAAAAAAACAACGAATAAAAGGAAGCGCTTGATGTTGATGGGCCTCACATATAACTCCATCTGAGCAATGTAGAGACGATTATGCTTTAGTTTTCGTATGTCTTTCATTTTATTTTCCTTGCTTCTCAAGCAGAATTTTCTCTTTGAAATTCCCTATTATTCGTCTCACTTCTTCGCCGCATGTCGTTTAAACCGCAGTTGAAAAGCATGCAGTAAATTTTCGTATAAGATTATTACTTCATAAATCTTTAAAAGGAAAGTGGTGAAATGATCGTCGGTTTGAGGAAACACACTAAGAAATAACTTACTACTCTACATTCCAATTCGACTCCATGCCTTAACACATTGGGAACCATTGATCCAAGTGCGCTAGCCCGCCTCGTGGCGCGTGCGGCGACGAACTCCACCGTTGTAAAGGGTGCCTCGTGCTGCTGTCCATCGGGAAGAAGGTTGATGATTCGATCCCTAATACGACATTTCACTGTAATTCTTTCGGTGTTATCCTTTTGTTTCCAGTAGAGTATGTTCGAATCAATGACACACCACATCACTCACACCGTATCTCAGATAGTAACACTGTAGCACAAACGGCTAATTTATTAATTATTTAATCATCACCATTTATTTAACAACATACAACTTATAAAAATACTTAAAGCATAATATATTCAGGTTCTTTCTGATTGTGAGGGAACAAATGAATAACCAATCTAATTCGCTGTAGGGGGCTTTTCATAGGAAAGTCAGTGATGGCTCAAAACCTAAGACTTCAGGCTACAGCCCACGTTCCCGGTTGTTGAAAAGGCCTATTCTTGACGTTGCTGCAGGAGAACATTTCTGGTGTTACGGACGTGCATAGTTCCGCCGGACAAAGCTCTTTCTTTGAATTATCACTAATCATTCAATACTGTAATCGTTTCTAACTTGAACGCTGTGCTTATTTTCTGCTAAGACCGTTTCTCTGAAGTGCAACAGTGAAGGTTGATTCATATAGGCGAAAAGGTGTTTTTGGCCATTCCATGGGGTACTGGAGGATGGGGCGAGGGCGTTTGGCCGTTTCACACGACCATCGATCGGTTCGCGCTTTGGCTGGTGGCGTATCTTTCTGCTGAGTTGCGCATAAACAGTCTTTGCAGTAAATAAGCGCAGCACTGGAATCAGCAAACATTACGATTTCGATTGATTACTAATAGTCTAAAAAAAGGGCTCTGTCCGGCTAGGTATAAAACGCAAATCTGTGCTTTCTTCTAGAGAGCTATCAAAAAAGCTTTTCTAAAAAGCAAACATATTTTTGAGTTTTTCGAAACTTGTACAATCCAATGAGTACTAGCACTCTAAGTATGGAGTTTTGCCTAGCGAAATATAAGCGAGATCAGAAAAACACGTGGTTTTGTGAAACACAATTTTAATTTGGATTTTACAGTGTTTTAAAAGGGTGTTTCGAAAAAACGGCCATGTGGGGCTCTAGTGAGAAATCTAAGCTTTCGCATGATTACTAACACTTCTAAAAAAATTTTTTTCCAGCGAGTGAGGTCGGTCTTTCATTCATTACCTTATAATCAGAAATATCCTATATTTACACATAACATTTGATAATCCGAAAAAAAAGCTAAATACGCGTTGTCGCCCCATAATCTACCTTACATTCGTATCGAAAAGTAATGAAAGTTTGGACAACTGACACAACGAAATTAACACCAAAATAAAACCACAGTGTAGCATCGTGTTGAAGCATTGGACCATCAACTTTCTTCCCGATGGAGGACAGCTCGCGTCACTCGTCACTGCGGCCTGCCTCGACTCCAAGCCACTGCGATGCGCTACGGAGCGAGGCTAGCGCTGTTGGGTGAGCGGTCCTCCAATGTGTTAATTACGATGAAGGTCAATTCGATGTGTCGAATTGCTTAGTTATTCTTTGCTGCCTCAGTTATTCTACCCCTATCTACAGAAAATATCCTAATATTTTCTTCTACCATCTGCCTCATAGGACTCTACGGTTCTTTTACGGATCTTCCTGCATAAACGTATCTTCCGGAAACTCGGACGATATTTAGAACGTGACAAAGGCGCGGTGAAGGTTACGTGAAAGCGATTCAGAAAATAATACCCCTTTTCTGATCCAGTATTAAAGATCATTTTGACTCTAACTATGGGTTGATAAGAAGTATTGAAGATGAAGCAAGCATACAACAGTGCATAGAAAATCACATGAGTGAAACCGTAATGCGTCTAAATGAATATGATAATATTAAATAGGGTTACGCAAGATGTCAAGCGCATGACAGCAATGCTGTAAATTCGATAGACTGATTTCTCAAAGGCGCAAAAATGTTATGCTTTCTTTTTTGACGAAGTTACAAGCAGACTGTGGTTATCTGCATTAGTATGTTACAGTGATTCGATTGGAAAGCATAGTTTTACTTTCTCACAGGAACATTGACATTGGTCTTTACTTTCTTCCACGGAAGGAAGTTGCCATGCCAAAATTTGATATCACTGGAGCTCAAATGATTCTCGACGTTGTAAAAATTGTACAGAATCTGCTCAATTTTGCTGCGAATTTTCTCGAAAAAGTGCACAGGTAATTCAATACTATAGAATTTGAATTGGATTTCTCGAATTGAACTTGTAGGCTGTAATCTTGAATGAGATGCCTCTCTACAACAAAATACTTTCTATAGTATTAATTAGAAGCAATGGTGTTATACATTCTGTGATCATCCACTTGTCAGTTTGCTGACTTGGAAAAACTGCCGAGTTACGTTCGTATTTTACTGCTTGACCATCTACTGGCTGACTCTCTCACTTATATTCAACACCGGGACGTGTCTGGGAATGTGTGGTAAGTTTTTTTTTCAAATAATTCTTTGTGATATTTTCATTTTCCTACCTTTATTTGTACATTCTTATCATTAGAATTTGAATGTATGAGTGTTGTGCTCAAAGAACTGAGATTTGAATCTCTTTGTAGGAATGACGCTTGGAGTTCGCATTTTCATCACCACCTATTTGTTCCATCGATTTCCTCGTCTTAGGAAACGGCTTGATACTTATGGATGGTTCTATCGCAGTCTACCTGTGAAGGACACACTTGACATCTCAACAGTTATGAAGATACCCACCAACACATTGCAATCAGCTTCTAGAACAGTAAGCTGAATTGATTCACGATAAATTGCCCGGGGTTTCACATCAATCAGGTTTTAGAAATAGAAAAAATTTGAGCGAGTAACAGACTAGAAAAATTTTGCGTCATCATCTGGAATATTTCGGATGAGATGAGAAATATATCGACCAACAAATGACAGAATTTTAGGGTAAGAGAAAATAATGACTATGAAACCGTATCATTTGCAGCCATATATTGCATATTTCACTACACTTTATCGTTCATACCAATAGCTTAGTAATTCAATAGCCAAGAGCTACACCGGGCATTGAGCCATCGTGTACACGCATGAATTGAGCCTTCAACAAGGTCAAAAAAGTGATTAATTCGACGTTTATATAAGAAGTCTGGCAGAGAGGATACCCAAGCCATGACACAACTGAATGATCGAGTATGTGGCAAGAACGGTAGAAATACAATTCCTCATCTATCAGCGTAATTTTTTGACATATTAAGATAAAAGAACAGTGATAAAGATTCAACATTCGGAATGTTAGAGCGTTGAGCCAGTAACGATTGACGTCAAGTATCAAAAATAAGAAGTCTATTTGACCAAGCCTAACGTTTCTTACATTCAGACATCATTCAGCCAAACGCGTCATTCTTAGGCATTTCTCGGACAATCAAATATATTCAACTTGTGTATTTCCACTGAAAAAAGACAACAACTAGCTTTGAAAGTATTTCTTACAAGAAATTCGTACTTCCAGGCTTCACCTGTATCACGTCGGAATCAAAATTTAGCCGGAGTTTTCACTTCCCGTCTCGGTTCAAACTGCAACCTACTGGCTGGCTCACAGCAAAGTCTCAATTCGTACCTCAATGTACCAAATTTGAGCCTAAAAAAATCAGCACCAGACCTTCTCGATTACAAGGTAAGTGACCTCTGACTGCAAGCAGAAGACTCTTGTTAGGCAACTTATGCTTGAAGATGGAAATAAGACCGTATAATGAAATGATTAGGACTCAAAAATTACTGGTCACAAATACGGTTATTTTAACTTCTTTCGCTTACAATCGGAGAAGTATTGTTACCGATGTATCGATGATTAGTGTTATTTAGTCACTGAACGTTTTCACGATTCTATTAAGAAATCTGTAAATGTAAAGTTTGCCAATGGACAACTCCACAAAAACACACTTGATAAGTGCGCCTTTGTGGACAGAAGTTACACGAGTGCACCGGTTCAATGCCTGAGAAGTGTGAAGTTTACGATATGAAAAAAAGGCACCAAACTGGCTGTAAATGGTCCGATAATTTTTTTTGAGCCAACATGTCATATGGTCTTTTCTGGGCATTATAGAGCACAATACACGTGTTTCGGCCTTGACAGCCCGTCAGTTGAACAGTACTCTTCGTTTTAGCCAATCCTCTTGGAGTGAATCCTTATTCCCTTACATAGAGTGGGCGATGACATACAATATACACTTGCCGTTAAGTGAAAGAAAGAAATATTATCAGATATACTGGAATGTGAGCGCGGCTTGAGAAAACACTTGGAACGAAAGGTATAATATTTCATAAAAACCAGCCAAGAGCATTCGAGTGTTCAACACTGCAGATCTAGTAATCTTATTCACTTGACAACACGTGTAAATGGTACCTCGTCGCCTACTCTACGTAAGAGGATATGGGTTTGAGTTTTCCTAAGAGGATTGGCTAAGACGAAGTGTACTGCCCAACTGGCAAGGCTGTCAAGGCCGAAACACGTGTATTGGGCTCTATAAGTGCCCATAAAAGACCGCATGACATGATGGATCAAAAAATAGTTGTCAGTAAGATTGAACTTAAAAAATGGTCTTAAGAAAACGCTCGAAACGAATGGTATGAGTGTAATTGCTATGAAGTTACATTCAGTTGCGGGAAGCTAGTGACTGTATCTACAATAGCAGCAAAGAAGGTTGACCAACAATGGTCTATAGAGCCCATTAGCGGCTTTTTAATAACTGCTGGCAGGTGTTCGACAACTGGAGTCGTGGAGTTGAGAGCTTGATAGTCTTGGGAAAAGCTTTTGCCTCTTCGTCTTGAGTGCAGAGGATTAAAGAAAACAAAATCATGCCTTCATTTTCAAACACGACAGCGGCGCGGCAGCCGCAAGCATCATGACACATTTTTGGCATCGGGTTAACCTGCTATGAAAATTCCGACTGCTGAATAAGTTTTTGATATTTAAATATTCGCTTCGAAAAGAAAATGGAATAAATACGTTTCTCGCATCCCAGAAATAAGATCGTATTCGGTAAACAAGTGGAATTTTGTCCTGCAAGCAAAAATTTGTGTATTCCACTGAGCTCATCTCTTTTAAATGCGTGAATCAACTGGCTCCTTTTTTGATCCAAAATTGTTTTCTCCTTTTGTTACTTTCTGATAGCTGAACAGAGAGTAATTTCAGTAGATCCCACTAAGCCGCGCATTTTTCGGAAATATAGACTGATTTCAGTATACATAGATATCGCGCTCTGATAACACAATCTACATTCGATGATTGTCAATATGTTAACTTATTCGCTACTGACATTAGAGAAGTGTAATCAACATTGATCGTGTCTTTCAAACGCATTTTCTATGTGACCAAAGAGAAATCTCTCACATGTTTTTAGTGCGTTCATTAAATGATCAGAATCAGTAAAGAGCAATGAACTAGTTGTTTGAGATAATAGTTTGATGTTTGATCTAATTCCTTTATTTTTATGGAAAGAAGATATGCGCATCGAGATCTGAAAAATAGTTTTGAAAAGCTGAGACCGCTACGGACACTACAGGGTGCAAAAAAAGCTCTAATAATTTTTATCAGATATTTCAACAATGAAAAAATACTGCATAAGCAGATAAATTCTTCAAATCGATGGAATAAGCAGATTACTAAATCAACAACTATAATGATCTATATGAAAGTTTGTATCAAATCCTCAGAATTGTCCCCTTTGGCCTTTTTACATTTACAAAGTCTCTTGCAAAAATTTCCACGATTCTCACACACGTTTCCACCGTAATTTCGTCTCAAAAGCGTGTCAAAGCGCGTTTTCGCTAGTGTAGTGAGTATGCGAGACTTCTTCCTCCAATATGGATCACACGCACTAATTCATTTGGTTCACGTAATTTCCGTAATGGTTTCCGTAATACATAATTTTTTGAATAATTCGGCGATTTTAACGGCCAGAATGTCCTTGCTCCAAAGCCTGGAGACAGTTTTCGACATTTGGTGATCGTTAAGCAGATCAAATGCTCGAGAGCCCAATCCTGCTGAAGCGTTAATCCGTCGGCGTCAAAATGTTGAATACTTCAAAGCTCCAGTATGCCCCTTAAAACTTGCTGTTGATAGCTGGCAGCGTTGATTTCGACGTTTCGTTGATAAAGAGCAACGGCGTCTTCACGGTGGCGCAAATGTCGACCCCAGCTATCGCAGAAGCCAAAAAATGACTGCGACCTGCGTTTTTTGTTGCTGCAGGATCTTGATGACCCTTTTTGAAAAGGGCGACTGTGGAGTGGTTTGATCGTGAATATCTTCCCATCTGTGCAAAGCACCTTTGACAAACGAGCAACAGCGATCAGATCAATTATTCGGCGTGCCTTCAAAACCGTTCCTCTTCCATATTCTCGCCCAGAAAGTGAATACCAGAAGTCTTGTAGCTGCTCAGCTTTAGCCTTTTTTTGACAATATTTCGGACGCTCCGCTGGCTGAATCCGGGATTCCCAAGTCATTTTGCTCATCGAACACTCTGGATATCGTTAAACTTGGCCATTGGATCATTTGAATGTCTTTCGGAGTTAACGAGGTGATTGGACGACCTTTTCGAGAATGCTGCTCCATTCTGAAACGTTTCAAAGCTTTCTGGACACTTGCTGGATTGAAAACCAGACAGTTTTAACATTGTCAGTAGTTTTCATTCTCGTCTTGTGAAATTCAACACTGCAATACGTTGATTTCACGTACCATAACTCAAGCACAACTGGAAATAGACAATTAAATAAAACAGATTATAGACTGGCATTGAACAAAGTCAATAAAATTACACTATTTTTATACTAATATATGAAAGTATTATATCAATGCCAAAACTAAAAAAAATTAATAGAACTTTTTACGCACCCTGTATAGTGTATCTAATGGATTAGCAGAATTTGCTATGAGCCGGTAAATGTCTTTCTAAACTTGACAGGTTTAGTTAATTTTTCCCAAGTGTAGTTGTATACGCTGTATAACGCTCGTTATGTGGTGAATTCTTCTTCAACTTCTACAGTCTTGTTCACGTTTATTCTTCCTCTGTGTGGAAGGACGAGTGTTTTACCCTTTCGACACTTTCTTCCGAATCACAGCGTACATCGTTGGTGGTAAATTGTATTATAACCTTCTAAATAATATCAGAAGAGCAAAAGCTATTTCTCAGTTCGGCACACTAATCCGTCTTTCAAGAAGATCGTCGTGAGATACAAGGTCACATACACAAGCACTCTTCTAATGCTCTTGGTACTCTGCTCAGAACTTTAAAAAAAAAGAATCTTAACAGTTCACAGTTGACAAATTTCTCTTCGTTCATCTTGAGGAATACGTATAACAAGGTTCAAACAGGCACAAGGAATTCTGCTTGAGTCCTTCATTTTGCCTCTTTTGGCAGGAGCACATCGATTCAAGGAGTACTTGGCTTTACGATGCATCATAAGTGGAGGTGTACATACACACGCTAGAAGCGGATACGTGCATGTTTCTATTCACACACGTACATAAACGTATACTATATATATATACATATATATATATATATATACATATACATAAAGGATAAAGGATAAAGCTCTCGGCGTTGATCAATCCCTGATGGATGCGCCATGCATTCGACTTCAATTTTTAATTTCGTTTGAGGTGATTGAATGCATATTTGGCCTTTACAATGACTCGCGGAGGCCTCCCGCTGAACCTCAGTCAGATATCCAGATATTTGAGCTGTCGAATGATTACTAACACTCTTATAAATAGTTCTTGTCCTACGAATGGAGACGAATATTCATCTGTCGCCGTCTAATAAAAAAAAATCTATTCTTGTACTTCGAATTGTGTAATAGTACTTTCTTCAACTTTTTAGGGATCTGCTGAAACACTCTACATGCAGTCCAAACCGCTCATTAACTCAAAAGTTCACTGGAATATGGGTAGCACGTGCGATTCAATTTCGATGGAACTACCCAAGAATTCAGCATTTCACAAACCAAACCGAATTGCCATCTCACCACTTGCGACTGAACATTCAACTGTAGCACAGCGGAATGTGCGTTCGCGCAAAGATGGCGTGGCAAACGTGACTGAACCACCGACTCTATTAATGTGTTCTGGTGATGAAGAACACGAGTCACTTCACGATGATCCTATGGCTGATGATGTCCTTGCATGTAAGTTCGACATTATTAGACAATTCGCGCTTTAATCAATGCACTCAATGCTAGAATATGTATAAAGTCCAGGTCTTCAGCCAAGAATAATCTACAAAATGAAACAAGATATAAGTTTGTAGATGTCATTAGTTGCATGGTCGAAGTGCTTATGTGTAAGGATGATAAAACAAAGCCTCAAAAAAGAAAAGCAAAAGCATGCCTACGATCTAATGAACTATGGCAGTCCGATGAATTTATTTGAGCAAACTTGGGCGATAGAATATTTTGGGTTTTCACGCCCTGGCTATATCTACCATCTTCTTTGCTTTGCCGCGAAGGTATTGCATATAGCATTTTGGATATAGAACACCTCCAATGGGGACGTGATCGTTGTATCAGTCCCGTAGCTTGAGCTAACCAGGTCACCACATTATCAGGGAATATTTTGAGCCTTTTCGAGGTTTATGTTCCAGGCAGTTTCAACAGTTTCGCTCGCCTCATCAAAGTCAGACTTTCCATTAATGTCAAAAATTCGTGGTCGGAAGTTGTTTCCTATCGCATTTGATTGAGAGGTAAAAACACGACTTCATACGTTCATAGTTAGTCAGTGTGTAGACCAAAACAGATTCAGTCACCTTCAATAGTAACTTTATTGCTTTGACAAAGACATTTCTATCATAGTGATCGACGTAGCTTGCGTATCACAAGAACTCAGGTTTAGCAAGCTTTATTACCTACAATGATGGCTAGAAACAAGCTGTAAACTCATAATACCAATTTAAATTGTGCGCGCAAGAGAAAGATGATAGCGAGAGATCTTGGCATAGTCCATAACAATAGCCCATAATCATGCAAATAAACAACAATTTGAAATTTGTTGGCTAAAGACTTTTGATTTTGGAAACTTCTGTATACTTAGTCCACCTTCTCATCCTTGGTCATGAAAAAAAGCATTAAAGGTCATGTAATCTCTTGAGCTGAGAATTCTCAACCGTCACAGTGTAAAATCTTACGTTTTCAGATCGCAGCTGTGTAATAAACGACAAAGAAAAACCTTTCCCCAAAGGAATTTCGTCCGGAATTCTCTACCTCACTAACAGGTATGTTTGTTAGAGCTGAAGATGGCTATCACACCTCACACCGATAATTTAGAATAACGCTATTACTACTACATTCGAGAACCCCATTTTCATGGTAAAAAGAAATCTCTTGATTATTTTTGAAAGGCTTGAAATCAGCAAACAAAATAAATCTTGGGCCATAAATGGCGCAGAATCTTGATAATAGTCCGTTTTAGTTGGTTCCTAAGTTTCTCAAATATATTCGCCACTATGACTAATTTACCAGCCCAACGAGATAGTTCGTCGTGTACCGCAATGTGTCAACTGAATTACGCGCGGTTAACACGCTGTACTTCTGTCTTTAGAAAAAATAACATTCACGATAAATTTTTGTGTTTTTCTTTGTGGACTTTGAGCTTTCAAATATAATAGCTTGTACAGAAAGCTCGCTCTGATGCTCAGAGTCAAACAACTACTTATGAAAAAGACGCGAATATTTCAACACAGGTATCACAAGATACCAGAAGGAATACACTTGACCTGCATTCATAGAAAGACCGAATCTCGAAAAAGCGGCTATTTACCGCAAATTCAAGGACTTCTGGGATGGTGAATACGAGAAAACAAATCGAATGGAAGACGTGCTCAGATCTACACAGTATGTGATAGTAGAGCAGTGGCATCAGTGGTGTAGTGGCAGCATACTCCCCCTGTATGGGTGAGACGTGAGTTCAGTTCCCGTCTTCATGTCGATTGTTTTGCAGAGCACTCAACGTTCATAGAAGTACCCGTATGTGGTATCGAAATGTGTAGATCTGAAGCAAAATTCATAGGAAACAAACAAAAAATCTCACTTTTTCCTATGACATTCATTCTACTTATCCTCAATGTTCAACTTTCCATATTTTCGAGGCACTGATGTCAAGGGATGCGCAAAACCATCACGTCAGGCGGGAATCGAACCAGCATTCCGCTCTTTCGGGGGAAGGGGGGGGGGTGCTAACCGGTTACACGTTTTACATCACTTTTGTAACAACTCCGTCTACGCTAACCGCATCAGTTTATCAGAAATCTATCGTGGTGATGATTATTATGAAGCTTTAGAAGGAGAGATCAATCAACTCATTGGCAAAAAACTTAATTCTACATCTTGAAATCTTTCGATAGATGGTGATAAGAATGAGTAGAAAGCGCAGTGTACGAAGTACTATGAAGCATCTGATGCTCTAGTTCGTAAAAAATTCGCAGAAAGTGAATCTCAATTGGACACAGGTGGTACATATAGATCTATCCCCTATCAAAATTTTGTTTCTGCTATATTTCATAGCGTACAAGATCCATAGCGACAATGCACAGGAATAAGTGATAAATGAATTTTGAAACTTTGGGGGACTTTATTTATCATTAAATTAAGTGAGTCTTTGTTTTCGATTATCTACGTCATTGACTGTGAGGCTATTAAGATACGACATTTTCAAAAAATCTATATTTCATAGACCTTATGTGAGACATGCATCTTGGGCCTTATTCGAAACGATTTCAAAGACATAAATGCCAATAAAAGCACTACTGCAACTTTTTCTGGAATCTTGATGTAAAATTCACATCGCGGACATCTCAATACTTTCATCACCAGTAATCGTTTCTTTGACGATACGTCTTCATTCGACTGGTTTCATAGACCTCACTCAAAAATAATATTAATCTAACAATCACATAACACATTTTGAGCCTTTTGTGAGGTCTGGTAGGGCACTTAAACAGTGCTAGACGGGACCGTTTCACCATTACAAGCTCATCAGTAGCACAGTGCCTTTCGGTTCAGCCGATTCTTTGGAGTTACATCCCTATTTATAAAGGAATCGACGCCGAATAACAAATCACCGCAAGTCAAATGATAAATTCCCTGACATTATTGACCAACAGTCGAGCTCGTGATTGGTAAAATGAGTCATACAATAACTCATAAAATATATCTCATAATTATTACTTGAGCAACATGTCATCTGGTCTGTTTATGGGCTCTTTTTAGGTCGAAATACGTGTAACCACAAATACTAATAATCAGGAATCTTGAAATTTGAGCGTGGTGATGAGAAAGCACTCGAAACGTACTGTAAAATTACAGAATGAATCGGGATAAACCACCTGACTTGCGATGGTTTGTAATTCGACGTCGATTCCCTTATAAGTAAGGGGTGTACACCTAAGGGATCAGGTGAACCGAAAGGCACTGTGCTACTGATGAGCCTGTGAGGGCGAAACGGGCCCGTCTAGTACTGTATACGTGCCTTACCAGACCTTATAAAAGGCTCAAGCATGTTATGTAGTTATCAAGAGCAATATTGGTACTTAACTTTTGGTAATAATGTTACACTCAAGAGCTCTTTGCAAAATATGCAGTTTGCCAAACCATGACATGGAGGATATCAATCAGATGAAAAAGTGCGGCAAGAAAAAGTAGGTGGGCAGAAGAAGTGGAAACGAAAGCACTCAGAAAAACACGTAGTTAGATTGACATGAACGTTGCTGCCTCCATTGCTTCAGATGGTGAAGGTGCTAATTTAGTTATACTTGAATAAATTTCGTCTAAATTTTATCGTTCAGCGCTTTACTCTACCGTCCGAAGTCAGCTCACGATCATGGGTCAATAACTATGTTTTTCACTGAAATTGTTTCCGTAAAGAAGGTAGGGATCGAGAGATATTCCATCTACATTCAGGCTATTCTGTCATTTCGTTACATTCTTTCTCATCCTATTGAATTCAGATTCAATGTGTTCGAACAATGGGACTTCTCGCCGGAACGCGGAAATCTCTTGAGGTTCGTATACGAGGACGACCAAAGCCGCTGCAATTTATCGGAGTAGCTCAACGTGACGACTTCTGCTCTCGTATCGTCTCTGCCTGCGAAGATTACACCGATGTACAATTCTTGTGACACAATATTAAAGTAGAACCTATCAGGGACGTCCACACTCGTCGCTTTTCTGACAAAGAAAAAGGAGGAAGTGAATTAACCACCTAATCTGTAGGGGAGTGCCCCTTTCACGTTATTATTACTTTTAGAGCCTCTTTCTCTTTCAATTATTACGATAGAGACTTCCTGACCAGCTGAGTTTTCGGGTACATTACTCATGATTCATGTTGTATTTGCAATCTACAAATTGTTCTCAATAATATGGTTGTCTTTGAAAAAAATTTTATAATATCGTTAAACTCGCACAACTCAGTGAAAACAAAGAAGACCCAATAACAATTACTCAAAAATTAGAATGGTTTGGACACAAAAACCACAAATCGCACCAGTCGTAGAAAGATTTGCTTCAAAGCATTTGAGACCACAACAAATTACTTACAACATTAGTTGCTTTCTTCATCGCTCGTCACGATTTTCTTCTTTTGCTGCTGTTTCTTCTTTCGGAATTCCTGAAAAGAAAAAAAAAACCAGCCACTGATTTGCTGCTGTGCTACGAAAGTTGACAGCCTATGATTTTACAATTATAAACTTACAAATTATTATATCCTTAGTATGACCATAAAAATAAACTTTAATGACTTATCCCTGGATAACTATTGACTTCTTCAGTTGCTAAAGCAAGAAGAATTCTAGATCCAGTAAAACTTGCTAATCCCGATTAATGAAGGCAAAATGTAGGAAAGAAAACAGCATGATGGCGATAAGGTCAGGAAATCCTTATCTCTTACTTCGTCAGAATCGTCTGCATCGTTCGTGGCACCACGTCGACCAGCATCACTATCTTCGGAATCGCTTGCTCCTATCAACGGAGCCTCCAATCCTTTTCGACCACGTGGAGCTATATCCGCTTCGTCATCTAAAAATCATTTAAAAATCGAAAAAAAAGTCCAAAAAGAGAAAGAGTGACGACCGCACTTAAATTTGACTTTTTCCATACTCTTGTGCAAAAATTATAAATAATATTTCTTCTACATTAAGACCATTTACAGCACCTGAGTAGTCGGTTCGCCCTTCGAGATAGTGTGGAAGTGGGCGATGGCGGTCTTTTGTTCGTCGTTGCTGAGTTTCTTTACGAATAGCTGCCCTTAATGCTTCTTCCTCTCGACGAACCGCTTCCTAAATTTTAGTAATATGGATGGAAATAGTAACACTGACATGAGGAGATAGAACAAAGAAATTGATCACTGCATAACTTACTCTTCGTGCTTGTTCAGGATTTGCTCCAACATCAGCGACCATGCGCACTTGACCGCTTTTCCTCGTTCTTTCCGCCATATTCATAGTGACCTACCCAAACTTTTCTCAATGACATCAAAGTAATGAACGCAAATGTTATTTGAAAAATAACGAATAAAATCTTTTGAAATAACACTCAGACCAACGAATGGTTACCTTTCTATGTGTCTCACTATCAGTTGAATGAGGACGAAAAATAAGTTTTCTATCAAATACTTTCTGAGCTACGAGGCCAGTCCCTTGACGAACAAACAGGTGTTGCATATTTCCATGAATGGGCACAGATTCGACATCAAACATCTCTTTCCCGATCACCATCGACATACTTGAAATTACGACATTGACCCATCCAAATCGATAGCGAAAAAAGATATTATACGTAGTAGATCCATCATATAAGAACATACGTCCCATCACTCCACTTCACTATCTTAGCATTACTTTCTTTGATCATATTTCCCTCTTCATCTTGAGCAAATCTCCATCGAATAGTATTTTCTGCCTGGAATTTCACTCATATATTCGTCGTCTAGAAAAAAAAGTAAACTGATCACAAGCGTATGTACTAATAGTCAGAGTACAGATCACTACACGTTTAGCCGTCAATCCTCTAAGGACCATGAGAGTCATTTGGATGTTCACAACGCCACGTCAAATCTCACTCAGCTACTGTGATAGCGGCGTCGCGTCTCATGGGAAAGCAGACAGATAGCCAGACACGAATGCAAAGAAATGCAGTGCCTGACTGCCGCGCAAGTGACGGCACGACGCGCCTGCTTACCATAAAGTGTTAACGAAAACGCAAAAATGAATGAAATTTGTACAACTGAAATTTATAGACTTTTATTAACATAAAATTGCATCGCTCAAGCAATACTAGTCCATTCACTACTGCCATTGCTGGTGAAGGCCCCGGTTAACCCAAAAAAATGGTGTTTTTCTGTTAGACGGAAAATGAAGAAACGACACCTTTCGCTAAACAAAAACTTTTTATAAGTGTTAGTAATCATCCAAAGCATAGATCTCGGAGGACTGTGCTACAAACTCGATTTAGAAGAGACTTTCTCATAAAGCTCTATCATTTAGAATAAATTATTTTTTACAACAGCTGCGCGATTTCACTGTTACTTCGATCGGTGCACGAAAATTATACGAACATGCAGAGGAATTCTTGCAGTATCAGAATCATATGTTTCAACTGCAAATTCTTTCGATAAAAAACCCCAAATAAATAACAAAAACTGTTCCACATGTGAGTTGAGCCACCACGATCGATTGATCGCGTATCGATTCATGCCCATCACACACAATAGCCGAGAATCAAATGCGCGGCGTATGTGAGACTCAATTTTATTTTTCCTGCTAAACTGCGGTGAAACAGTCTTTTTAAATAAGAAGCACAGCGTTGAGATTGTCGAAACTTACGCTATCGAATGGTTACTTATAATTCGAAGAAAGTGTTCTGCTGTGGGAGAAATATACGTGTGTGAAACACGAATATCCTCTTTTTGCTATAGCGCTGTGAAAAGGCTTCTCCAAAAACGAGCAGGTACAGTCGTAGCCCAAGATTTGAGCATTCGAGTAATTACTAACATTCTTAAAGCTCTTGCCCAACGAAAGAGGTCGTTTCTTCATTTATTTCCACCTAACAGAAAAGAACAAAAAAAAAACAATTAAAATTGAAAATGTCTATAAAAACTTCATATTAGCACTAAAGCAAGATCGTTAACGGATAAAATAAATATTATAGAGAAACAGTCCATTCATTGGAAAGTTGACAATCCATAAGAGCAAAACCTAAAGTTGGGAAGTAAAATTTTGGACCGTTCTATTGGATCAAGCGCTGAGGATTTGTACATGTACATGTATATATGCATCGTATACGTGCACATGTATATATATATATATATATATATATATATATATATACATATGCATACATGTTCATGTATAGATATGTATATGTATATGTAAACATGTTTATATCTAAACAGGCATGCATATATGTGTCAGTGCCTTCGCTTAGTAATCAAAATCTTAACGAGTACTAGATTTTCAATAGCAAACTTGCAGTGGAAATACGAAAGAAAGAACAGATGTCTTCTTCAGAACAACTTACTATGCATTCGCATGATTTCAGCTCTCTCTCTCTCTCTGTTCCTACAGTACATGAAGGTCTCTTTGAACAGCGTTATATCTGAGATCTCCTACTCCAGCTAAGAAAAATTGATCTTATTCTCCTCATAATTCAATCCATCACCATGCTCGGTTCAAAGAAACCCATTGTGGGGCCGTCCGCTTTTCTTGGAAAGATATGGTATCCACATTATCAAATATATAGTAATGTTGAAGTTTTATCAGTTATAAGAGAGTGTTTAACAACGGTGGTGCATCAAAGTTTCGCGCGATGGACTGGAATGCCTGGATTTTCCTCATGATAAACAAGCATTTTACTGCATATGAGTACTTTGCCGAAACATTATGGATTCTGAACTAATTATCAAGACTGTTCACATCATAGACAAAGATGAGTGGAAGAACAGCAGAAAATTCAAAAACTAATTCGAAATTGGAAGAAAATCATTAGAAGGATAGAGGATTAAACTGCTGGAAGCAGTATACAAACCTGCCACAGAAGAACAGAGATTGGTCGCCAGTAAGACAAAAAAGCTATTTCCACCACCTCGATTCTACAAGATTACAGAAATGAGGTTGAGGGGATCTGATTACTACAACATCCATAAACATCTTAAACATCTCCGCCTCAAGATTTCATTGAAGAAAAAGCAGAAGATCTTGCCTGTACGCCATAACATTACGCCATTCCCTTGAAGTTTCTGAATATCGCATAAGCTTTTAAATAGACCTTTAGATGAAGCAAAAATATGCACTCAAATACGCAGTACAGTAGACTAACCTTGCGCTTAAGGCTTACTAAGTCATCCGCCTCTGAGTATGATAGCAGTGACTTGATATATCTATAGGCTACCTCGAGCCATTCAGTGCAAAGGTTATATATGTGTTCATCACCCCTAAAGATCCATGATGAAGTCGACTGCATGATGCAACCCCAAAGATTGCACAACGTCGAAAGCCTTACCATTTTCCCCATTTTATCCGCCAGGACAAAACATTATTGCTTAACCTGCCCACCGCAGTGCAACAGTGGTAAAGTAGGCTGTAACTATAACTGGATGCATGTTGCTGGACGACTCTTCGTCAAACTTCCATATGCTGAAAAGATTTTCTCTCTCCAAGCAGAATTGAAGAAGTAGAAACAACGTTAACAGAGTTCAGCTATGCAGAGAGGCGAGAATCCTATGTCATTCGCAGTTAAACCGATCAATTGTAAAACATGGCTCAAAAGAAAACACACTAGCAGGAATGCATCACCGATAACAAAAACCACATCGCACGTATACCTGAACATTCAATTGATAAGGATAACGATTGGAGAGAACTCACTAGAAGACAACAAACATCCGATCTACAAGCCCACTTGTACAGCACAACATTTCTTATAGCTTTATGCTGCACAGAAGAAATATAAGGGATGGTTAGCCATATTTGAGAATTGAACAGAACACAAAGTACACTCGAACGGAGTCTCCAGTATCAATCGGCAAACTAAACATAAAAGCTGGTTCTAGCAGTCGAGATCCTCAAAAGGACAACTGTCTTCGAGACCGAGCAGAATAATGTCGAGCAAGTAAACATATACACCTACAAGGTGCATGAAGAGATGAGATGATGACAAGTGGATGAATAAGAATAATCAGGAAGAATAATCAGGTAAATCCCAAGGGAACTTGAACAAAATAGTGAGAAGAGATTAGGGAGGGGACCTTATGTGTTTCTCTAACGCTCAAGTCAGTTAATTTGGAATATATTTCAAAGTTTTTGTACCATAGCTTACGCCTCGAGCAAATACGATCACTTTTACAAAGAGGATGGCAAAAGGAAAGAAGCGGATAGAAACATGAAATCCTGGAACAGCACGACTGTGAAGACGGACAATGTCAGTAACCAGATAGGTGCTATGTAAGATTTCTAAGTTCCCTGAACGGAAAGCTTACCCTGAGAGATAGACTCATTATCGACACTGTGATAATCAACTCTGAGGCTCACGGTAAATCGCGATAGATAATATTTCAGAAAAAAAGGGTCGATTCATGATTACAGTGTAAAAGATATGGTACAAATCAAGGGCTGAATACTCGAACACGATGATGTGTACCATTATCTAATCGACGAAACCATTTCTCAAGAATACTGGTTTGACAATGGTTAACACATCAGTGGTTAGTACATGTTTAGCTATTTTCAAACGATATAGTCTATTGAAAGTTGTGTAAGGCTCTCCAAATTGTAAAAAAGGAATAGAAAAATCAAAACGGCAAAGCATCAGTGAAAGAAAATTTGTGCTAAGACCGCAATGGCTCTGTGATTCGCGACAGTAGATCGCTCAAGTACACATGGGTTAACTTTCCAGAATATCCTCACAGTAAAAAAAACTTCTAAAAAAGTTTCTAAAGTTCAGACGGATACCTTCAATTTCAAACGATTACGACCCTCCTCATCGACTTGGTCATCGTCTTCATCCTCCTCATAAGTTTCTGGATCGAACGGCTTCAATGCAACGGAGAAAAAGTTTGGTATCTGAAATGGAAGGCGATTTTTCTGGATAACACCCAAGTACTATAGGAATCGAAGACAGATATCAACAGAGGTTTGAACATTTTTGACAATTCACCTTCATAAACTGGACACCATCGCCAAAATCGCATTCGACTTTACTCATAGTGGCCTAAAAATATGCACCTCTTAGACTCCCGACTAATACGCCAAAGAACCCTTTCCATGTAGAATTGCCAGTGAGTCTCTAACCGAGCACAATACACTACCACTTACTCTTCAAATGAGTGTTCGAAAACTGAGAAACCTTAGCAAACACACCAGATTAATGCTCATAATCTAAACTTTGGCACTTTTCCTTCATAGAGCGACGAGATGACTCGCCAGATACTAACCTCAATTACTGTAGGCGGCAGTTCCTTCTCAGGAGCTTCCTCTTCTTCTGGATACATCCGGATGCCGTGGACACTATCGTCGCCTAAAAATCTATTGCAGTGTAAAGCTGATCAATCTCTGAGGCGATTTGCTATACAGTGGACTCCAGTAAGAATCGTTAGAGGTGACTGAAAGTAAATTTGGCTTTTACAACGACTCGAGTTAGCGTATCGATGGTGAATGAAGTCAGAGCGCTACTCGCTATGCCTCCCCCAGACAAATGTTGCATCAATTCATTGATCCCAAAGAGGTGGAAAACTTGGTGAGCGAGTTGAGCGCGGAGTCGAACCGTCGCACCTCGACTGGCCGATTACGTGTGCCAAAAACCACCTCTAGCCACAGCGCTACAAGCACTACACCATTACAGAGGGATTGTCAATTAGTTAGGACCAGGATATCCCACATGGCAAAAATGACTGAGCACAAACTTTTGTTAGACTTGTCTCCTCCATCGGACTCGTTGCCAGTTCTCTTTTTTCTTATAGCATCTCCCCGTTCATCGTCGGAATCCGATGATGACACATCGGCTCCGAAAAGATGATCTGCATTGGTTGCCGACTTTTTACCACCCTCCTTTGCTTCTGGCTGAAAAAAAAACAACTTAGAACCATTCATAAAGAATGCAACCGAGTACCTCACATTACCTCATCCTCCGAACTGTCATCAAGTAGGCTTTTATTGGCCCCTGTAGTCGTCACAGGAGGTGATTCGGAATCACTTCGCTCCGATCCTGAATGTACTGATGAGGAAATGAAAAGCTTTTATGGATGAAAATACTGGATGCTACCTACAGTATAAACTTGTTATGTCACGACACCAGAAACACAGTCAAGCATTTACTAGTTCAAAAAAAAAAAACGATAAAGCTCTCGGCGTTGATTTATCCTTATGGAGGAGGCCCTTCACTCATCTTCATCAAGCATCTTTAGAGATGACTGACTGCATTTCTGGCCTTTTAAATGACTGAAGGTGGCCTACCGAGGTATTAAATCAGTACTGCTATCCTCTCAAACAAGTCTGGCATCAACTCACCGACTGCCCCTTGGATGGAAGGCTTGATATACTTCGGACGCGGGATTAAACACACGACGTGCGCGCTGTAAGACGTCTCTAACCACTCCGCTACATGCGTCATTTGCGAGATACGATTAGCAGATATTCTTCTTTGTGAATAATGACTACAAATGTTTGTGTCTTCGTTCCACCCAAAGTGACTGAGCAATTTCCAAAGCAGTAAGCCACTGAAGTCCGTTCGGATTACCACTACCAGAGAAAAAAAGTTGTGTAAACCGTTTTCATTTCCTTCCTGGCCTCAATTTCATTTTAAAGCATATTGACCAACCGTCGGTAATAGAATTAAATAATATTTTTAGTAAACGGGAAAAATCCAAGGAACACTAACGAACGAAAGTCTAAGTCATGAACGCCGTTGGGACAATTGGACCCCATGTGAGATAAGGACGAGAACCGCCACTTTTAATTGTCCCTGCAGTATAGAAAACGATTCAAACTGTTTAAGCAGAAAAAAAAATTACTTGATAATATGTGGTGGACAAGAGTTCTTTCTACTTAATCGCTTTCAGCGGTGGCATGATGTCAGAAATATACCCAATGATGCTGAGTGATGTGCAAGACTTTGACATCAGGCGGGACCCGAACCCGCATTTCACCCTGTCCGAGGGCGCGTGTCTTACCTCATTGTACTACCGGCGCCTATTTTGCCATCACTTTTTCTAAGCTAAAACCACAAATAAGCATATAGAACACGAAAGAGAGTGCAGTATAAAACATGTACTTTTCCTTGTACAGAGAAGCATTTCCTGCCCCTTCGAGACAAGGCCCATTTCGCTCAAACTTTCGACAATTGTTCGATTGCTCCTCAAATCTTGGAGATTGCAACACTAGTTTCTTTTTGGGGACCTTTCTAGAGCATTGCATCAGAAGAAAAGATCACGTTCCACACTTAGGGTCATCCCTTTTGCGACGAGTTGATCGACCGCGTAGCACAAATGACTGATTGCACAACGCGATTCACATGGAGCGCGCGATTTCCGTCATTTGAAGGTTTTTTCGCCGCTTTGAAGAAAATTTCAGATAAAACACATGACTCTGACATTCCAATATTCCTCTACACATTCAGATGTTTTTCGTGCATAGGGTTGAGCTACTTAGGCTTAGGCTTATTTGGCCTAAAGAAATAAAAAGCCTAAGTCCACAGCACGATAGAACAAAGTTTTTTCCTACAATTTCATTGAAAATGAACCTAGGAATTCTCACCCACCGCAGACAAAACTATCAGATAGATATGAAGATATGTGCGATAAAGCGCGCTGCGTCTGAGAAGAATTTTGGTACTATTCGGTTGTGAGGGGACAAATGAAAAACCGATCTCATTCGCTGGAGAGGAACTTTTCATAGGAGTGTGAGAAACCGTTCGAAAGCTAAGACTTCAGGCTACGGTCTCATGTTGCCGCTTTTCGAATAGGTCTTTCTTTAACGTTGCTACAAAAAAGTTTCCTGCGTTGCAGACGCGGATATTTCTCGCCGGACAGAGCTCTTTTTTTTGGAGCACAGCGTTGGAATGACAAACGATTACGTTATCGAACGATTACTGATAGTCAGAAGACAGAGCTCTGTCGGGCGAGAAATATGGGCATCTGCAAGCAAGAAATCTTCTTTTGTAGCAACGTAAAAAAAGGCTTATTCGAAAACAGGCAACGTGAGACCGTAGCCTGAAGTCTTAGCTTTCGAATGGTTTCCAACACTCCTAAGAAAAGTTCCTCTCTGGCGAATGAGATCGCTTTTTCATTTTCCCTCATAACCACAAAGAAGCGCAATTTCATCCCCACTACTACAGGGCAGTACGAAGGTCTGTTTCAGAGCGAAATACACTTTTGAATTCATAGGAATTTAAGTGTTCGAGAAGCGCACGTTCAACAGCGCTTAGAGGTGCTGTGCGTCGCACAAGAAGTTGGTGGTTCGATCTCGCGCTAAGGTTCACCAAGCTTTCTATCCATCCGGAGGCGGTAAAACTGCTACCAGGCTTGTCTACAAGGATCAGCAGCATCGACTGGAAAGAGCGGTAGGTCACCGCAAGTCATGTAAAGGCCATAAATGTAACCAGTTCAAACGAAGACAGAAATTGAAGATAAATGCACGGCGCATCCCTTAGGGATTGATCAATGTCGAAGAGCTTTATCCTTTAGCTTCATGGACGTTCAGAAGACTACTAAAAGTCTAATGAGAAATCCCGTCCAACGGACGAAGTCACTGCTTCTCCATAACGCAAACACACCGTGAAATAAGGCATAATATATGAAATATAAAAATATATGGAATATAAGTCAATCAAAAGTGCACAGACCTTTCTCAGTGGGCGGCTCCCGTGAAAGATCATCAGCATCATCATGATGAGATCGATGTGAGGGCGTGGAATCCGAGTCGTGACTCACTGAATCCCTAAAACTGGGAAATTAAATGAGACTAGAATCCTCTCTGGAAGATGGACAAACAGAGAATTCGTCAACAAACCGTCGACCACTTTCGACTCCATTCTTCTTAACGTCCTCATCGCTCATAGTGTCAGAGTCAGACATTTACTGAAATATTCCCGTGAGCAGTTGACTTCCGTGGACCCACGAGCGTCTCCAACGTCTCCATCTTTGCCCAAAGTGGACGCCGACTACAGCTACATTTCTTTGCAGGACCCGCAGTTAAGTTATAGATGGATTTGCATGCGGCCTGCACGGGTGTATAGGCTGCTGTTTCTTGATGTTGTATGTGCAGGTGAGGTTTCAAGATCAAAAACAGCAGTCACTAGACCGGCGCGGATCGCACGCGAATCATTACAAACCTTAACTGCAGGCCCTGCAACGAAAAGTAGCTGCAGTCGGTGTCCACTCGGGAGGCAGAGGGGGTGGGGTCGTGGACACGCCTTTGGGTCCATAGAAGTCAACTGGTTAATAGAATGATTCTCCGCGGCGCCGCGGCCGAGTAGTTATGGTGCTCGCCGCGGCACGCACGGAGCCAAGCTCCATCCCCCTGCCCCCTCCAACGCTCTGCGGCAGTGATCAACAACGCCCTACAGAACGCCCCAGCCTGACTATCCTCGAATGGCAAGGAGATCCAACTCAAACAATATTCTACAACGTTCAAAGGAGAGGACGAGAAAACAAATTGAATGCTAGAACTACTGGGATCCGCAAATGAGGAAAAGCACTGTGAAGACGGATCATTATATTAAATTTTAATAATTTTCGTATAGCCAATTGGATCGAACGAGAATCACGAGACTACACAGTGGTGGGACGATCCCGTCGACAGCTCCGTCTTAAAGATTTCACAAGGCGTAAACGTCAAATTTTGTGTAAAGTGTGGAATTACGGACAATACCAAAATAGCCCGATACAGTATACTACATAACGACAGAATTTGGAAAAGGCGTTGGAGGAGGCGAACTTGTATCTGGTTAGGAAGCGATTCCTCAGAGTTAGCATTGCTATGAGGTTGCGAGGTAGGCACTGGTTAGAAGTGCTGTGCAACATACAGTTGGTCGACGTTTCGATCCCGCTCCAAAGCTCACTAAACCCTCCATCCTTCCGGCTTAGCAAATCGTACCAGCCTTGTCTGAGAGGATAGCAGCACTGATTTGAGACATCGATAGGCCATCGCAAGTAACTGTAGAGGTCGCAATTGCATTTGATCACCTTGAACGATTCTAGATGGAGAGGAACGCATGGCGAATTCTTTCTGGAATTGATCGTCGACGAGAGCTTTTGCCTGTGATCTTCGTAAAAGTAGGACAAGGTTGTCGAGTGAATAGTGGGCTTTAATCCGTTCACAGCCGTCACGTGGACACGTAGGATCGGTAACAGTGGCAGCCATAGCTCAGTCGGTTAGAGCGTGGGTCTAATAAGCCCAAGGTCGCAGGTTCGACCCCTGCTGGCGGCATACTGTTTGCATTGATTTCATAGACAGATACACTTTCCCAGGTGTTCAAATTCATTCGGTAAATTTACACTCCTTTCAATGTTATTAGTAACACTGTCCTTTCTGCAGGTGTAAGATTACCAGCCGCCATAGCTCAGTCGGTTAGAGCGTGGGTCTAATAAGCCCAAGGTCGCAGGTTCGACCCCTGCTGGCGGCATACTGTTTTGCATTTGATTTAATAGACAGATACACTTTCCCAGGTGTTCAAATTCATTCGGGTAAATTTACACTCCTTTCAATGTTATTAGTAACACTGTCCTTTCTGCAGGTGTAAGATCACCAGCCGCCATAGCTCAGTCGGTTAGAGCGTGGGTCTAATAAGCCCAAGGTCGCAGGTTCGACCCCTGCTGGCGGCATACTGTTTTGCATTTGATTTCATAGACAGATACACTTTCCCAGGTGTTCAAATTCATTCGGGTAAATTTACACTCCTTTCAATGTTATTAGTAACACTGTCCTTTCTGCAGGTGTAAGATTACCAGCCGCCATAGCTCAGTCGGTTAGAGCGTGGGTCTAATAAGCCCAAGGTCGCAGGTTCGACCCCTGCTGGCGGCATACTGTTTTGCATTTGATTTAATAGACAGATACACTTTCCCAGGTGTTCAAATTCATTCGGGTAAATTTACACTCCTTTCAATGTTATTAGTAACACTGTCCTTTCTGCAGGTGTAAGATTACCAGCCGCCATAGCTCAGTCGGTTAGAGCGTGGGTCTAATAAGCCCAAGGTCGCAGGTTCGACCCTGCTGGTGGCAGATGTTTTGTGACACTTCTCATGAATATATTATCACTTTACCTGGATGTTCATCTTCATACAGGCTTTTTCGTACCTCTTTTACTGTTATTAGTAACATAACTGTGCTCGTACGTTTCGTCTTGATGGGGAGCCCACGTGGCGCAGTGGCTCGAGGTGTTCTGCGACTCACACGTTGTCGATCAATCGTGATGGTCGCTGTTTCGATCCCGGGCTCTCAAGCTCCACCAACTCCTCCATTACTCTGGGGTCGATGCATTGCGTACCCGACTTGTCCAGGAGGGTAGCAGCACTGACTTGATAGAACGATAGGCCACCGCTAATGATTGTAAAGGCCAGAGATCTCCTAGGCGATTCTGTTCGATGGAGTCGAATGTATGGCGCATTTCTCAGAGAGTGACCATTGCCGAGAGGTTTATGCGAGAGATTAGAAAAATTGTCGTTGAATCTTTTCCGTTAGACAGCGGAAAAAGTTCATTCGACCCTATCCGCTGGACAAGATCTTTTCTTAAGCGTATTAGTAATCGTTCGAAAGCTTAAATCGGTGGCTACTACGCTACGTGACCGCTTTTTAAAACACCCTTTTGTAGCGCTGTAAAATTCGGAAGAAAAATTTCATTTTACAATGGCGCCGTAATTCTGCTATTACTTCGTTGGAAGCACGAAAAGCATATCATCGTGTAGAGGAAATTTCGTAGTATTAGAGGGATACATTTAGTGTGAAGTTTCCTTCGAAGCGGACGAAAAAATTCTAATCGAATGACAAAAATCGCACTTCATATGTGATGCACCAACGTCTTTCGGTCGATCGATGGCGAGCCGCCGCATTAAATCTATGGCCAGCACACACACCAACCGTAGAATAGTCGGTAAACAAGCGCGTCGAAGATGTGAAACTTGATTTCATTTTCCCGTTACACCGTAGGGGAACGGTCTTCTCACAAAATAAGTACAGTCTTGGAATCGCTGAAGCTTACTCTATCGAACGATTACTAATAGTCTAACGGAAAAGCTCTGTACCGCGAGAAAAACCTCATGTGAAATACAAAAGTTCAGTATCTGTACTAGTGTTAAAAGAGGTTTGTTCGAAAAAACGAGACGTAAGCACTAGCCAGAGATTTGCTCTTTCGAATAAATGCTAACACTCTTATGAAAAATTCTCGTCCAGCCAATGGGGCCATTTATTCATTTGTCGCCGTTTAATGGAAAAGTACCCCTCTTTCTTTCGAAAATTCGTCTCATCGACTATTTTTGAATCTCGCTTTAAACATAATATAGTTTGTGAGAATGTTTGAAGCCTTTTCGAGGTTGTTACGTCAGAGAATACGTACGTCTCGCAGATGTCGACCGCTTCATCAGTGGCCTGCGCCTCACATTGAACCCTAATTTATAGCAGGGATGAGAAGACGTTATTTATGGTGATACTTTTCACTTTATTGACCCGCCTTCACAATGTTTTTTCTTCATTATGCAGGCACCAGTATTCGGAGATATGGATGCTTTGGTGAGCCATGAGCGCGAGATTGAACCATCGACCTTCTATGTGACGCAGAGCGCCGCTGTAAGCACTGCGCCACATGCGCCCTTCTCATTGGGAATTGTGTAAATGGCTGTTATCTTCACTCACAACACGTTATGGGAGCTTTTCACTAGCATTTTATCTCTTCGTAGCGATGATATTTCTTCGTAATAGGATTTGATCAATAAAGATTTTTCAATAAAATTCCGTTACTTCATGGTCTAAATGCTCCCTCAGAACGTGGGTTCGTCCCCTCGCATCCGTATGCTCTCCGCATTTGTCCTCCTACAAGTTGCGCCGCCTTTCTCATGGGACGCGGCGCCGCCACTACAGTAGCTGAGATTTGACGTTGCGCGGCGTGAGGACATAAACGTCTCACATGGTCCCCAAAGGCTTATGGACAAGGATGGGAAGACGTTTTCTGAAGTGATAGCACATGATGATTCGTTATCACTATTTTTTCCAGTCATAGACAGATATGTAGATGTAACATCACTATCACGTGCTATCAGCGTAAGCGTCTACCCTTTCTAATATAAGTAGGGTTCAGGGTGGGGCTGTGTGACACTGATGAAGCGGGCGACATCGCCGTTACGTACGTATAACTCAGACGTACCAATCTCGGTAGGGCTTCCAGACAGACGTTCTAACACACTATTCTTTTTCTAATTGATCTGTCTTCACAGTGTTTTTTTCACTCTACGGATGCCAGTACTTCTGGCATTTAGTTCGTGATTTCGTCCTCTTCTTTGAACCTCGTAGCATACTGGTTGACCACGTCTCCTTGCACCCTCAAGGATAGCCTGGCTGTAGCGTACCGTAGAGCTTTCGTTGTTGACTGCTCGAGAGTGTTTGGGTGGGGTTCGACCCCATGCGTGTCGCGACGAGCACCACAACTACTCGCACACGGCGCCCTCGAAATGCATGAAGAGATTGATATTACACAAATCACTTGGTACGCCACATGTAGATCTGAACATCGGGAAAATCTGTAGATCGCTTACAACCTCTACTTTAGCTACTACGCTTGCTCCTCATTTTGGGCTACTAACTACTTATACATCTGTACACCGCTTACAACCTCTACCTTCAACTACTGCGCTTTCTCCTAATTTTGGGCTACCTAACGTACCGATAGGCTAATTTTCAATGCCAAGTTAGCGAAAATTTCAATTCCATTTGCCGATCCCATTCTAGTTGAGATACTCCCTCTATCATAACAAGGTGCCGTCAGTGCCTCCTCAATAGTTAGCTTTAACACGCAGTAAAAATGACGAAAATTGAAGGCCTTTCTTTGCTGTCCCAATTTATTGCAGTGTTTTTGAGCTAGAAAGCATGGGGTGTAACATCACGTCATGTGATTAGGAACATTTTATCATCAAAATGTTAGCAATGTATGTCTCATATGAAACAGAACTTCGAAGAAGACAAAATCGTACCGTGAATCAACACAGATCAGTAAGGTAAGTCACTTACAATACCCTTTGTCAAAAACATGAAGCAATCCTGGAATGAGTAGTCAGAAAGAACGAGCGAGAAATAAGAAATTAAGTAGTTGTGTGAAGCTTCAACAAAACAGATTCAGTTTTTTAGGCTATTGGCATCAGACTTGAAAATGAGGTCGTGATGTCTGAACAGTAGTAGTTGTCGATCGTGCCTGAAATTCCTACGATCTGAAGATAAAGATTCATCCAGACGTACTACTCTTGTTGCTTTGAGGAACTACAGTAGCCTGATAGCGATCGTGGAGCTCGTTTGAATGCGACGAAATAAAAATATAATCTCTAAAAACAATTGACATAAAATCGTACAGTGCTCAGAGACCCTGGACGACTATTGCTGCTCGACATTAACCTTTCCACCATCGTTTTCACATATCGAAGACGAGTCATAAGGGCCTGTAAAGAGGGAAAAAGTAGAGGGTGCGACAGAATGAGAACGATTACGAGAAAGAAATACCAGAGCATCTTACGAATTGTCCTTTTCTTCAATAAAACTTGCACGAGGTTGGTACCTTTGCCCTCAGATTCCATGGCAAATGTTTCGGCGATTTCGCCTTTGTCAAAACGTGGACGTGCTATATCACATATCTGATTATTCGACTGACATTATAAAAGAAGACAAAAGGATAAAGTTCTCGGCGTTGATGAATCCATGAGGGATGCCTTTAACTTCGCCTGAGGTGATTGATTGCATATGTGGTCTTTACAGTGACTCGCAGGGCCTTCCGCTGAACCGAGTCAGTGCTGCTTATCCTCCCAGAGAAGTCTGAGATCAGTCTGGCACCAATTTACCCACTCCAGAGGGATGGATGGCTTGGTGAGCCATTAGCGCGAGATCGAACTATTGACCACGTGTGCGACGCACAGTACCTCTAACCACTGCGCCACGCTTCGTAAATGTAGCAAAAAAAAAATCTAATTCAAAATTGACTAAAAGTGTGGTTATTTATAGAGACCCTCCGCTAAAACACATATGGGAGAGGTCAGTAGGACAGAGTGGGAAAAGAACCTTACTCAAACTAGAAAATAAATCTGAGATAAGATAAGATCATTAGATCATTTCCTTATCTCAGATTTATCTTCCAATCTGAATAACTTCATTGTTCACCGCGTGTCATAGCACACCAGATGTTACATCTCCTAAGTGTTTTGGCGAAAAATTCTATATAATGGCTCCACTACCAAGTTGATTTTGCATTAGATTTCTACTATATATACAAAATATTAATCGGATAATGAGATATGGCATGTTCGATATAGTACATCCCGACAATCGCAGGAAAAGAAACCAATGGAAAATGTGCTGGAGTTCACACAATTTTGAGGACGGATTGACCAAGTAGTCCAATTAAGTAAGCATGTACGTCCAGGTTCTGACAAAAGCAGAATTGCCGAAACGTCAGTTACTGAATCTGAAGCAGAAGTACCGACCTCGTGTAAGTTTTTATTGAAAAAAGGACAGTTCGTGAGATATTTTCCCGGTCACAGAATGTCGGCTTTTGGATAATACTATAACAACTTGTTAATAAAAATTGTTACCTTGGTACATCCATGATTTTCGAGATGTGACAACTTAAAAACGCGGAAGTTTCTCAGCTCGTCAATGTAAGTGACAGCTCCCATCAAAGGGCATACAATCGTCTTCGTATGGTCCTAGAAATCGAAACAATTGTATAGTGCAGAAGTTATCTAAATCGAAAAAAGGTCTACTTCGAAGAAATTAATTTGTAGGGTTCCATTGGAGAGATGTAAAACAATTGCTGATCGGGTGCGGAACCAATAACGTAGAACTGGGAGACGTGCCAGGTCATCTCCGTCCTGAAATTAGAATCAGGTGACGCTTTCTTCTCAGAATTATAAACAAAAACTAAACCTTTATTGATACGTGAGCTCCAGCCTTTATAAGATGTTCGTTCATATAAGCTCGGAAATACTTCAACAATGTCACCTGAAATGACCTTCTAGGTTAATTGTGACAAGTAGGACATGAAGGAGCATTGACAAGAAAGAATAATAAGTAACTCACCTTTTTTGAAAGAGATTGTGGAAAAGCTTCAATACTATAGTAATTTTCGATATCATTCTTTTCTATGTATGTCAGTTCACTGCCAGCCTCATCCAACACTAATTTCGAGCTGTCGTTGAAGAGAACTCCACCTATGAGTAAACCCAATTGTACGTTGAGAGAAATGAAAATATGCAGCTGATCACTACAACTCATGAGAAAGTCACAATGTCCTACTTTCCATTACTTGCATTTCAATGCACGGTGAAGCTCAAAGATCTTATTACCAGAATATTTTCTTGTTAATTCTCTCCGGACCATGGACCCAACCCTCCGCAAATCTAACGCCTAGCACCTTACGTCTAACAATGCAGCGTGTTAAGTCTAACAATAGCGTCTATCCCAGCGTGCCATTGTTAGACGCCGCACGCTCCACTATTAGATGCAACAAGCCAGGTAAGAGGAGCAGAGGGTTGGGTTCATAACCTTAGAAAGAGTTAAAAGCGGTAGAAATTGAAAGACTAATGTAAAAAATTCAATTCTCAGTTGCTTCCATGGTACTCAAAGGAGCGAAACCGTTATGTAGCTTTGAACCCGAGAGGATTGAAGAGCTTAATGGTTTCCACAAGTTACAGTTGATACAAAGGATTCAAGCGGATGAAGTATATATCAGCGGATATAGCCAATGCATGGATATAGGATCTGGACATTTCAGGTCTTTAACGATTTGGCGATCCTGGAATCGGATCGTTAGGTCCATCCTGACATGGTCATATTACTCCTCCATGGCTGAAGCGAATCGAACGACTCCCCATTCACAATCGATCTTTTTGATCATTTCAATTATATGCCATCCACACTAGATGATAGAACCATAACTCCTTTATCTTGATAGTAAGACGAAGATGGCTTTAACACTTCAAGAAAAGCGAATTACCTGGTTATTTCAGGATTCTCTACCCTTTTCCTTTCTGAAGTAAACACCTCACAAGCGAACTAACAGGTTGAGGAGAAAGTTTCCGGAATTTGCTCATAACTTTAACATGTTCGCATGTTTTATAAGCGATTTTCACATGGTTTGAAAGCTCGTTTTCTTGCGCATCGATTGATATATAACTCTTCTATACTGCCGCAAGATGGAACTGGACCGCGAACAGAAACGACTGTCGATGCTTCACGAGTACAAAGTGGGCACAAATGCCGCTGACACTGTTCGTCGAATCAATGAGGCATGGGGCGAAGGAACTGTTGGAAAGACACCTGTCTACGATCACTTAAAGCACTATTATATTATTGACTATTAATTATCGACTCACTGACTATTAAATTGTCTTTTGTTCGAACTTAATTGATGCATAAGTAAAGTTTTTATAAGAAAATTCCGGAAACTTTCTCCTCAACCTATTATGCAATAGGAAATTCAAAGAACGACCAGAAAGGCGCGGGTAAAGCAACGAATTAGTCGGACTATATGCAGATAGTGATACGTTTGTTAAGGCACTACTGTGTTAGATACATTGGAGATGACGAAGCAGAGTGGTTGTGATACAGTTCACCAAACCCAAGTCGAGTAAATATAGGGTGCATCTCTTTCCCGTTCAATGAACTACCTTAACAGAGGTGATGAGAGTGATTCCTTCTTCGTATCTATCTTCGCATATACTCTACTTGTTGAGGTGGCCGAGTAGGTACATGCTCAAAATACACTTAGGACAATTGAGTGTTAAGCAAAAATTCGACCACAGATAGGAATTGAACTCCCGTTTCAAGCATACGGCGGGATAGGGGATGGGAGGGGGAGGGAGGGAGGGGAGGGGTGGAGGGGAGGGGCGGGGAGTGGGGGGGGGGGGAGGGGGGGGGGGGGGGGGGGGGGGGGGGGAGGAGGAGGGGGAAGGCGCTACTACTATACCATCAAGGCTACAATTTTGCCACCATCCATTCTTCGATAAGTTCTCATTGTAGCTATCAGCCACCGACCTCTAACGGGTTTTCGTCCACCATATCGCTTTGAGTCCAGTTAAGCGACGACCATTGTGCACTTACAATCCTTAAGATTTCATTTTATCTAACTATTCAAAAGTTTAGACACTCGCGTTTTTTCAGCTATCAACTTCGTATTTCTTCACTTAGTATTCAGATTAAGCGCTACCGCATTGCAAAGCCAAATCAATGGCGGGAATGAACGATGAAGGATAAAGCTCTCGACGCTGACCAATCGCTAAGGAATGCTCCATGCAATCTTTTTTACTTTTCAGCTTCGCTTGGAATGACTGAATGCGTAACTGGACTTTACGATAACTCGTGGTCACCTGCTAATGTATCAAGTCAGTGCTGCTCTCCATCGAGACAAGTCTGGCGCTAAAATCGCGGAGCCCAAAGGGATGGAAGGCTTGATCAGCCTTGGGCGCGGGATCGATCCACAGACCATCGCGATTGACCATGTGTGTCGCAGAGCACCTCTAATCACTGCGCCACAAGAGCAGGGAAAAAACAACCAAAGATTCTCGCTAGTGGAGATTTTTCAGCTGTCATGGCAGACTTATTCATCAAATCTTCAGTTACCGAGTTATCACATAGTTGATATCCAATTCCATATTTGTCAGAGTAGTCCACCCATTTGCTAATCCAGAAAATTGGCATGGCTTCCGAGCTTCATCTTCCACTTTCAACTCGCGCTAAAAACATGACTACTCAGTGACAACATCAGGAAACTTTTGATTCTCATGAACCTTGACAAATACTTACGCTAGGTGCACGACTGTTACAAACCGAAGAAATCTGTTCATACAACTCGGACAAGAATCCGTCTTCGGGTACTCTTGCGATACCAATACCTATATAAGCGAACTATTATTGAGAAAAAAAAACAGCCAGTAAGAAAAGCATCCCTTGCACAGGGATAATCACTGAACAAACTGATAGTCTTCTAACCTCTGTCTATGCGCTCTGTATCGACTGCCTTATTCTCAGGCACAGAAATTGAGCCCACGGGGATGCGCTGTCATCAGATCCTGCCTAAACAGTAGCAATTTCCTTTATTTTCAATGAATGATAAAGCCTAAAGATACCATGATGCACGTACTTTACGATTTGCTTAGGACTGAGTACACCTGGTGGCACTGCTCGTCGATCTAGTGAAGCAGGAAGACCGATCTAAAGTTGTGAAGGTATAAAGTCCACAGTGGCAGACAATTATCACCATCCACAAACTTCGCTATGTCTATTGAACTTTGGCGCCATTGTAGGCAGGAAATGGGAAGACGAGTAGGCATAAACCAGAGCGGAAGAACTCATGTCCTAGTACCTGTAAGTAGTGAAAGCACACTGAGAGAGTAGAAGTGTAACATCTACGACTGCCATAAAGATGGACGACCAGCACTCGTGTTTCACTTCAACCATATATTAGGTTGTTCCATAAGTTTTGTTATTAGAACAATAGATAGCAAATTTATTAAATATAAGTAAGTAAAAAGAGCGCATGTGGCGAGGTGGTCAGAGGTGTTCTGCATCGCACACGAAGTCAATGGTTCGATCTCGCGCTCATAGTACAGCAAGCCATCCATTATCCCTCTGGAGTCGGTGAATTGGTACCAGACTGGTCTCCGACTTGCCTGACTCGGTTCAGCGGGTGGTCTCCACGAGTCATTGTAAAGGCCAGACATGCATTCAATCACCTCGAACGAAGTTAGATATTGATGACGAATGCATGGCTCATCTCTCAGGAATTAATCACGCCGAGAGCTTCATCTTTATTCTTCGAGTAAGTAAAACTGCACGACTTAGGTATATTCAATCCCCTTTTTTTAAAAAAACGTTTTGGCATACTACTTCTCTATAGTTGCTTTAAGAAGAAGCTGTCTTTAGAACAAATGCGCTTGCTATTAATGCACGAATGGGCGCAGGGGAAATGCTAGTGAAACGGTGTGCAAGATTAGTGAAGTTGGGACGATGATACGGTTGCGGAGAGGACGGCAACATAGTAGTTCACGAAGTTGGAAGCTGGAGAGGACAGCCTCGAGGATCAGTCGCCCTCAGAGCGTCGACAAAGAGGCTGCTTCATCAATCTTGCGCGCCGATCTACCCTTTTCCTCTACGCGCTAAACGTGCATGAGTAACAAGTGAATTTGTTCCCACGGTAGCTCCTCTCAGAGCAAGTATACGCAAGTTGTATACTAAATGATTCGAAAGATGATGCGCAATCGAACGATGCCAAAGCTTATGGAACGACCTAGAAACTATGGAAATCAAAAGAGACATTTAGAGGAAAGCATAAGACTGCGGAGGCGGAGTGTCATGATATAGTGAAAACCGACTTTTCTTCAACCTTTGTTTTACCGAACTACCACATTTTTTTTGTCGATTGAACCAACAGACGAGGCTGATGATAGAAATTTATCTAGCTAACGTTGAGATGTCTTCATCTTCTTCAGAGCCGATGATTCGACGTTCAATTGACGATGTCCACAATCGTCTGTACTCGATGTGGTCTTCATCTTCGTTCCGTTGGAATCGAACCCTCACAAGTTGGTGCACTGCTTGAATGAAGCTGCGAAGAAGACGGAAACGTCAAAACGTAGCGAAATAAATCTTCATTGTTAACTTCGTGTTACTGGTTCAATCAATAAGAGAGTATGTGAAAACTGATAAGTATAAAAGACAAACTTGCAACGAAATCTATGGTTTATCCATAACAGAGGACTAACCTGATATAACCAGAGTTAAATACAGTGCACCCAAGGAACTTCACGGTGCTCGATTATTCCGGTAATAAAACACTTATGGTTCTTTTGCCCTATCCGGTAACAAACAAGAAACGAACGCTCTCGGTGGATAAAAAGTATCATAGGAGTGTTGATAATCATTCGAAAACTTAAATTTCTTGGTAGAACCCGTACGCGGCCGGTTTTACAAACACTCAATGCTGTAAAATCCAAGATAAAATTATGTTTCACGCAACCACGCGGTTTTTATCTCGCTTATATTCAGCTGGACAGAACTTCTTCCTTGATCTGCTAGTAGTGTTCAGATAGCACAAGTCCCGAAGAACTCAAGTGTGTGCTTGCTTTCAGAAAATATTTTTTTTTTTGATAGCGCTTTAGAAGGAAGAAAATATTTGTGTTTTAGACCTCGACGTACAAAGCTCTTTCCTTAGACTATTAGTGATCATTCGACAGCGTAAGATTCAAGGATTCCAACGCTGTGCTTACTTTTCTCTGCAGTGTAGAAGGGAAAATAAGATTGATTCATGTATGCGGTCATGCGTTCCTTGGCCAATTCACAGGCCATGGGGTTTGGGCGGAAAAGACGGGCTGGCGCGATAATCGATCAGAATTGTGATGTTCGTTTTTCCATTAGAAGTGTTTCTCCACTTTGAAAAAAAAAGACTCAGATTAAACCTCTGACGCTTATACTACAACATTTTCTCCGCACGTTCATGTGCTTTTCGTGCTCACAGCGCAGTAATAGTTGAATTGCGCAGCCGATGTGAACATAATTTCATTTCAAACTTTACAGTGTCATAAAAGAGTCTTTCTGAGAAATCGGCCAAGTACAGCTCTAGCCAGAGATGCAGTGTTTCCAATGATTATTAAGACTTTTGTAAAAAGTTCTTGTCCACCCAATGGTGTCGGATAATCATTTGCGCCCTGCAGAGGGGAAAGAGTCCATTGACAAACCATTAGTCACGGATTGGGACAACTTTCTGGGAGAAAAAAAAATACTTATAAAAAAAACAAACTCTTTCAGAATATTACAAAAGACCAGTGCACAACAGCACTAATACACAAAAATATTTACCCACAAAACAGGTACGAACAAACGAAATGACATCTACCTGTTTGATATTGGGTCTCTTTGACGGGTCGGCAGCTAGAAGATTCTGGATAAGGTGAGTGACAATTTGGCTAGCGGTCGAAGGGAGGCGATACTGATTCATCTTGATACGGCTGTAGGTCTCCTATGAAAATACATGAGCATAAGCATGAGCGTGCATCGAGGTCAAAGCAGAAATAAGGGCACTCCAAACCTTCAATGACTTGGTTTCAAACGGTGGGCGACCAAAGAGAAGTGTATAGAGTATACAGCCGATAGCCCAAATGTCGACTTCAAATGAATGACCTTCTTGTCAAGAACTTCGGCTAAAAAAGAAGAGTCAAAAGACTAAGGATTCTGAGTGACATGCAAGACGAGCAATTCAGGCGGGAGCTGAACCCACGTCGCATATCGCCCAGTCCTTGCATATTTAACTATAACATGATAAAACTGCTATAGATCGAGAAAATAAGACACTCTCGAAGCCTCCATCCTCATATATTGGAGCACTTAAAGGTGTTAAAGTAACTCACGAGCAATATAGTTTGGAGTTCCACATAGGGTTTTCTTACGCTCTCCTTCCATTTCAACAGTTGTTGCCAGGCCAAAATCACCAATTTTTACCTTAACTTGGTTTACCGAATACAGTAAACTTCCTGAATTCAATAAACTTCTCAAAAGATAGCTCAAAAACCTGCAGTTCTCCGTTGAGGAATAAGTTTCCGAGTTTCAAATCGCGGTGGATAACATTCTTGCTATGCAGGTACTCGACTGCCAAGCACACCTTTGTGTAATTAAATCGTATTAAATCAGTCAATCAAATCATCGTAATCAAAGTAAAGTTGATAATTAGTTGAATAAATCAAAGAAACCCTCCGCGGACAGCAGTAATCAGTCTTCACAAGCCGCGCGCTTTTCGCTGTTTAGAAGGGTTTTTTTGTCTCGAAAAAAAATTAGATTTTTCGTATCAGCTGATACTTTGAAACTTCCTCTACATGCTCATAAACTTTTCCTACAGTATAGATCTTCTATGTAAAAAGAGAACTCCGAGTGCAAAACGTAACTTCCTCTTCGCTCCTATAGCGCACTATATGAACAATCCTAGAAACCAAATTTAGCTCCGGAATCTCAGAGATTTGTACTATCGAATGAGTATTAGTATAGTCGGCCCTTGTGAAGAGTTGCTGTTCCATCGACTTTTGAAGTGATAATATGATGATGTTTTGACTCTTTTACGATGTCTGGTATGGCACTTATACAGTACTACACAGGAGCATGTTTCGCTCTTCCAGGCTCCTCAACAGTATAGTGCCTTTCGGTTCAGCCGATCCCGTGGGGATACACCCGTACCTCTAAAGGAATCGACGCTGAATAACAAATCACCGCAAGACAGGGATAAAATTCTCCGACGCTGCAGTGACCCACAGTCGATAGCTCATGGCTGTAGAAAGAATCACACGTTCTGCATTCGACTGCTTTTATAGACCTCGCTCAAGAACAATAATAATCTGGTATATGACAACTTGTCTTAAGCCTTTAGCAGTCGAATGCAAAGGTATAATTCTTTTTATCAGCAATCAGCGATACCGTTGATCACTGCGATGCCGAGATTTTATCACCTGACTTGCGGTGATTTGTTATTTGGCGTAAATTCCTTTATAAGTGAGGGTTTATCACCAAGGGATCGACTGAACCGAAAGATAGCGTACTACTGAGGCCTGGAAGGGCGAAACAAGCGCGTCTGTTACTTTATAAGTGCCACACCAAACCTCATAAATCGCTCAAAACGTGTCATCATATCACCAGATTATCAATGTTTTCCAGCGAGAGGTGTATAAAAGCAATCAGATGCAAAGGCAGGCTTTTCGAAGTATCATTCAAAAATTTCTCTCAAAGCAGAAAATGCCAAAGCGCGCTTGTGCTTGGGCTTAAGAGATGGACCACAACTTTTCAGTAGCGTCGTAGTCTAGTGGAAAATCATCTACACAGCCTCGCCTTGTAAGCAAAGTACTCCGAGTGTAAAACAAAAATTTATTTTTGCTCCTACAGTTAGCTATGGAGATTTCCTGAGAAATCAGGAAACGTATTGAAATTGCCGATACTTCAACTTTCGATTGGCTACTGAAATTCTAATAGAAAAATTTTATTCCGCAGAAAGCACCTCTGAAAAGTTGAGAGTATAAATGAGAAAGATGTCCTCAAATGATTAAAACTAGCTACAATCACATTTCAGGAAACAACGTAAAGCAGCACTGACCTGATGAGTAAAATAACGCGCTTCCGGCTCAGTAACTGATCGCCGTCTCTTGTGTAATTCCATCAACGACCGACGAGCGCACAGCTCCAAGGTGATATAGACATTGTCGTTATCTTCGAAAAAACTATAAAGCTGAACCACATGCGGATGGTTAAGGCTACGGTGTATATGCACTTCCTGGGTCATCTAAAAATAAGACTAAGTAAAAAAAAAACGAAATAACACGGATCGTTAGGTCAACATTACGATACTCGATTGGCATAGAATTTTCCGGACCTTCTCGTTTTCTAAATTATTTCTCACGCATATAAGTTCTTAATTTTACTATCGCTTAGAGGAGCTCTTTGCGGTTTATTTTAATATCTAACACTCATACATTTTACACCTTTATTTAGAGTGCTTTATTAAGACCACGCTCAAATTTCAATAGATCCTTTCATTATTATTTGAGCCAACATGTCATGTGGTCTGGTAAGGGCTCTTGTACAGCCCGATACACGTGTTTCGTCTTTACAGACTCACCAGTCGGACAGAGCCCGTCGTCTTTCAACATTTTTATAGTCAGTTCTCTCAAGAGCTCTACTCCTTACAGAGAGTCATCGAAGACGAACGTTTTGCACTCTATGTCAAGCGAAATTTTCACTTAACAGACTGTTGCGCGCTCTGTAAGGACGAAACACGTGTATCGGGCTGTACAAGAGCTCTTACCAGACCACATGACAATTGGCTCAATAATAACTCATACATTTGTTCTAGAATGGAACTGTCTTGAGAGTGGAAACAACTATTGAAGCTACACGAGAATCGCTCAGGTTCAAGTGCTGCTTCGACACGAAACGATACTCGCGTAGCATCAACAATCGTGTTTTACTCTCACGGCAAGTACATCTTAGACCAAACATATAAGTTTTGTATATCAAAATAACTGCAAAAAGCTGCTCTAAACAATTATACAAACAAAAACTCAAATGCATGAAAAATAATAAACAAAGACGAAAAAGTCCGGGAAATTTCTCGCTAACACAATAGACGAACCTTTTCCCGCTGATACTGCTTGACGAGCAACGTCTTCGAAACGATTTTTCCGGCAAATACTTCATTCGTGACGGAATTCGTCAGCTCATAGCATCTGGCGAATCCTCCTTTACCGAGGAATTTCCCGCGTATATAGGTCACCCCCACGTTCGGTGTCCACGATTCGTTCAGGAACTTCTTTCACCTGAGTTTTCTCCATGCCTGGTTCTTCCACCTCCTAGTTTCGCACCACTATAAAAGGGAATTTTAGGCTATGCACACGAGATTAAATCGATGAAAGGACAAAAGGATAGAGCTCTCGGCCGACGGTCAGTCCCTGAGGCACGCGCCATGCATTGGACTCCATTCGTACATCGCCTAAGGTTAACGAATGATAACTGCCCTTCAATGACCCGAAGTGACCCACAGACATGGCAAGTCCAATGGCGTTATCCTCGCGCAAACAAGTTCGGTACCAATTCGCCGACCACTGAGGTATGGAAGGCTTGGTGAGCCTTGGGCGCGGAGTCGAACCATTGACTAACCGACCACCTTCGTCGCAGAACACTTCTAACCACTGCGCCATACGCGCATTACAACATTAGAGAGCAATAATCGACCAAGCATAAGAGAGAAAAAGCAATAATAAATCATCAAAAAGTGATCTACTCGAAGAAATCTGCAGAAAACCGAAGATTTTGAACGTTCCCGCCGAAACGTTTTTAAAGGGAGTGAAGACGATTGTGATTGGAGCACGAAATGCAATGCTGACTAGGTAGCTGTGATGACGTCATAGTCGTCTAGAGCAGTCGTGAATTATTCGGCTATTCCACCCTTCGCGGGGAGATAATTGATTTATTTTCAGTGGATACAAGGGAAGGCGGAAACCGGAGCGGTTTTCCAGTGAATAAAGGTAATAGTGCTTTTATGTTAGGCGGAGACAAATCTTTAGGCGGATCTCCTCCGCTGGACAGGAACTTTTCTCAGGAGTGTTAGTGATAATTCGAAAGCTTAAATCCCCGGCTACAACTCTACGTTGCTGGTGTTTTAAAACACCCTCTTATAACACTGTAGCATCCAGAATAAGATTTTGTTTCTCACTCGATTTTCACCTTCATTTTTGCGGCGCGTGTAAATCGCTGGAAGCAGGAAAAGTACGTCAGCATGTAGAGGATTTTCCGCTTTATCAGAATCTACGTTTTTATCTGAAGTTTCTATCGATGCGGTGAAAAGAATCCCCATTTGAATAACAATATTTTGAACGTGATCGATCGCTCCGCCCTCGCCCCTGCCCCCCCCCCCCGCGCCGCACCATGAGTTGGCCGGTTAACAAAGTCGCCCGGAAAGGTTTTACAGCAGAGTAAAATGTGAATGGAAGCCACAGCGACGACTTGTCGGTAAGGTAATCGTCTGATCTACCGCGTAACCCGACAGTGATCTACTACACTATGTGTTGAAACAGCGGCAGCTGTTGTTATTTTAAAATCCGAAACCATTATATTTGACCGTCTATTGCGGTGTTATGATGTTTCTATAAACCTAATGATGTGAAGTGATGTGCAAAAACGTTTGCGTCAGCCGGGATTTGAACCCACATCTTACTCTTTCCGCAATAGGCGGTCAAATAAAATGATTTCGGATTGATTATTGAACCCAATATCTGTCAACAAAAGTGAGTTTAATGTCAATAATGACTGCCCCGCCACACCGTAGACGGTTGGGTGTTGACAGATAACGCGTTGTAGCGTAGAAAGAGTGGAGTGCAAAACGAGCGTCGGTGGTGCAACGGTTTAGCACATGCTCCCTAAAGAGTAAGATCTGGGTTCAAATCTCGGCTGACGCAAACGTTCTTGCACACCACTCTACATCATTGGGTTTATTGTTATTTTATTGAGGATTATTACACAGCATCAACAGAAACTTCAGATAAAAGCGCCACAGATTTTGATACAACGGCAAATTCTCTACACGCTCACTTGCTCTACGTGCTTCCAACGATCTATACTCGTGGTAGAAATTAGGGTCACAGGCGCGTGAGAGAGAATATTCTATTCTAGTTGCTGCGGTGTCAGAGCCTTAAGCTTTCTAATAATTGCAAACACTCCTATGAAAAGTTCCTGTCCAGCGAATGAGTTCCGCCTAAAAATTTGTCGCCGCCTAACTATAAGTACCAGGTAATTATCCTCATTTCTGTCTTTAGGACAACTACAACACTGGCAAAAATCCTCTTGATCTCAGGGATGATCCACTAACAGAAATGGAGAGAAGCACTGCTGACGCAGTGGTCGTGATGCCGTTGATCAACAATTGGACTCTGGTTCGATCCCGCTTCAGGCGTACTTAACCCATCATAGATTTGGGATCAGAGGGTTACATCCAGAGCTACAGTATCACGAGGGAAACTGATGACAAGCTGCTCCTTCCCCCCTGATACCGGCAACGCACACTCGACTAACTCAAGCACACAGCATCCATTCTTTGAAGTATCATTGGCGATATTTTCTGAGAAAAACTAGAACTTTCCTTAAAATATTGTAGAAAATGAGAAATCTATGATATGAGACAGTCAAAAGTCAAAACAGAACTATCTTCGGGAGCGCCGCGGTCGAGTGGTTGTGATGCTCGTTGAGGCGCGTGCGGAGGCGAATTCCGCCCCTCAACCCTCGCCGACGAACGCCCTATGGAACGCACAGCCAGGCTATCCTCGAGACTGCAAGGAGACGTGCTCGACCATTATTCTACGTCATTCAAGAAGAAGACGAAAAACGAATCAAATCCTGGCGATACTGGGATCCGCACAGTGAAAATTGTGATGGCGGGTCGTGTAAATAAATATAAATTAATGAAGGAAATTCTCGAAGCTGCCGAGGAAATATGTGGTGTCTTAAGCAGCTCTTCACATTCTTACAGTATCCAAGGATGCTCAGTGATATGCAAAGGGAGAAAGGGGAAGGGGTCATCTAGTAGTTTTTTTTTAGAAAGAGGAAGCATAGTGTTGGTGAGCTTCATAACTTCTCAAAACTTTCATTTTCGTTTCATTTCCTTCTCTCTTCCTCTCTCTTTCTTTGTCTCTCTCTTCCTTTCTCTCTATCTAATTTGTCTATAAATTGATCTGCTATCGATTTCGTTCAAGTTCAGGCCGTTCTTCAGCAGATTCATGATAGCCAATGGATATCCCTAATATGAGATCCTTACCAGACTGCTTGATACATCCCTATGTGGCAAATGAAGGTTCACCAGCATCAAAGGCAGTCATTTCCACTAACCCTTAGTGGACCAGCGTTAATAGGCAGGCGGCATCCGCAAGTCTAACCGGTTGACTTCCGTGGACCCAAATAGGGCATGTCTAACTGGCAAGGGCTCTCACCCTTAGCATGGAAACGGCTCCACCCCTTCTCCCCCTCTCCTTTTGCGACTCTAACCTCAGCGTGGCAATTATTGTTTGTCGCACTGCTCCCTGCCATGCGCCACCCGTCCATCGAGAAGAAAGTTGCTGGATCGATCCTCAACCACAACATTTCACTGTGGGTTTTTTTTGATGTTATCTTTTTGTCTCCATCACAATATGCTCGAATCACTGTCACTTTACGATCTGCAATCTACAGCAATAACTTTCAACAATCTCCAACTTATAACAACATAATATATCTACATCTACGTTGTACGTCTACGATCTATGTTTTGTATCAAAGGAATTGTTTTTACAACTGAGAGTTTTCTGCTGCGATAATACGTTATAGAGATACTAATCGACATCAAAAAGATATTTAAAAAAAAACTATAGCGAAGTGTTGTGGTACGGGGATCGAACCAGCAACCTTCTTCCCGATGTACGGGTGCCTGGTGGGAGAGAGGAGTGAGACAGACAGTGATTGCCACGCTGAGATTAGAGTCGCAGAGGAAGGGAGGAGTGGAGTCGTTCCTTTGCTGGCGGTGAGACCCTCGCCACACAGACGCACCCAGTTTGGGTCCATGCAAGTCAGACTGCTAAGCATGCATGTAGGGCTGTCTGCCTGCTTTCCCACGAGACGCGACGCCGCCATTACAGTAGGTGAGTGAGGTTTGACGTCGCGTGGTGAGCGTAAAAAAGAGCCTCATGGTCCCCAAAGGACTAGTGGTGAGATTGAGGCGCTTGTCAACGCTCTCAGAAGCGCGTGTGGTGCATTGGTTGGCGGTGCTCCGCGACACACATGATGGACCAGTCGACGCTATGGCTCGGTCTCGCGCGCAAGACCCAACGAGCTCTGCACCTCTTCGAGATGATTTGGTGATTTGGTACTAGAACTGTCTGAGACAATGGCACCTGAGGGATTGGGCGCAGCCAAGAATTTTTATTCTTGAACCCTTTCATATTTTGCCCTTACTGCCTTCATAGAGCGCATGTGGCGCAGTGTTTAGAGGTGCTCGGCGTCGCACACAAGGTCGATAGTTCGACCTCGCGCACATGGTTCACCAAACCATCCATCACTCCGTGTTCGGCAACTTGGTACTAGACCTGTCTGGAAGAATAAGCAGCACTGAATTGATAGAGCGGGATGCCACTGCGAGTTTATAAAGGCTGGACGTCCATTCAATCAGCTCAAACGAAGTTAAAGAATCAAAGGTGAATGCCTGGTGCATCCCTCAGGGCTTGCTCAACGCCGAGAGCTTTATCATTTATTCTTCACTTCGTTCATGCCTCAATACTATTACGGCACTTTACTGTTATAAGGGAACAAATGAACATTCGACCTCATTCGCTCCACAAGCATTCTTCCTAGGAGTGTTAGTAATCGTTCAAAAGCTAAGCTTGAATCTCTGGCTTGAGCCGTGTGATGAAGGTCATAGAACAGTGCAGCACAGCAATGTCCCGAGATACCAGAGAGGATCTTCCTGATGAGACGGTGACGTCCATAAAGAGTATCAAAACCTCTCAAGTCGCAGCCGCACTCATACGGTAGTGCGTTAACCTTCGCTAATCATGGATGCGAAGATGAATTGTGCAGAAAAGGAACTGAGATTTGTACATTCTATAATATCGGTGCACTTATCGAGCAGGAAATTTCTCAGGGTTGCATATATTTTAGAGATACATGCGCCTCTCATAGGACAACGGGTTTTTTTTTGGTGACACAAATGAACTAAAAGGAGCTGTTATCTTATGTATGGTTTTTTTTAGCTTGCACTTTGTAGCACATACTCAAGATCTACTTGAAGGCATTGTGGGTGGCCTCTGTTTAGATTTAGCTGAAAATTTTGTTTTCGATAATAGTGGTAGCCGGATTTTCATTGAGTCCCGGTAAGCAGGTCCAGTGAATACTATTTTTCGAACGTAAAAGCAATAATTAGCTTACAAAAGTCTCGTGATACGCAGACGCATACTGAGTTTTAAGCAGCACACAAATGCAGAAGAAGAATGGGCAATCGAAATTTGTTTGGTTAGAATTATCATATTGATACAGAAGTAATGGCAATTTGTGCATTGTTGAAATTTTTCGTTTGATATTGGAGTGTTTTCTGAAGTAAATGAGGCTGTGTTATACATTTATACATCTAATTTATTCATCTTATGCGCATTTCTTGCTTTATGTCTTCTTGCTAATATGTGAAACTTGCTGTTTACTTTGTATTTACTTTAGCTATGGAACGGCTGCTAGCTGGTGCAGAGTAATTGCAATTTCGGACTGTGAGTTCAAAAGGGGAGGAAAACGGCAGAGATAACCATATGAGTCATTATTTTTATAAAGAATCAATGTCTGCGATGACTTTTTTAATTTGCCATTTGCGCTCGAATTTGTAGTTTGCTCCTTAACGTCCAAACTCCTAAAGCTGTTCCATTTCTGATCCACATGTATGGCAATATTCTGCCAAAATTATGATATGCTTCAAACTAACTTTAGTGAATTATGCAGGCTTTCTGTCCTAGGTGAACAAAATGATAAGACGATACAGTTATGAGATTTTCTAAATGATAGGTCATTTATGATGAAACACTTAAATTGCATATAACGGCTTTCTGTGCGATATGGTATTACCGCATTTGTCGAATCCCGATGTGTTTTGTGAGAAACAATGTAACCCGAACTAAAGTTCCCATAATTTTCAATGATCATGATGGTTCATGTTTATCAATAACTGTGTCAACGTATAGAAAAATTCATTGTTTCATTCCCTGATAATCGATTGAATCTGCTTTGTGTGCGAAAGTTGCTTCGTATTAAGCCAAATTACGTATTTTTTACTATTATTGTGTGAGCCGACATTACATGTACCACAACGTGTGCATTCCATCACTTCTTGCAGCTGTTTAGTGGCATTCACCATCTAGAAGGTCTCTGATTTTAAGCGCATGACTACTTCTACTGCTTGATCACTATCATGAAATGGCTGCATGCTGGTCGAGTCGATTCTAGTTGAATTCATGAGATAGATTTGAAAGTGCGCTTCCAAGTGGATTACTTGGAGTGGATTTGTCTCATAGAAGTCTGGTACAAGAATCCTGACTTGGAAGTTATAAGTGGTTTAGTGGGAGCGAGCGGTAGTGCCAAAGTTATATTGTGACATTCGCGTAATGAAAGGTATCGCTACCCCTGCGCTACCTGCACCGTCAAATACCTTTAGAAACTACCATTTAAATTCCGTCATTTCTGGGAAGATTTCAACTCACCAAAAATGCGAACGCCTCAGTTAACCAATTATGATTAGCTTTTTCTATAGCGCGCATTTCCCATTGATCAAGCCATTCAACAATAACTCTCACAGTAAAAACGTTTTCAATCTTGGCTTGCAACAAAGCAAATGAGTAAATCTGAGTTTCATCTTTCTTGAACTGTGAGTTTTCTGCTGTAAATGTGAGTTTGCGATGTGTAATCCATGAGTAGTTTTTTTTCTTTTTTTTTTTAGCATGCTGGATTTTTTTTTTGCACTCCTGTCAATCCGATAATCGTTTAATTACAGAATTCTCCACCGTCACGGGATCTTGTAGAGATTCCGAGGTCAAAAGCAATATGTTTTTCCAGTCTGCTAAACTCCTTGGAAACGAAGCCAACCCTGTCACACTGCTTGGGAGTTCTGAGAAACTTCAGTGCTCGCACAACAGTCGAAACGTCATTGAGAAGTGAAAGCAATAAATCCACAATGTGCATTTATCAATATCTAGATCAATTCCTTCCGTTGAGGGCCACTATAAGATAAAGAAACTATGAAGTGGTGGAAGCTGTACAACTTGTGAAAACGGATCTAACTAAAGCTATTTTTTATGCAATAGTGACTCTATATCGATGAATGCAACTTGTTAGCGGCGAAAACTGAGAGATGGACTGTTTAATGTTGCGAAAACTTGACAAGAGATGTTTTTTTCGACCATAATGATGCGTAATATGAGGATAAAGTTGATTTCATGTGACGCGTTTATTTGACATTACCAAGTTGGACAATATTGAACGTTCAGCTCAATTTTTGTATGTACACTGCCTCGCCACATGCGATTAGTCACTGCGTCAACTGGTAGAATCCACACAAATACTTGGTGAGGCCTATGCCATATCGGGATGGTGTTTGGAACTACCTCATGACTACGTCAGGCATCAATTTTTTGCCTGCGAAAGTGAAAAGCAATTCAGAAGGAAGACGATCCGCGATTCGTCGTCCTGCGTGCAGAACGTCTCGTGCTTTCCTTTATAACAACATTTGACCGTAAAAGACTGCGTGGTGTTCAGACCTCTGATTGGATTTACGCATATGTGGGCAAAATCGGATGAAAAGTTCGAAAGTTCCAGTCCAACTTCCCTAGATTTTATTAGTTGAAGATTTCATAGCAGCTAAAAACTACGTACTTTTTCTCTCTTACCTCAATCGTTTATTCTTCAAGTTTTTATTTCACCGGAATTGATAACGGCAGGTATTCTGCGCAGTTATTTCGTTTCGTTATTTGTCCAAACCTCACATATAGAGAAAACCCTCCGAAGATACGAAGATCACAAAAATTTTTACGCATGAGTGTTGTTGCAAAAGAAAGCACGAGACGTTTTGCAAGCTGGACAGCGAGTCGTTCGTGGATCGTTTTTGCTCTAAAATACTTGTCGTATCTGTATTTAGAAAAGTGGAGCTCTGACGAGTCGCTTTCAAACTTCATTTCAGTAAGGCATAGATTTCTATTTGATTTTCACTGTCGAAAAAATTACCAGATCTCTAAAAGATTGATCCTGGGAACTACCACCGAAAATTACACTCTTCTATGTGGATTTTCATTTCATTCAATATTTCACAATAAACAGTTGCCGGCTTAGTTCCACTTTACATGCTTTATACTTATTCGATTCACGTGGTTGTGTTGAACCAAAAAGATCGCTCTCAGCTATACACATTCGTATCAATACCGAATAGTGTATTCACTCAAGCTTTTGAGATAGTGGGAGGATGTTAGGGGTGTTGAGCGTGGAATTATGTTGTACAGAGGAGATCCACATTTCAACATAGACAACTAAGTGGTCCATATTGTCCAGCCTCTAACTAGTAACACTGACTTTTGTGCATAAGTGAAGGCGAGCGTAGAAATAAACAACTAAGAAAGTAGGAGACAATACTGAAAACCTCTTTTGGCAGGGGTAGCCAAACTTCAACGAAGCATGTGTGTTTATCTATGACTATACACTTACTAAGAATTTGAATCAAATGTATAGTGCAGTGTGTCCACGTTTTGCTTTCATCGCACTCAAATGCAAGTACTTAAGCCGGTTTTTTTTATTTTCCGTCAACAACAATTGTTGTAACCTTCTGCGCTTCCACGTATAGCTTCAATTTTCACATTACACTCATAAGAGGAAAACGTGAAGCTTGGGAGAAATCTCCATCTTTGCTGTGGCTTCCTTGTCTTCTTTACCATAAGTTGAATATATTAATAAATCATGCAAGTAGACAAGTCCCCTTCAGCTAATATCGTGGTGACGACCTAGGAATATAATAATACGGCTTCTTTGGGACTTGAAAAGAAAGCACTTTCCTAACCAGCATCGCGACCCACGTGTCCGAGGGTAGGGCAGGGGTAGTGGTATGACTCGATACGCGTAAGGCCCTACGTCTTCATCGTAAATGGACCCGTCGAACTTTTCATCCTTCTACGGCCGGTTCGGTGCTTTGATGTGGGCTAATTCAAAACGTACTCATAGGTTCATGGACCTAGGAAAGAGATCAGTTCTCGGGTATGTAGAGTCGATTCGAACCAAAGTAAATCAAAAGTTCTTAAAATATGGCGAAACCTTACTCACAGTTCCTTAGATCTCGAATAATGCAGGAAACGAAACAAAATGAATGGGAGAATTTCTGGGATTCAAACAATATACATGGAGACTTTTTAGCACTTCAGTACTTTATTTGATCCACCATCACAGTTGTAGCAGTTATTCTCCCGAATAACTGCTTCTTTCCTTTCTCTTCTACGCTTATTACTATTGCGTATCATCAAATAATTAATATTCCAATTATAGATAATAAAAAAGGTCAGGCATGAGTCATAGCGTCGTTTAGCGAGCTGGGTCGGCGGATCGACAGTTTTTCGGCTCGCTGCTGGCACTTCAAACGCTTTCCAGACAAAAGACGGACACAAAATTCTCGAGCGATTGTCGAAGGGCACCCTCCGATGGCACTTTATTTCCCCTCAGATTGCTGCGTAATGATCGTCAGCATCAGATCTCAATGCTTACCTTTTGCTTTCGTCCTTATCCGTCCACATCTACATTGATAATCATAAACTGAATGATGCTGAGCTTCCTCATTTGGTAGTCTCAAGAAGTCTCGGCTGCTATACCACTCATTTCATGAGCACTATCGTTAGCTTTAACAGCATCGACATATTCCCACTCATCCAAGTAACTGCAACTTACCCTCATTTCCGATTGGATCACCTCCAATGGACTCATACTGTTCACTTGGTGCCGTAGTAACTCAGAGTAATTCCTAATTGTGGTTGCGCTCGATTCTGTTGTATCCGACATTGCACTCACACATCGCTTCACTCGATTAGTCCGTCCTTCTCGTAGTAACCTTCACCTCAGAACACATTGTTGCATATCACGTATTCCGCATGTAATCTCATAAGACCGCTCCTCGTACTTTATGTATAACATTCGAGGGCTAGATCCTCATCATGCTCCTGATCTCGTAATTGAGTTGTTCCTCACCGCTTACGTAAAATCGTCTCTAACATTCAAGTTAACAATTACATATTACTCTATTCCTATTCACGGCTTTATTCCTCAGACCTTATGTAGTATTATGGCTGACCTATGAATATTGATAGCATATAATTCATCTAACTTGTAGACACATCCATCAGTATCGTTAGTTGCTGTCGTTGTTATGATATTAAATATAAAGTTTGATTACCCAAATTTAGGCTGTTTGAGTTACGGCGAAAAGGGGAAAAGTCCCTTGTGGCAACATTTACAAGGCGAGCAAACTCCCAAGCCAGTACAACAGTGCTTTTTTTCGCTGTGCGGATCCACTAGTTCTCACATTCAATTGGTTTTTTTCGTCTTCTTCTTGGCGGCCTCATATATGAAAACGGGATACGTAAAGTGAAAAAGTCAGCAACTTGATCGTAAATTAAATTCGTATCGATGTACCTGTACAATTCTTCGCTGAGGTTGGCTAACTGAGCATCTCTATTCAGCATAAGTAAATAGACCAGTCGGAGGTCACAAGATGAATTCGAATCGTAAAGTATTGAGAAAAGCAAGTCGCCAGTTGTTTCACTTCTCAGAGTTGATACTCGTAATAAATTTCCACCCATAGCTTCATGAGCATTGCAAAAATAAGGATTTTTTCAATGGCAGTGTTTAAATTATCTCCATTTGAAGTGAAGCTGTAATAATATGTTTATGAGCTACAAACGTTTAGAATACAGGCTCTATTTTTGGCATTGAGGTTCAAGTTTCACCTTGCTTAGTCACATTTTCAAAGATGCTTTCAACTCGTTGCTTCATTAAGTCCATTAAATATTATTGCAAGTAACTTCTTTGAACCATGCTTCAAACATAGATATAATAGGACTTAGCGAAGGAACACACTGTGATGAAGATTGCGAATCCAATCGTTGATGACGAAACGTCGTTACAGAATTGCTGATCACGACAATAGCACCTGGCGAGTACTTGTCACGACACCGTCATCCGCCTGCGACTTGCGTCAGCACATCGTAGCTAACACAGGCATTGTCGATGCCAAGTATGTTGATGTTCGAGCAGGATTTCGCTATTTGATAACCTCCTAAAGAGTACCACTTTGAGTTCACTTGATCCAAAACAGCTAGGAAAGTTGTGGACTCTTCCATGGAGTTTTCATAATTGCTACTGAAATCTTTACCGAGTGGTGTGAATTGAATTTCCGGCAGTATAAGGGAAATTCGTTGTCTGAGGGAGTGTTTGATTGATGGTATTTGGAGATTACCGAAAGGAACTAAGGTTTGAGACACTACGAAATCGTACAATATATCTAAGCGTAAACTATCTCTAAAAATATATCCAAGGAGATAGTTTTTCCAAACTCAAGAGTAAAGTGTATTGCTGGTTTGTATACACTGTGAGTCATGGGTAAATTGATGCAAAGTGATTCAGTTAGAAGGAACAAATAAATCACGTATTTTCACCGATTTTAGAGATTCTTAAAGGCACTATTTATGGTTCAATTCAAATTTGCAAGTACCTATTTATCGTCATTCCTTTCAGAATGGAACAAGGATCTATCATTGCTTGGGAAGTACAAAAAAGGTTAGCGAATTAAGAATAGAGCAGTAATCGATAGAGGAAATGTCACAGAGCCCTTCGACACTGTGAGCTGCAAAGTTACTATAATGGAAAACACTTACGGTAGTCTTCAGAGTGTAAAATATAGAGGAATTATTGCTCTACCTCCAAAATGGACCGTTGCTTTGAGCAGTACTTCTCGATGAACATCTTCATGTCAACGTCTTTGCAGTTTCTTCCCTTCACTGAGGAGTGCACTCGTAGCAATTCAGTACTTCTCCCTCTAATCACTGCAATAGTAACCGTTTTTATTTCACAAATGATTTTCTATTCGTAGTACTTTATTTCTAATCGTTTCCTATCACAAGAAATTCTGTGCCCGCTTTGTCATGAGAAGTGGTTTTTAAGAACAGCTCTAATACTTGATCTACCACTTCAAAAACTGAGAATCACAATGTGACGAAAGATATTCGTATGTGTACATATTGACCTTGAATGAATGAAAATGTGAAGGTCTATGAGAAGGAGTTCTTGATGACATTTTGTGACCCACATAACAAAGCCTAAGCTTGTTCGTCACAAGATTTTTGAAGCAGCTTACGGATAGATGTCAAAAAATTCCCTTGAAATGTCAACCAAGTGGGAAACCTTTTCGAGATTCAACTCGAAACCCTAGTGCATGACGATCAGTCGCAAAAACTCATCAAAAAGAGGATAGCCTCAAAATGATAGGTGACTACATGTGAGTCATCATTTGGAATTGCTTCGGAAGAATGGCTGCAATATTCCGTGCACCTACTAGACCATTTAGATCAAAATGTGTTTGGATATTTCGTCAAGTTACGCACCAAAAACTTAGAAAATCAATGTATCTAATCTCTTTGGTCTTGGATAATGCCTACTACTTTGCTTTTCTTTCAAGTCTTTAATAAAATGAGGAAGTTAACGAACAGCTGCCGACGGTCTGCTGATCACAATCGCTGAACGCATTCGGTGTGGTCGACTGACGATTGTTGCAGTTGGTAGAGCTGCAAATTTTTATTCTTCAAAGACGAGCTTTCGAAGGTCCAAGAAATTTTTATTTTTGATAAAAGGCGAGTTAAGTACATTAATCAGTAAGACTGACACTCTTTTGATCTCTGTCTTCAAGGGGAAATTCCCTTGATTATAGTTACTACAATTTCTTCTAAAAAGTAGGAAGGCAATATCAGTTGGCACAATTTAAGTTGCAACTGCATAGAAGAGGCGGCATACGGTGCTGTTAACGAAGATGGTCAATATCAATATCATTAGCCAACATAAACTGAGGCAAACCTGCAGAATTCGGTGAGCGACCGTACCGTAACTTGCTCGCCTTTACTATTCGCCATGGGGTGGCTGAAGTCGTACTCGCAATACGTGTATCGCCATGAGGATCACTGCGGTTAGCGACAACCTCAAAAACGTCACATAAAATAGAGAAATTAGTGACACTGTTTCAACTGTGACTGCCGCTGGTGATGATACCTAGCTAAAATCCGCTATCATATCATGGTTCACTGAGTCATTTACAAGTACCTAAAATCGATATCAATCTCGTCTCTTCGAAAGAAATCGATAGGAACAGTGATTGAAAACGGCTTTGAAATGGAAATTACCGATGTGATGGTTGTTGTGACATCCTCGTACCACCAATACCACAGTTGAACCGGCTTGAGCTGAAGTAAGTAAAAATAGTTGAAGCGAAAGCAATTGTTTTCCCAATTTGACGACGCCTTTTGTGGTCGATTTTACCATGGAATACTTGATTCACTCATTTTAATGTAGAGCTACTGCCTTGCTCTAGCATGATAGTCTTGGTCAAACGTTCTGTGCCGTATTTCACGGTTAGACGCTATCTTTATACGATGAATAGGAGTGGCTCTCAAAACAA